>CM076577.1:1179134314-1179734314 GCA_034641835.2 Pinus albicaulis | reverse complement strand
ATCTATGGTCTCAACTCCTCTGTTTGTATCTATGCTTTCTGGTGCTGGCTCTCCCAAGGATTCATCGTTGTAGAAGATGAAAGATTCCAGATCGGTGTGCACAGAGTATAAAGGATAATTCTCAGGTTTTTCAGGGCTACTAACCAGAAATTTCATTTGTGCCTCCCTGTATAGTCTTCTAAGTTGGCTAAAAACGGGGATTGTGGCATATGCCCCATCCATCTGCATTGTGCCTTGCAGCTTGGCTCCCCACGATCTAGATAGTAACATGCCATACTTAGGTGGCACATCTTCCACCACAACATCCATGACCATACATTTAGCTGGGATTTGGGTCAAGCTCACACATAAATCTTTGATCAGGCCAAGGCACTTTACCCTGATAGAGTCGAATGAATATAGGTCTTTGTAAGGTCGGGTTATCTCCAAGCCTAGCCTTTCCATGACTACCTTAGGCATTAGGTTATGTGATGCTCCAGAATCATGAATTGTGTTATGAAGAATCTTGTCATGAATGTTGAGACTGATATAAAAAGGTGGAACTACCCCCTCCTGAAACTTCCCTTCAATATTGGGACCAAACAAAAGGGAAGGTTGATCATCACTCAGATTTACAGTGTCACTGTTCTCACCTAAATTTAATGCTTTCAAAATTTTTCCCTTATATACATCCTGAGTGGCCAACTCAGAGAGTGGGACAGAGATTTTAATTTTTTCAATCTCACTCTCAAAATTGAAAGTGGACTGACTCTTTGGAATGTTCAAATCTGTTTTGTTAGTCACTGCCTTAGTGGCTGAATCAGTGTGTTGATTCTCGTTATGTAAAGTGTTTGTGTCAGTTTTATCAGGAGCACTAACTGCAGTGCTAGTGCTACTAGTAATTTTACCTTGTGTGTCAGTGTTTTGGTTGTCCTTTTCTTTCTTCTTTCTAGAACTCTTAGCTGCTGATTTGTTACTTTCAGCATTTGCTTTAGAATTTTTCTCAGGTCTTTTCTTGATGGTGACCTCAGAAGCTTTTGGTTTGACAATTTCTTGGCTCTTTTTACTTCTAAGTTCATATTGTTCTCTGACCTGCATCATGGCATTTTCAAATCCCAACCTATAATCCTCAGTTTCTAACCATTCCTCATACCAACCAGAGGGTGAGGGTTGATCTTCTTCTGTGTAACAATTATGGATTGAATCCTCTATTTCAAACATCTTTATTGTATTCCCCTCAGACTCTTCTATGATTCCCTCATCTTCATCAATAAATTTCTCTTGAAACGGGGGAATAACTTGCTGATCTGATTCTCTTTGTCTGTTGGGAGTGGCATTGTTTCTTCTAAAGTTTTGGTTTTGGTTATGGTTTTGGTTTCTGTTTTGGTTACTGACTGAGAAAACCATTTTTTCCATCATTTTTTGTAGCCTTTCCACATTTTTAGATAAAAGGTCATAATTTGGATCAGATGTGGAAGCTACACTGTCATCTCTATATGTTACCCTTTTCTTGGCTCTCAATCTTGCTCTTTTCTCAATCAGATTTGCCTCTACACTCACTGCTCCCTTTTGCATGCCTTCCAATGTGTTATAATCCCTCTCCCTAAGCTTTTATGCCATGTTAGCATCAAAGCCTTCGGGGTATTTCGCTAGGGCCATACCTTGGGGAGGTTTTATGTGTGGAGGAAGAGCGCTGTAAATGCTATTAAATATTGTTGTGTAATCATGGACACTCTCCACCGCGTTTCTTTTAAGGCTCATATATTCTGCTAGGAGTTGGCGAGGGTTGGCCTTAGCTTCCCATTTGTTTATGAAATTCTGATATAGAGATGGAAGATCATTAATGCTACCCGAAGGTAGGCCCTTAAACCATTTCTTCACATCACCCCCTAAGCTCTGGGAAAAGATTCTCATTTTGACTGTATCATCATCTATCTCCATGTATTCAAAAGAATCTTCCATCCTATCTACATGGTGTTGGGCTGTGGTAGACTCTTTTGCAGTGAAGTGTGGGATCTTCGATTGATAATCATTGGGTAAGGGTACTAGAGGCTGAGGTAAAACCAGAGGTGCATACCAGGCTGCCAAGATGATGTTCTGATGAGGTAATAATATCCCAGTCATCCATATACCAGGCTGCCATGATGATGTTCTGATGAGGTAAAGGGTTAACTTGAGCAGCTGGTATATGGATGACAGGGATATTATGACCAACAACAGACTGATGAGCAGATCTAGGGCGACTGAGCCCCAAGTTTTGGATGAAGTGAATATCGGGAGGTGTAGATGGGGGGGTCTGTCTATTCCCAAGGTGCTTACCACTTTAAGGTGGTGAGACAGGAAACTAAAGGTCTGGCTGGTCTAGAACACTGAATGACCTAGTTCTTGACAAACTATTTTGAGTGCTTAGGTCAAAAAGTGGGTCTGATAGAGCTGTAAATTTTTCTGGTGTAGAGTTAGCTCTATGGATGTGGCTGGAAATATTTGATTGTTTATGTGTAGGAGATCCCTTGAGGATGCTCTCAGGGTTGTGAACTATTTCAGGTGGGTCTGGGTTAGGATAAACTCTTGTATGAATAGTTCTTGAAGCCAGAATGTTGTTTTCTAACTAAGCAGCTTAACCTTACTTGTTACTTCTACTGTGGTTGATGTTGTAATGGGTTTTTTGTCTCCCAGTGGAGTCTTATGTGATACCAAGATAATCAACAGGCCTACTAATCACCAGTGGAGTCTTTAAATCATTTAGGAATTGTGGAGTCGCCAGGTGGAAGTTTTAGGATGTTTTTGAAGGGTACACTATCCACCACAGTGCTTATGAGATGTGGCTTTTCAGGGGTATATTCCAAACACAGCAAACTCTAACCAGAGATTGACTGGGAGGGAATTCACCAGATATGTCACCTCTGAAAGAGTGTGAGATCTGGAGGCTACCTGGCCCTTTCCAGACTCTGTCTAAGAGTGTGGGAGAACACAACAAATGGTGTAGAGGTTGGTGCGTGAATAGGAGTGTTTAACTGCCAACCTAACCAGATATTGTAGGTTTCTGAGGTTCTTATGATGTATTAAGATGGATGGTACTCAGATTTTCCCTAGCGGAGTCGCCATTATGTTGGGGTTCCCATGTTTTGGCCAGGTTGGAAAGACCAAAAGATGAGATAACATAAAACCACTTTTAGACCTTAGGATCTAGCCCTCCTAGGTCCAGAGAGGGATCTCTCTATAATAGTCAAAGTATATATGTCTTTGAGGCTCAAATTTAATATGTTAGGCTAGTTATAGGCACAAGGTTTGTCAGTTTGATTTTTTTTGATTTGGTTGTTGGGGAATCAGGAATGAAGGGTTCAATATGAGACAAAGAAAGGCAAAGAATATTTTAGGCAAAGAGAGATAAATTCAGATAGTATTCAATACCATTGGGAAAATGGAGTCAGGAAAGGGTTTACTTGCTGTTCAATATGCAAGCTTTCAGTTGGGCTAGTCATCTAAAGCATTGGATCCTAAAATGATAGGTGGAGTGAAACAATTAGGAAAGAAAGTGAAAGAAAGAGGGTAAACCAATTTCTGTCTATAGATCAGGTTAGAGGTCATTTAACTCCAGACCTGCTTGGACATACTGTTAGGCAACTCTCCAAGAAGGGCAAGGAACAACTTGAGGGAAACTTAGATAGGTTTAATTAACTGAAAAGGATCCTAGTGAGACAGAGATAGAGTTCCACACTCCCAGTGTTCCCAATTCATTCAATTAAACTCTAACAAGAACATCTAAGAAGAAGATTAATTAACTCATACATCAGCTAGTAGGCAACAACATCCACTACACTGGTTAAATTAACTGAAACTAATTCTTAGATAACACATTTAGCAGAAAAAATTAAGGCAAGGAGAGCAGAAACATAGGGTACCTAACAAGGGCAAATCCTATGCCAGATTTCTGATGCAAGCCAGAAGAACTGAAATGGAGTGAAATAAAACACAGAGACAGAAAAACATCACCGCAGCTTTAGATCAGGATCCAAAGAAATGTGCTTGTCATATTAAGAGCAACACCAATCAGGTACAACATTTTCCAATAGCTTGAAATTCAATTTGAAAACATACTCACCAGCCTATCTTACAACTTTACATAGTGGGCATGCCTCAAGATAAAAGCTTTCCATTCACAGATATCTCATCAAAAACCTTTACAATAATTTTCTCATGAGTTTTATAGCAAAATATAAGCCGAGGAGGTAGGTGCAATACTAAATGAAGCATTAAACTGAGAAAATAAATAAGGCCTGAAACCCATTCTGTTTTAACTCATGTGCATTGATCTCTGAATTTCTTTGGGTGAACGAATGATCCTCTTCAGGCTTCCAATTACTCTGATATGACCCTGATGTACAATGGCTTGCAGTACTCTATAGTAATTTTGGAGAATAAGCAAAGGGTGAGTAAATGGCGGAGAAAGTCCGCCATACCACATAACAAATGTTCTGATGGCTTTGGACTGTGGTTACGGCGGAAATCCTCCCTGGAGCACGACATAGAATAAAAGCAGTATGGGCAACCTGTCCTTTCCTAGAGAAAAACATTCTGCTGATGTAGAAAACCTTCTATATATTAATTTCTGCACATCCGTATCCTCTGTGTGGTCTATGATGTCTTTGACCTGGTAGCTTGCCTTGAAAAACTTGGTTTAAGGCTCAAAGATCCTCGTTTTTGGTGCCTGGAACTCTCTGCCACTTCATTTATATCTCTGTCAGTGAAAACTTGCCGCTGTATCAAACTGTGTAATCATGGTAGCGTTTCACTTCCTGTACCCTGCAAAAACCCATATCTGTGTTAAGAAATCCATGCACGGAGGAGGTGGATGGTTACGGAGGACGGGCATAGTGGTAGCGCAGCGGTGGATAAATGGTGGTTTTAAATGAAATAATGGTGAAAATGCATTGAAATGGTGGAAACATCGAATAATAGGGTTTGGTGGAGAAATGCATGTGGACCGTTCGATCGTGGTCCGAAGACGAAGATCAACGGCAGAGATCGACATAGCGAGATGGTTTTATGAAAATGGACGAAATGAATATGAAATATTAACTTTAATGTAACATCTGAATCTTTGGTTATAATCGGAAATGGGCGAGAATGCAATGAAACGCATGGAAATGAACGTACGAGGTGGGACCCGACGTGGTGGAGGGCAATTAGATTTGAGCCGTTAGATCTTGAGATCCAACAGACGGCTGAGATTGAGTCGTAGAATCGCAATCGGGAATGGGCAGGGGTGACACATTTATATAAGTTCTGATTGAGATTGGGAAAGGGAAAGCGATTAGCGCCAGGTCGTTCGATCTAGCGGGAAGATCAACGGTGGAGATGTGGATCGGGGGATCGCAATCAGAGGGGACACAAAGGGGCGACATCATTACTCTTCCGATTGCGATTGGGTAGAGACATGCGATGGCCGTTGGATCAGCAAGGAGATGGACAACTAGGATGAATTCGGAAAGACGTAATCAAAAGGAGCGGAAGGGGGGGTAATCGCAATCGCAATCAGGAGAATGTACGATGCGATCAATCAGAGGGGAAAAGCGATCGGCGGGGAGTGCGGTCGAAGTGATCGAGAGAGGAGTTTCGATTGCGATGATCGGAGTTAAGTTGCGATCAATCGCATCGCAAATATTTGCGATGAGCCGATCGGGGGACTTAACATAAACATTGCGATTAATAAGATTTTCGATTAGAGCGGGCCTTCCGATCTTCGTGGTAGATCAACGGTGGAGAACACAACGGAGGACTTGTATAATAAATCAATCGCATTGGAGTTTTTTCGATGTTACAAAGGAATGCACCCGCCTGACACTCCGATTGTGATTAGCTCCCAAGGCTTTAAGTGCTTGGTCTTAGCGCAAGGGTATATGTGGGGAAGTGGTTGAAAGGGGCTGGTGGGAAAAGGGGCTAAGCCCTATTATAAAATTGAAAAGTGGGCTTTTTCCCATATTTAATGAAATTTAAGGTTGGGAATGGCTAACGATAAAAGGGTAAAGGGGGAATTTGGCACAACAAAGGGTGAGGGTGGGATTTAAAGGGGATTTTGGGGAGATTTAGAGGGTTAATGGGGAAAAATTTGGGATGGAAAAGGACCTTTGCAAAGGGGAAAAAAGGGGTAAAATGGAGAGTTTCTGCAAAGGTGAAAGGGGCAAGTAAAGGCCTTTTGGAGCATAATTTTTCATCAGTAAGACTCATTGACACCATAACAGCAGAGGGGAACATTCAAAGGCAGGGAACATAAAAAGGCTTCAAGGATGATGTGTTTTCAAGGGAAATGCATTCCTTGAAGGCTCATAAAACAAACTAGCCCCTGCTTTCTTGTCAAGGAATTCATATGGGGCTAACAGGTTGGTCAAAAACAATGTCTAAGAGACTGGGTTGCTGATGTAAGATGAAGGAATGATAAGGGGTATCATCCCTAGAGTGATTTGAAGTGATATGGGACTCTATAGGTTCTTCTAAATGTGGAAGAATAATGGTACTAGAGTCGACACGACCAGATACACTGGGAGATTTGTGGAGAATTACTTATCTTATTCTCTCAAATATGGGTGCCCCCTTACCCAAACATTGAGTTTCAATGCAATGGCCACACGATGTATGTGGTTCGAACGCATGGGGTCAATGTAAGGGGGAATAGATAAAGTCAGGGGAGGTGATTCCTTCCATAATGTCGTCATCGTGATAGAAGATGGAGTGACTGGTGGAAGAAATACCACCTGATGCCGCGAAGCTACCTGACTCATCATCATGAGAAGAGAGGGTCACATGCACATCGTCACGGGGGATGACAGAAGAACAAGTAAAAATATGGTCAAATGATGTGGAGCCCAAGAATGTCATTGAAGGGTGGGAAAGCGAAACAAAAGGAGGGGATTCAGAGGGAATGTACTCCGAGGGTCGCACGGATGATGATAGGTAGAGGATGGGGGCGACAGGTTCCATCATCTCAACAACAGGGGGGGGGTAATGTCAATGGTAGCAGGGGTATCCTCGAGCTGACCTGACGCATACTGCACGAGGATGCGAGAGGCGGATTGATTTTTTTCAACCTCATACTCGCGAATGACCTCTAAAGAGGCTCGGTAATGCATCAAGTGAGGAAAATGGTGAGAATAATGGCCATGGACACCAAACAGAGCACAGGGTTTGTTGGTGCAAAGAGTCTTTGGGTTCTTGGTTGTGGACAAGAAAGAAACAGAGGGTTCAGGGACCGTAGACTCAGGAAATGTGACTTTAACCATGGGTTTAATACGGGGCAACTCAGGACAAGTATGGGTGGCATGACCGACGACATCACACAAGGCACAATGCTTGGTGGGTGGAGGAGGGGTAGGGTCAGTCGGGGTGGCCTTATCTTTGGATTCCCCCATGCGAGCTTTGCCTTTCTTTCCCGTAGCTGTCACAATAGGAGAAGGGTCCTATTGAGGTGCGAGTGACACTGTAGCGACGGAAGAAGCTAGGGGAATCGGTTGAACCAGTTTCAAAGCAAGGTAAGGTTTGGGGTGACCTGGTGGGGTAGTGGCGGGAGGGTCAAGGTACTAGATGGGTATGCCCAGGGTCAAATTGGGGAGGTAGAGGGTGGCCATGATGGGGACCGAATAAACTCCGTGAGGGGGAGCAAGGAAAGGTATCTGACCAGTGGGGTAATGGCCAGGAGGGATGACTCCAAGATGTTGGGGACCTGGTGGAACTGACCCGAGAGGGTAGAAAGGCTCATGGGTACTAGCTGTAGGAGAAGGGCTAGAAGGAAGAGGTCCGTCTGGCTGAGGCAAAGGGCTAGGAGTAGGTCGCGGCGGGCGAGGTTGAAGTTGCTGAGTAGCCGAAATGGGCCGCTTAAGATCAGCCCGAGATGATTGCATCATGCAAACATTCACTAAGCTAGGATCAGAGACAGGGGGAGGAGGAAGACCAGGGAAGGTTCCAAGCAAGGAGGAATATTTGTAGACCCTGGGCGAGACACTGGTCAAAGAATCGATGGTTTTCTTATTGGCTACAAAAGAGATGATCAACTCAGGGGAGGTCTGAGATTTTGGCTCATGATATGTCAACTGGTCAATGGTGACTATCTTTCCATTATGGGGGGAAAACATCTTGCGATGGACCGCGGATGGGATAGCAGACATGCCATAGGTGTAGCTACGCCCCAAAAGAATGTTATAATCAAGAGGGCCGTCGATGACTTCCATGTCAACGCAAACAGTCTTACCCGCAAGAGTGATAGGACAATTACGGAATAGGCCAAGGGGATGGGAGGCATGGCCAGCCCATGCACAAAGGATGATTATGGAAGGGGCCAGCTCAGGAGATTCGATTTGTTTCCAAAACGAAGCAGACATCACACAAGTAGGTGCCCCCTCATCAATAATACACCGAGACACGTTAGTATTCTGTATTTTGACTGGGATTTGGAAAGCAACAGAAGCAGGAAGGGGAGCATGGTCTGACTGATGGGCGTCGAAAACAATCAATTGGTCATCAACGGGATCTACAGCACCCAGTGCAGATAGTAGAGCCTTCCTTTGAGAAGGACATGACTCGAGGAGTTCCAGTGTTGAAATGGTAGCAGGAGACTGCGCCAAATCATGTACTATGCTATACGAATGAGCAACTAGACTAGAAGCATCATTCTGGCATAATGGGCCCTTAGGAACCTTGGGATAAACCTTAGTTTTGGGCTGAGGGATATGAAAAAGACCATTTGGTGTCGAAAGAGGCTCTGTAGGACCTGAAAAAGGTGACTCGGGGATAGACAGAGCGGGAAGCTTGGGGTATTGACAAGACCGAGTTTGAAGGTTAAGGTCGATGGTTAGAGGTTGGTCAGATCTCATCATGAGAATCTGGTAATCGGAGGAACCAGAAGGGGAAGGTTGAGTTGTTACCAATGCGTGAGGTGGTTGGGTAGCCATGAATCCTTGCTAAGGGAAAGGATCAGTAAACACAGCCGGTTGAGAAGTAGCCGCATTGGGGGGAACAGTAGGGGAGGCATGTTGTCCTCGCAATGTAGCCTGAGACTCCCACATCTACTGCATCTGTGGTAATAGGGGACAATCATGAGTGTAATGACCGTAAACACTGCAACACGAACAAGGCTTATTTATACGAAGAGGCCTGTCTGGCTTGGGCTGAGTGCCCTGTTGTTGGTTAGCAGTGTTAGAGTCAATACCTGAGGGATTGGGTCCACGATTACCAAGGGCAGATTGATTTTGATTGCCTTTCTTCTTTCTTTGAGAAGAAGGAGGATTAGTTGCACCTTGCTGTGCAAATACTTGCCCCGGGGGGGGGGTGGTAATTGTTGTTGCTGGGGTTGAGAAGGCAAGGGAGGTGGAGGTGCAAATTCTGGAGGAGATGGGGCACTAGGCTGTGGATAAGGAGAATGGTTAGGTGGGGCAACATTTAGGTAAGCAGGAGGTTGGGAAAAAGGAGGAGGCATGCCGTATCCTGGATACATGCTACCTGAAGGGGGAAAGTGCTGGAGGTGCTGGCCCCTCCCGAAGGGAAACCATAGCCCATAGGAGGTTGAGCGTACGGATGCGAAAGAGCTCCAATGATACCGTCGGCAGAGTGAGATGCCCCTGGGGCATTAGCGCCACTGGGTCTGGGGAGGTCAGGAAGGACGGTATAAACATAACCAGATTGAGCATAGATGAGGTCATATTTCAAGGCTATTTGTAGGGCAGCTTCTTCGGTTTGAGGGAACTAGGATGTGACATCTTTGCCGATGGCAGGTAGGAGAGATCGAAGGAACCAATCCATGTAGACCCGATCTTCAAAGGTGGGAGCTCGACATAATCTCCTTCTTCTCCGCCATTCCTGGACATGAGCGGAAAGGTGGGTCGCAGATGATTGACGGAAGGAAGTCAAGAGTTCAGTACCAGTGTCGTATCGGAGAGGGAGCTGGAAATAAGATAAGAAGGCTTGGGCAATAGTCGCAAAGGTGGTAAGGGAAGAGGCGGTCTGATCAACATACCATTTAGAAGCCTTGCCTATAAGCGTGCGTTGGAACAATCTAAGACAGATGGAATCGTCAGTAATGGAATTGGATGAACACCACAAGTGGAAAGATCGGATATGGTTGGAGGGATCTTCTCTAGCAAGGCCTTCAAACTTGAGAATGTCGGAGGGGAGCTTGGTTGGCATAGCAGGCCAACCAACATTGTGGCGGATAGGATCATTGAGCAACTGATTGAAATCAGGGAGACTGAGACCTGCCATATAGGGGAGCAAAGGGACAGTCGAGGTAGTTCCCATGGCAGTTCTGCTAGTAACAGTCCCAACATTAGGGCCAGGGTTGCCGCTAGCGTGAGGCCCTGGACTAGACATGGTGAAGGTAACAGGGGGAGAACTAGAAGTAGGGGGAGAACCCAAAGAATCAGAAGAGGAGTCAGAATGTGGACTCGAGGGAGGACTAACTCGACAACAGCGGGAAGGAGCAAGTCGACCAACCGAAAACTGAGGGTGAAGGCCAAGAAGTCTCCGGGATATACACCTTGGGGGCACAATGATGACGGCACAAAGGGAAGAAGAATAACAAACAAAGGCAGGGCGGTGTAGAATCAAGTGATGATAATGTCGAAACAAAGGCAGAGAGGTGCAGTGTCAATTGATTTTAAAGTCTTTGCCTAGTGGTGTTAACCAGGCTCTTCTTCACTTAGGGTCAGTGTGTGGCATGTTTTAATTTTAATTTTTAAACCCAGATGTTTTGAGAGTAAAATAAAAAGAGTGTTGCGTAACTAAAAATAAATCTACAGAGAATAGGATATAATGCTGAATAACAGAAATTAACAACTAACAATGCATCGAGCTAACCCAAGAAGGTGGGTCTCTCAAAACTAGTCTAAAAGGGGAAAAATATAGTCAAAACACACTAAAAAGGGAGAAATAGATCTAAGGTCGGGAGGGACAGGGATCTAAAGGAGAAATCTGCTGGAAAGAGGTGCAGAAAACAACAAAGAGGCAGAGGCAAGGTTGCTGCAAAAAATGAGGAAATCAGATAAAGGTAGAAGGGACAAGGAGGTGACCCTAGAGGCAAACCCAAACAAAACTATGTGAGGTGATTTGAAAGGGGGAAGAGCTGATCTAAAAGGGATCTGAAAGTGAGGTATCAGTACTGAAAAGAAAAAGGCTGAAACTCTGAAAATTCAGACGGCTGAAACAGCTAAAACTCTTCCACAAAAATTGGAGAGTATTAAAGCCCTAAGGGGCTAGATTCCAACTTATTTGAGTAAAACAGATCAGAAACAGGTCTAAACGGGCTGAGACAGAGGCTGGAAAACCTTGACAGAAGCTTCAAACAAACCCAGAAAAATTGCTGAAAATTTGTTGAAAAAAGTGCAGGTCGTAGGTTCTGACCTGTTTTCTATCTAGGTCGCAGATTCTAGGCTGAAAAGTGCGTCCTGCAGTCTAGGTCGCAGGTTCTGGGCCGAAAAATGCGACCTGCAGCTCTGGATGTTTCAGCGGCAAATTTCAGAAAAAGTTTTCATCTCAGTTGCAGCTGATGTCTGTTACCTAGGCAATAGGGCCAAAAACACACGGAAGATATAAATTGTAATGTTTGAGGGTTTTATAGGGAAAAAAACGACATAAAAATAGAAAAAACAAAAAGCTAAAAAGAAACCCTAGGGTTTGAAGCAACTGGATATGCAGGAATATGAAAAATGACAGCGGTCATAATTGAAAACCCGTGTGGAGTCGCCAGTTGTTAGTATGAATCTTTTGTCGAAGTGTACGAAAAAACACCACTTTAGCTATGCATAACTTATAGCACTAACATCAAATATGGCTACCAATATCTTCAGATCTGCAGTTAGTTGATCAAGACAAATGCTGCAAAAATCCAGATCTGTGCATAAAAAGACATTAAGCAGTAAAAATAAGGTTTTTCTCCATACATCCAATAGACAAGACAAGAACAATATTTTTGAAATAATTTTATTAAGGGCACCTAGGAGGAAAACAAGAAAGGTGTTTCCAATTCTCCTCAATGGGATGGGTTCTTGAAAGTCCTCAGCACTTCAGATCTAGAATTTCTCTCTCTTGTTGGTGTAGAAAACCCAAACAAACATAGAACTCAAAGGGAGCTCACAAAGTGAAATAATGGAAAATTTGACAATGATAATGGCTCAAAGTCAGACCAAGAGCATAGATCCAGAGTAATCTAATAGGCAACAAAAGGTGACAAATGAATGGGAAAACCCTTCTATTTATAACAAAATATTGGGTCATTCTAGATCTTGGTGCATGATTAAAATAATATTAACCAAATCTAGATCCACCTTTTATGGAATATTTTATTATATTTGTTGAAGGGAAAAGGTATTTGACTTGGGTCAAATCCCTTTATTTGTAAATAATAAATAAATAAATGATTTATTTATTATTTTAAGGAAGTGGTTGAATGATATTTAAATAAATAATGGTTTATTTAATTATTTATAAATGATTTAGTCATATTTAACAAGGAATATTATTTAAATAAGATTTAAATAATTATTCCTAGAAAATAATAAGATAAATAAGGATTTATCTAATTAATTTCCTTGTTTTGGGTTAAATATGACCCAAAATAATTATTTGTAAATAATAAATAAATAAATGATTTATTTATTATTTTAAGGAAGTGGTTGAATGATAATTAAATAAATAATGATTTATTTAATTATTTATAAATGATTTAATCATATTTAACAAGGAATATTATTTAAATAAGATTTAAATAATTATTCCTAGAAAATAAGAAGATAAATAAGGATTTATCTAATTAATTTCCTTGTTTTGTGTTAAATATGACCAGGAATAATAATTAAATTATTGTTTAATTAATTATTCCATGAGGAAAACCAAACAAATATAGATTTTTTTAATATTTCCCCTTGGGGTTTCCTGTTTAGACCATAAACAACCTAATAAATGTGTTTTATTAAGTTATTTCACATAGTGAAAGAAATTTTACTTATGGTAAAATTGGTCTTACATGGTGTACTTGGGTCCATCTAATGATAATAGGTTAGATGACCAAAAAATGGTGTAACAAGAGGAATATGTTGAAATATTTCAATATAATTTTCAAATATCACCTTATACCACTTTATCTAAAGAAGTACTGAAAACTTCTATGACTAGAGGTATGAAATATGAATGGATAGAAACACTTAATTTAATGGGACAAGGTGATATCTCTAAGGAATAATATGATTAAATAGTAAAACTGTGTATCATGTGCTCGTGAGGAAGTACACGAACCAAATCTGGGATATGGGACCCTCTCAGCAGGACTAGCAGAACTGCAGGAGGAGGGGTGACTTGCGCAAAAATAAATAATCTCATAGAATATTTTAAAACTGATATTTTGAGTATGTTAACTACAAATTTGGATGTCATATAGGCAAATAAAAAAAAAATAGAGGCAGAACAAGATTTAGCCATTTTTTTCCCTCGCTTCTAAAAGAAGCATAGCCGCAAAGAGTGTTTGCTGGAGACAGTCAAAATATGTGCCATATATGCCAAAGATCATTCCATAGAACGTTGTACCTAGCTTCCAGGACTGAAAGCCATGTACAAGGAGTCAGAGGAAGATCCCAATCCAGCATACCTTATGGCACAACAACAATAGTGGCATACATGGCCTCCAGGTATGATCCAATGCCCTTCTTTGTTTTATTATGGACAACATACTCGAAAAAAAATTCCCTGATCATAGTGGAAACAACATTTTAATAATGCATGGAAATATCAACCATAATCTACATGTCCATGGTAAAATCAACCATTTTTTGGGCCCTCGTGGCCTAATCAACAATACTCTACACCATGGAAAATTTCCTCAAACAACCTATACCCATCCCATTGGGAAAATTCCTCTACATAGGGACCAATTTGGTCTCAAAATTGGTAGCGCCCTACAGGACCAGCCAATCCATTTATTGGGTCATTGCCTCAGTCGCAAGAAACACTAAAATATCCTCTCCAACTCCCTCCAAATGCTCCACCTCCATTGCATCCTCAGCTACCTTCCCAACGAAACCTCAATCCTAACAATAGACTCATCCAATATCTAGAAATTATCAAAAATCCATAGTATGACTCCATCCCATTTGAATGTAATGAGTCATGGTTAAGATCTAGACTGTTGGAATCATGATTGTTGTTAGAAAAAAACCCGCAGGCATTAGTCTCTGCTGCAATCACTAGAGTTAGGATCCACAAGAGGCGGTTATTCCATGTCATGAAACACATGGGGAACATTGAACCCAATGTCCAAAAATCTCCCCCCCCCCAATGCAAGCTAGGTGAGTTTCGAACTCGAGACCTATTGCTCTAATACCACTTGTTGGAATCACAATTGTCATTAGACCAAAACCCGCAGGTGTTAGTCTCTGCTACAATCGCCAGAGTTAGGATCCACAAGAGGCGGTTACTCCATGTCACGAAACACACGAGGAGTACTGAACCCAATGTCCAACATGGACAAACAATCTTTCCAGAAGATAACATAGGGAAACAAGGGCAAGTATAAAACGAAAACCTTATTGAAGAGAAGCGTTTAACAGAACACCCTTCATTAGTCGTAGTTATCACTAAAACGGAAACGCCTAATAAATTGGCCAAACAAAAGAAATATGTTATAACTACGGATGTTACTCCATCATACCCTGAGAGACTTACTATAATTAAAATACTGGTTTATTCAGATTTTGATCTCGTTGGAAAATTGAGAAATTTATTTATTAAAATTCCTCTCCTCTAGGCTATTTGAGATGTTCTATTCTATGCTAAAACTATTAAGGAACTATGTGTAAATAAGCCTAGAATAAAACCAAAAGACCCCCCTATAGTCCATGTGTTAGGGACACTTTTCAACCTCATTTTAGGGAAGCAAGTACCTGTTAAGTATGATGATCCTAGGAACCTAATAGTTAACATTCAAATCCAGGGGCATAACTTCCCAAACACCCTTGTGGACTTAGGATTCACAATAAATATCTTGACTATAGAAACTTGTGGGATCCTTGGGATTAAATTGATTAAAAAAACCACTATTATGTTGGATGCGGCCGATATATCGGTAGTTAGACCAGAGGGAACTCTGGAAAACATTATCATATTTGTAGACTCCTGAGAATACCCAGTATACTTCCTAGTTATTAACCCTATAAATCGGTTGGATGGACACCCTATGATACTAGGGAGGCCACGGTTGGCAACTGCAGATGTATATATTGGGTGTCGAACAGGAAACATGAAAACTGAAAAAGGAATTGTTGTTAAAAACCTTATCTTATATCCACCTTCTAGACGTAGCCTATCAATTGATAATTACTAGTGCTCCCCTCAAAAATATTAGGAAGAAAATATGCGTCCTCCTCTTACTCTAAATGAAGCTCTTACTTTTAAAAGGAAGGCAGAGGACGATGTGATTAGTATTTTTATTAACCAACTGTTTACGATGGGAAATCCAACATGCCAAATGTTAAAATTAGTTTTTGATAATGAGGCCCAAGGAGATCCCTTGAATGTTCCAAATGATGATCATATACCCACAACTATGGTTCATAACAATACTCCCATCAAAATCGAACCTGGGAAAAATTTGAACATCAACACTAATTTGGATAAACTACAACGTGAAAAATTGATTCATATCCTCCATAAATATAATCAGGCCTTCACTTGGGAGTATTCCGATATGAACGGAATATAACTTGAATTACGCACACATCACATTTATATCGTGAAATATTTCTGTGCCATTTTCCTGCCACAGAGAATATTAAATCCACACCTTAGGGACATATTGAAACTGGAATTTCAGAAGCTTCGTGATGTCAATTTTATATATCATATTTTTGAAAGTCATTGGGTCTCACCTCTGGTTGTAGTTCCTAAGAAAAATCACAAATGGATCATTTGTGTGGATTACAAGGAATTAAATAAAGCTATTGTTGGGCCTCAAATATGCCCATTTTTCCATCGCATAGTACCATTATTCATAACCTAAATTCCAACACATTTGCACTCATTCCACATCATAATTCCATCACTTGTCGCCAATTGATATCTTACACCTTGTCGTTGATTATCATTAGTTTTATTGAATTTTCAATGATTAGAGAATATTTATTCATTATTTAATAATGAAAATTTTTCTAAGTTCATTTTTCGCGGGGTTCCATTGCCGAAATTCTCCACAAATCAATTAAACTAGTTTCTACAAGTAAAGTATGGAAATATCCAATTTTGAGCTTCAACATCTCAGCACACTTCCAAGGAAAACCGAGGAATTTTATTGTACAAAATGGTGTTCTAAAACCTTCCCATGAGTTTTATTTCACCCAGGTCTCACATGTGGGTCTCTAGAAGAAAATCAACAACTCTGCTCAAAATCTACATAGTTTTCAAACTGCCAAGTTTGACCTTGATTTGAGTGCAACTTGAGGTGAATTTGGAAAATATGAGAAATGAGTTTTTTTTAAATAACACATTATCTATAACCAAAAAAATTTCTCAATATTGGCTTTTTTTCAAAAGTTACACATAGGTATTTAAGGCAGTTTCATAAAAAAACATTGTTTTTCTAGAATTCTAGAATCTTGCAAAAAAAAGTAAAACAACCAAATTAGGGCATGCTTTCCAAGGAGATGGAATTGAATGAGACAGATACAAGAGAGGTTTTAGTTTAAAATATAACAAATCAGGTTCCCTCTACGCCATTTTTAAAAACTCTCCATGGTTAGGAAGATATGCCAATATCTTTGAGGGTAATTCGTTAAAAATATGCAATTTTCCATAATTAAGGAAAACGACTGATTCACTTTGTACATCATATAAATGGATTAGCCATCGCCTGTATTGTGATTTCATGGAAATATGAGAGAAAATGAGAATAGGGTGGAAATTTTATGTAATAGGTAGCTACAATAATAGGAGCAACAATGATGATGTATATGCCATTTATATTCTGAACCGTTAATGCATCATTTTGATTTGGAATTAATCTTTGTAAGTATTATGGTGTTTTATTTCAGAATAGCATTGAGTTAATTTTACTTGCTCCAGGAGTGGAATGGGCCCACCACATCTGGAAACAAGTCTTGCAAACTAGTGTAGATCTCAAGACTGCATTTAATTAATTATTTAGCAATGTAATTACTTAGATTTCTGAATTATTATTTCTATTATGTACTTAAACTTGCGCTCTGTTTTATAAATCTGAATTGCAAGGTAGAATTCATTTCTCAATTGGTATAGATCAACAGGGATTTTGTTAAGGAATGAACTTTTTCATGTCACTATTTCCCTCTTACAATTACATCACGTAGAATCTTATGAAAGGCACTTTTAATTCAAAGACACATAAGGATTGATTATGATATTTTAAATCTTAAAAATGAATTGAGTTTATACTTTGGTTATTTTTTAATCTGATAGTGCCATATTTGTATAAACATGCTCAGATACATTTAGTTTCACATTCAGTTGATTGCAGATCCGATACAATAAGAGAAGAATTGAAACACCGTGAATATTACTATAAGTTTTCTAAGTTACAATGATGGAATTGAGTTTTTTGTGTTAACTATAGAAACAAATTTAAGATTTTACATTGAGTATAGTTGGTGTGGGAGTAGATAGAGGTTATGCATTTCATTTATAAATTTGAAGGTAGTGTTTCCAACTTTTTTTTGTGAGTGATGTCATTTATTTTGAATTAGATATTGTAGATTTAAAGAACGGTTAATTGATAGTTTAAAAACTATTCATAGCATAGTCATTTAAATTCCTTGCATGAGATTTATTTAAATTATGGTTTGATCATCATTGGAATAAATCATAGTATATCTCTCTTTTTATATATATATAAGGCTCCCTAATAGAAGAATTAATTGAGGTTGCCTTTTGGTTTTCAAGCTTTATAGAATTGAAGGTGTAAACTAGATAGGATTAAGAGATAAGTTTCATGAGTTATTGATTTGTGTGATCCCAAGAATTAAATTAGTTGCAGTTGAATTTTTTTGAGCAGGAGTAGATCATAGAATTATTTGTTTTGAGTTGTAGATTTCAATTCAAGTTATTTTTAAGTATTGAATCAAAATTCTTGGGTTATGATAAAGTATGCCTTAGGTTATGATATTTTAATTTTTTAGCAGTTTGAAGATTAGTTGTTTGTTTTCTTTACTATTTGAATTAGTCACATTATGTTATAAATAGAGTGGTGATTAAGGTTTGGGTTTATTTTGATAAGACTCTTTGATTTATTTGTGATTCCGTACTTAAATAGTAAATTGATTTTCTCACTCTAGTTTAGGTTAGATGCTCTGATCCTGCATTACCTGCACTTGTGCCTCTAAGTCTTATGACCCCAGATTAAAAATTTAATGTTGGAATTATGACACATATAATTTTCCCAAAATTTTTAGCGTCATTTCCAGGGAGGTGCTAAAGGGCTTAGAGCCTAGTTTTTTTTATAAGTTTTTTTGTGTAATCTTAGTTGCAGGACAATCAAAGGGCATAGAGTGTACGGTAAGATGTGAGTGAAGAGACATGCATCCAATATGGTGGGTTTGCTCCAAATTTTGGTTTTCCAAGCAAGCAAGTTTGGTGAGCTTTATTGCAATTATTTTTAATTCATTTAGATCAAAAATTCAATATCTATAAAGATAAAACAGTTTTGGGGTGTTGTAAGAACCCCCAGGTACTAATACATGTTTCGAGACAAGTATCATCAACCAGCGGGAGAAATTCAAGAATGATTGAGAGCTTGAAGAATTTCCCTTGAAGCACTTACTCAAATCCTAGTAGTATCTGGGATATCTGCCTCTTAAGAAGAGTTTATCTTGATTGCATTCAGGAAATTATCTATCTCTCCACAACCAGGAAAGGATTTGGAAGTCTCCCTTGATTCCTCTTGCCTATCTACCAAGGAGATTGATGAAGTATTTACTAAATCTAAAGGGGATAATCCATCTAAACCTGATATCGAACAACTTTCACCATGCCCAACATCAAGCCTTGTATGCATTTGAGAGCAAAATTATCCAAGTTTTCCTGGCACAACCGAGGAGGACTTTCAGAGTGGTCAAAATGAAGAAATGAGGCGATACCACCAAGATTACATCGAGCATTGGTTCTAGATTACAATCCATTCAAAGTACCACTCTGATCTTCAAATACTCTTTGTATCACATATTTTAAAACTGTTGATTTTTCATGCATATGTACCTTCTAAAGCTTATATGTTAAATCTGGGTATGAATATATCTTTGTACCTGATATGGACATGGCTTCATTGGAAGTTCTCTTTCACTTGAATGAGGTCATATTTTCTCTAGTATAGTAATAAATTTAGTATTGTAATAAATAAATAAATGAAAATAGTAAAGAGAAAAATAATTACTTTTTTGAAAACCAGCTTGTCTGGCGCAACTAGACAGGGAATTTTCTTGAAAACCAAGTAACTAGCGGGTAAGGTTCCCATTAAAGTTGGTAAATTTGTATGGGTTTTTAAAATCATGTATATTTCAAGTAATTATGTTTGTACTCAAGTTGGTTGATGTGGGATTCATTAAGGCCCACCTTCCAACAAGCCTTGTCCCATCGACATCAGCATATTTTCTAGGACCAAGTTTAGGGTTAGATAAGGTACCTAAGAGCCTGCATGCCTTAATGGTAGGTATCCTTGTCACCTACTAAGGAAATACATCAACGTTTCTTGGTGGATGAATTCTGGAGTCCATTCAACTTCGACAAATCCATTCATGGCTAGTATAATTTACCTAGTGCTTGATTCCCATTGACATCAAAGGTGGGATATCTCGCATTGATTAACAACATCCTTAATGGTCGGTAATCCAATGATTCTTGCTTACGTTATATATCGACACCATTTATTCACATATGAAAGATTGCACATGGTGTGTGGCAGTTGAAGACTATGTGTTTTGAGATTTCAACAAGTTTCTATCTTTTTGTATCTTTGTATCAGCATTTCCATTTCTCATTTGCAGCATTCTATTTGTTTCAATAATTTTTTCCCTATCACAGCATGTTCATTCATTTCTCTTGGTTTCATAGGGACATGAAACTCCTCAGGCATGGGGGAGAAGGGGACCTTTAGTTCATCCTTCATCTCTTAATCTCATCCTTCAACCTTCTTCAGCAGATTGATAGTCAAATTAGCTCCAGCCAATCTGTCCTCCACTTCATTTTGCAGCACCAAGCTCATCAAAAACAAAGATAAACTTGAGGTAAATTTGGCTTATGTTCTCTAATTCATTATAAGGTTTAGGAAACTTAATGATTCACCACTTCTCATTCCATGAATTTTATCTTTCATAAACTAGTATCCTTTTGTTTTCCTTCCATTCATTACACATGTACTCTAATTACAAGGCCATGTTAAAAGAAAAATCCTTATGGTACATTAATAAAAGTAGTCTCTATGGTGTATTCTACTTCCATGATAAAAAGAATTAGGATGAATTCATTGCTACCATGAAATGATAAAGGAAACCACCTATATACATTGGCCTTACAATGATAGACTATGCAAGCACCTTTCACCATCTCCATCACCGCCTCATTTCATCCATCCCTTTATTTTCCTCAATTTGTATTTCTCAGTAAATTAGTGTGATATATTAAATGTGAATATTGTTGCACCACAAGAACCGGAACCTCCAAGTATTCAAGCAATGCTACTCCACAAGAACCAATACCTCCAAATATTCAAGCAATTTTTCTCCACAAGAACCAACATCTACAGGCAATTTTTCAATGAAAATTAATTTGTTTGCATGAGGACACAAAAATCCTCAGGAATGGGGGGATGTTTGGCCTCAAATATGCCCATTTTTCCATCTCATAGTACCATTATTCATAACCTAAATTCTGAAACTTTACACTCATTTTACATCATAATTCCATCACTTGTCGCCAATTCATATCTTACACCTTGTGGTTGATTACCATTAGTTTTCTTAAATTTTAAAATATCAGGGATGATTTATTCATTATTTCCTAATGAAAATTTTTCGAATTTCATTTGTCGTAGAGTTCCATTTCCACAAGTCAATTAAACTAGTTGTTGCAAGTAGAGTACGAAAATATCCAAGTTGGAGCTTTGACATCTCAGCACACTTCCATGGAAAACCAAGGAAATTTATTTTCCAAAAGATGTTCTAACACATTTCCATGATTTTTATTGCACCCAGGTCACACATTTTTCTCTCTATAAGAAAATCAATAACTCTGCTCAAAATCCGCACAATTTTCAAATTGCTATGTTTGACCTCAATTTGAGTGAAAATGGAGATGAATCTATAAAATAAGAGAAAATTGGTTTTTTACCAATATAACACATTATCTATAAACGGAACCATTTCTCAAGGTTCTCTTTGGTTCAAAAAAGTTACATGGGGGTCTTTAAGGCAGTTTCATAAAAAAACAATATTTTTCCAAAATTCTAGAATCTTGCAAAAAACGTCAAACAACCAACTTAGGGCACACTTTCCAAAGATATGGAATTGAATGAGACAAAAAAAAGAGAGGTTCATATTGAAAATATAACAAATTATGTTCTCTCCAAACCATTTTGAAAAATTCTCCATGCTTAGGAATATATGCCAATACCTTTGAGGCCGATTTGTTAAGAATATGTAATTTTCCATAATTAAGGAAAATGACTGATTCACTTTGTAAATCATATAAATGTCTTAGCCATGGAATATATTGTGATTTATTGGAAATAGGCGAGAAAAGGAGCATAGGGTATCAATTGTATGTAATATGTAACTACAGTAATATGAGCAATAGTGATGATGTATACGCCATTTAGGTTCTAAACCGTTATTACATCATTTTGATTGCGCATTAATATTTGTAAGTATTATCATGTTTTATTTATGAATAAAATTGAGTTAATTTTACTTGCTCCAGGAGTGGAAATTGCCAACCACACCTGGAAACAAGTCTTGCAAACTAGTGTATATCTAAAGACTGTGTTTAATTAATTATTTAGCAGTGTAATTACTTAGACTTTTGAATTATTATTTTTGTTATGTACTTAAACTTGTGCTTTGTTTTATAAATCTGAATTTCAAGGTAGATGTCATTTCTTGATTGGTATAGATCAGCATGTATTTCATTAAGGAATGAACTCTGGCATGTCACTGTTTCCCTCATAGAATTACATCATGCAGAAGCTTATGAAAGGCACTTTTAATTCAAATACACATAAGGATTAATTATGATATTTTAAATCTTAAAAATGAAATGAGTTTATACTTTGGTTATTTCTGAATCTCATAGTGTCATATTTATATAAACATGCTCAGATACATTTAGTTTCACATTATGTTGATTGCAGATCCAATACAATAAGAGAAGGATTGAAACACCATGAGAATTACTATAAGTTTTCTAAGTTACGATGATGGCTTTGAGTTTTCTGTGTTAAGTATAGAATTAAAATTAAGATTTCGCATTGAGTATAGTTGGTGTGGGAGTAGATAGAGCTTATGTATTTCATTTATAAATTTGAAGGTAGTGTTTGCAGCTTTGTTTTGTGAGTGATGTATTTTAGTTTGAATTGCATATTGCGGATTTAAAGATCATTTATTTGATAGTTTAACAACTATTCATAGCATAGTCATTTCAATTCCTTGAATGATATTTATTTGAATTATGGCTTGATCATCATTGGAATAGATCATAGGAGTTTTCTCTTTTTTTTTATAGAAGGCTCTCTAGTAGAATAATTAATTGAAGTTTCCTTTTCTTTTTCAAACTTTCTAGAATTGAAGGTCTAAACTAGATAGGATTAAGATATAAGTTTCAACGCTTATTGATTTTTGTGATCCCAGGAATTAGATTAGTTACAATTGAATTGTTTTGAGCAATAGTAGATAATATAATTTTATTTTTTTATTTGTATATTTCAATTCAAGTTATTTTTAAGTATTGAATTAGAATGCCTAAGTTAAGATAAAGTATGTCTTAGGTTATGATATTTTAATTTTAGAGCGGCTTGAATATTAGTTTTTTTTTTTATTTACTATTTGAATTAGTCAGGTTATGATCTAAATATAGTGGTGATTAAGGTTTGGATTTAGTTTGATACGACTCTTTTCTTCAGTTGCAATTCTATACTTAGATAGTCAATTGATTTTCTCACTCTAGTTTAGGTTGGATGTTATGATCCTGCTTTTCCCATGCTTTTTCCCCTAAGTATTATGACCCCAGATTGATAATTTAATGTTGGAATTATAACAAATATAATTTTCCCAACAAATACATAAAAAGATCGTTTCCCGCTTCTTTTTTTAGATCAGGTCCTTGATACTCTCGCTGGGAAGAAATTTTTTTATTTCCTTGATGGATTCAACGGATATAACTAGATTCTGATTTCTCCTTAAGATTAGGAAGAAACCACATTCATGTCAATGGGGAACCTTTGCATACAAGGTTTTACCATTTGGGATGTGTAATGTGTTGGGTGCTAAAAGGTGCCTTTTAAAACTCTTATTTATCCCACATTAATTATCAACCCGGGCAAGTCCTCTTATTTCAAGAGTGTACACAGTATGTGCATGCTATAATCCCAGAGAGTAATGTTTCTTAAAATGTAGTATAGGTCTTTCAAATACAAAATTAAACGGATGCTGAAAATGAAATTTAATTACAACAATATGAAACTTAAGGCTATAAAATCCAATCACTCACTCAGCAATCATCAGTCAAGGATGTAGTAGTAATAATTCTTTCCTTTGGCAACTGATGTAAATGAAATCAAATAAGAACAAGAAAATCAATCTGAGAACGTAGGTGCAGTAACCAATGTCCTTTACAGTTGATGATCTTACACTCCACACTAAAGAAATTAAATGGAAACTGAACTAAATCACTAATGCTACTAATGAAATAAACTATGCAAGCTCTCAAAAGCAAAATCAAACTCTTTGCAGGTATGAAATAAACTGTAAAATAATTAACTGAAATGAACAGAAGATCTATTTTAATGGAATTGAAAAACAATATAAATGAACCGCAAACTCTATCTAATGGAATTGAACAGCAAACTCTATCTAATGGATTTGAACAACAAATTCTATTGAACAACAATCCGAAATGAACAGCATCCAAAACGGAACAACAAATGGAATGGAACAGCAGATGTTGAACAGCGAAGCTCTGTTAAAGCATAACAAGATAAGTTATACAGGGATCAAGATTCTTGTTAAATTGGAAAGGAACGGCAACGCAATTCAACAATGCAACACACCAAGATTATAAAGCAATAAAACAGTAAATTATTAAACTTGAAACTGTAATGAAAATAAATGCAAACCGTCACATGACTATAATCAAAAGATAATAATACAGATGACAAGTGGATCCACCAGGGCCGAGCCCTTTTCCGCTAGTGGAGCACTGCAAAACTACTCCAGTATAAAATAGTGGAACAGAAATCGAATTTATGTATTAATCATATGTACCAGAGTTTACAAGCAATCGTACTCTATTTTAATTAACAAGAGTCGATGAACAATTCTGAAAATTACAATAGGGAAAATCTCTCCCTAATGGCAATACATGCTCTCCTTTTATAATCAGAAAGAGGGGAAAGTAAATAGTAAATGTGATCCCTCATAACAAAATTGGATTTTTCCCAACAACTTGATCAGCAAGAAAATATATTTCCATCAATCATTCAACAGGTTCAAGTCGAATTTGGTATTGCAATTGACATCATTTGGAAAATGGCCGCAACAGTGAATCTGGGAAAATCGTCCTCATATAACCTTCCATCTCTCTTAATACAGATTGAATTTGGGCAAAACATTCTTCACTAAAGTTAATTCGGTCTCTTATGGAAAAAACCCATGTTTCTTATTTTCCATATTCTTCTCCATTTGCCTAGAATGTCCAACGCAAAACTGACACTTCTTATTCCAACGAATTTTCGAGTTGGAATATTTGATAATGAGCTGGAGATCAAATCTGCAATCTGGAAAGTTTCTTGAAGGCTAAAATGGTGAGTGATGTTACAAAATATATTAATAAACCATCATTGATAAAATCATGCCTAATAATCATCAATTTATTAAAAATAAAGGAGAGGAAATAATATTTATCCATAAGAGCATAAATGGTTATAACATGGAATTATATGATAAACCATGATAAATGACATGATAAAGAATGGTAGAAATGGATGAAATAGGTATTAAAAAGTGGTAATAATAATGACAAACTAGCAGCCCAACATAATGCACCAACTGTTAGCTCCCTATAATTCTAGCAGATTGGTGAGACTAAAACTGCAGGGAGAACAATTGAACCACTTTGGGATTCTAGGATCTAGCCCTCCTGAATCCAAAGAGGGATCTCTCTATAAGTGCAAATATTGATTTATCTTTAAGGCTTGAAATGTGATATTAGGCTATTTATTAAGAACAAGGGTTTTTTTTTGGTTTTGGATGGTTGAGCATGATTTTTAGTTGAGTGGAAAGTCCTAGAATGAAAGAGTTCCAAAGGGGTGAAGGTATAAGAAATCAGAACAAGATTTGGCTGAAAGGATAGATATGACGTTGGTTTTTAGTCCATTGGGCTATGGAGTCATAAAAGGGTTTAATTGTACAAAAATTTCAAGAGTGGTCCAAGGGGAAAGTCGTCTATATCACAAGATCTCTTAGATAAAATGATGGAATGGAACAATAAAAGTGTTGAAGGGGTGGAAAAAGACCATAATTTCAACTAGGATTTATCAATCTTTCCAAATAAGAAAATCATTTTAAGTAATTGTTTAAAACCAACCAAAGGACAGGGCTAACCATAGACTTCTTTGGACAAGCTCGTATTAAAGTTAACTCATCAGACAAACAATCCAGTAATCCACATAATTACTTTCAGAAGGGATGAAAATAGATAAGAAAAACGAAGTGCAGCCTAATATCAGATAAGATACTTTTAAATCTAAACTGCTTTCAGCATACTCTTAGGGAAACTTTCAGAATTACCTTTGAAGAAAGAACTAGAAGATAGGGCAAACCATAAACTTTCCTAGTCTAACTCTACTGAGTATATAATGAAAATAACATTCAAGAACTTCCTTTCAAGCTTCACACATGAAGACAAGGGCAAACCAACATTCCTTGATAATTTTTACACTTAAGTCATTCTGAAACACACAATTTGGAGGAAAACATTGAGATAAAGCTTATCAGTCAGAGAAGGGTATTGTAAACAGTAAGTCCTAACTCTATGCTTGATGTTCTTTATCAGAGAATAAGTGGACAAAATGGCATACATGAAAGGAAAAAAATAACACAGAAAGAAGCACTTCACCAGTGATATAGACCAGGATCCCAAGAATCAGCTTGTATATTGATGTCAATCCAGTTACATTCTTCAAGTCCAATGTTTCAGTTCAGCAATCATATTTTCTTCTCAACCTAACTTATTTGATCACAAACAGAGCTTCAAGAACCTCTAAACACTATTTACATGTAGAAAGTTTCGAGCAAAAGTATATTTCAAAGTTCTACAACCAACCTTTTACAATGAGATCTTCAAGAAGATTTTATAGGAAAGTGAGGAGGTGGGACGAGAGAAAAGATCTATGAGCCCAATTAATATAGATTAAGGCTTCTCAGCCTTTGAGGGGCTCAATGCAGAAAATTTCTGCTATTTCCTTTGTATTAATTGATTTACATTAAGTATTAAGTTTGCTGGGAATATTTTGTTGAATTTAAGGCTCTTTGTGATCCTTGTAATAACTCTGCTGACAGTTTACAGTAAGTTCATTTGGTCGAATTAACTGTTCGGCTGTATTGGGGAAAATATCTTCTGTTTTGGTCATAATTATGCCTCTTTTGAATGCTTTGAGGCTGCAGGTGGCTTTTGGTAGCTGAGAGGATTCAATTAGCTTCTGATGTGGCAATGGAGGCTTCCTGGATTGTTGAATTGCTTTGTCCTTCCCTAAAACACCTTTAATTTACCTGAATTCTGTGTTTAGGTCTGATTAGGTGTAATATGTGTCTTCGGTCTTCATGATGTCTTTAACTCTGGATTAGGCTTTTAATTTTCTGAATGTGTGCCTTAATCCTTCCAAACTGTGCTAAAATCTTCAAACATGGGTTTATGTTTTGACTTAGATCCTTTAACACTGATACTCTTTGCTTGATTAAACTTTGTTGTGTCTTGTTGATGTGCAGGTGTTACAAGGGATTTATAATGGTGTCAGTGCTCATGAGGCACTAATAAAACTCGACGGGAAACCCTGCAGAATGATCTCTTTTATGAATGATGGCCTAAGGGATCGTCATCCCCATCCTCTAATTTTTCCTTTAAAACAATCGAAAAACCATTAAAACCTGCACAAAAAAATGAAATTATAAAAAATCTTATGAGATAAGGTAAGACTGCTTCAGAGGTTTGAGGTTAGATCGCAGCTGTTGGATGGAAGCATCCAAAGGCGAGGATTTGCCTGCAGAGGTTAAAAGGGAGGCGGTTGAATAAGCGATGAGGAGATTAAGTTAGAACCGTTGATCTGCAGAGATCAACGATTGAGATCAACCGTGAATATGAAATGCGGAGGGGAAACTTTATAAGAAAATAGACGAAAATGCAAAGAAAAACGGGTGAAAAACTTTTGCCGGAGGAAAAAGGTTAAAACAAAATTTGGGGTTTCCGAAAGGATTCTGAGCCATCGGATTAGATCGACCACAAAGATCAACGGCAGATATTGATCTAAGAAGTCCGTTGGGAGATGGGTGGAGGGCGATGAACTGAGGGCAAAATCAAACTGGGACCGTTGATCTGCAGAGATCAATGGCGGAGATTGAACATGAGAAAATGCAGTGTAAATGGGGAAAGCAGTTTCAGACAAAGAAACCTTGAGTTTCGTGCTGCAAAAACGGAGAAAGGCGGTTTTACCTTTTTGAACACGATATGCGTTACTGACCGAAACGTGGCCTTTTAAAACCACCCATATCGTGTAACTTTGGAGAATTAACTTTCAGGCTTAAAATCATGCGATCTGGAGTCTTGGCCGTTAGATTTCAGACGGTTAGATCCAACGGTGGAGGCGAGAGCGCGATAAAAGAAGTTGTGCGGGCAGAAGAAGGTGGGGCAGAGCCAAGGCAGTATTGATCTGGACTGTCAGATCATAGGAATGAACGGTGGTGATTGGATCTGGGGGAAGGTAGGACCCAAAGGATTTCGGCCTATCGGGCTGAATCTGGACCGTCGGATCAGGGAATGAATGGCCCAGATTCAATCTTGGGACCAATGCAATAAAATATGAGGTGAGGAGTCGGCGGAGATCGAGTCATTGTGGGCCGTTGATTTGCAGAGATCAACGACGGAGATCCACTGAAAACATTATACAGCGGGGCTTGAGGAATAACAAAGAGAAATGAGGATTCATCTCGACCTTCGGATTTAGAAGAATGGATGGCCCAGGTGTAATCGAAAGATTTTGATCGGTGGGGACAAAGGGATCAAAGCGCTGATGCGATTGAACAAGGGCCATTGATCTAAAAATCAGATCGACGGTTAGGAATGAATTGGAGGTCCAAAGGCGGAGTGATGGGCTTATGAAAAAGAGGGATGTGGGTCGTCGGATCTGAGCCTGGCGGGGGAGATCAATGGCTGAGAAGCCATCGAGAGGTGACCAATCGGAGGGGGCAACAAGTATTAAAATATTCCCGATGAAAAATCTCCGATGCGAGATCCCGAAGACCATTTGATTGGTTTAAATCAATGATTGGGAATGGTTTAGACTGTGAACCAGCAGGTTTTCATTAAACATAGGAAAAATGGATTTTTTATGAAATACAAAGGAAAATTGCATCAGGGAAGGGTTTTATATAATGTTTAGCGCCCGATTGCGGGGATTTCGGGTTATATGAAGGAAAGCATAGGGATCGGGGGTTATATACAAAAGGAGCCAATCGCATCAAAAATTTTAACGCAACAAAAGGAACGCGTTTCACATGAATGCCCCGATGCGATAAGCACCCTGGGCCTTAGCGCTTGGTTCCAGCGCCAAGTTGCATGGTGGGGAAGTGGTTGAGGGCTGGCCGAAAAGGGGCTAAAGCCTTAGCACAAAAAGGCCCATTTTTATGAATTTTCAAGGATTTTCAAAGGATTTGAAAGCTTTCGATAAGGAAAAAAAGGAGTTTTAAACCTTATCAAAGGGGTTTTTATGAAGGGAAGAAGGGAAATAAGGGAAAATAGAGGAATTTTATGAGGTAAAAGGGGATAAAAAAGAGGTTAATTTGAGTGGAAGAAGGGGTAAAAATGAAGGGAAAAATGGGTTTTCAGCAGTCTTTTCCTTCAGGAAAACATCATAATTTAAGAATTTAAGAGGGAAACAACAGTGAAGATTAATCAAAGGATAAGACATCTTCACAAGACTTCAAGAATTAACAATTTGGCAATAAAATTGTTTCTTGAAGGCTTCAAAAATGATTTAGCCACCATTTGATATGACAAATTTTATAGGTGGCTAACAGTGGCTCCACATGCGGATGGTGCCTTCTCGAAGGCATCAAGAACTTCAGACTTGTATTCTCTGGGGGACTGATCAATGCTTGATCCATTGGGCTGCAAATTTCTTCACTTGGATGATCTTTTTCTATTCTGAAAATGTTAGCAGCCATGAAAAACAATGGAATACTATCAAACCAAGCTTTCTACCTTCCCAATCCTACTGATCTAACATTTTTTCTTCTTTCAGAGTGAATTTGGATTGGAAAACTCTTTTACAAACATTTCATTCTTTTGAAAGAAAAAAACTAATCTAAGTCTACTTCTTATTTCCCCATGAACTTAGATTAAACAGTTGAGTCCATAAGCTTCTCTACCTAATCTACTATTTGTTAGGATTAAACAGTCTAACAGATTTTATTCTATAACTTCTAAACAAGAAATTTAAGAGCATACAAGTCAAGATTGAACAGTCTAACTTGTTGCTGATCTATGGCATAAAAAACAAGCTGCACATAGATTATTATTTGCAGAAAATTAAACCAAAATGTTGAAGGCTTAATATCTAAAAGTTTTAGGAACATCCTTCTCTTTTCTTCAACTCTGTTTTTAAATTTGTTTGATTTGTTCTCTGGTTCAAGTTTTGGGCTTATTAGAACCAATTTACTTGTATCTTTGACTCAAGATAAAAACAGATTAAAGCCATGCATCTTTTTGAAACTCATAGGTTCAGGTTTTAAGCTTGTTTGAACCTCTTTCTTCTATCCTAATCTACCTAACTGATAAGCCAAGGTTAAGTTGTTGGAAAATCTAATTCACTAACCTATCAGCAGCAAATTGAAAATGAATTAGTCATGATTAGGTTGTATGACTAACTAGGAGTGTGTTTTTTAGGAGTGGAATTTGAGCTTGCACACTTTCATATTTTGTTTCTCTTTTTTGGTATGGGGTTATACCTTTCTTTTTTTTACAATATGCCCTCTTTTCTCTTTCTATTGTTTTTGTATTTTTCTTTTTCCTTGAAGACAAAAATCAACAACTATCTAATTTCTAAAAACTGAGCTTTGTTGACATTCCAATCTAACCTATTCTAACTTGGAGTATTTACATGCTTATATGATACAAAAGTGCCAATGTAGCCAGTTGAGTAATGCAAAAAAGAAGAAGAAACTTTGGTTGCTTGTTAGGGGTATCCATAGTATATTTTGAAGATTAATCTTCAAAACCAAGGCTATCACAGAAGGTGACAGCTTTTCATGTCTTTGGCTCTTACAAAGGATCCATGCTTGATAATTTGAGCCAGTTGGGACTCCCACACACTCTTCCAAAGGATCAACAAAGAAAAGATGAAGATTCTCTTCTTTTTGGTCCTCCACAATTGGTAGATTATCTGCTTCCAAGACATCATATTTGAGGACTATATCTTCAGTATGTTCCTTGGAAGCATCATCATCTTTAACCTGCAAATCAACAAATAGTGAAATTTCTTCTTTCTCTAAATCTATGCTTGCTTCTGATATAAATTCAGGTTCTTTGAATGACAGATTGACATTAGTGAAGGGAGTTTCTTCTTGAAAAGATGGTATATCCTCAGTAGGATAGTCTTCTATTTGTTTTTCTCCTTCAAAGTTTTTCCATTATCTTTTATTGTTTGGGACAGCTGGTCTGAATTTTTCTTGAATTGTATATTGTTTTCTCTCCCAAGGTCTTAGACATGTACTAGCCACAAGGGCTAATCCACTAGAAAAACTGTTTTGGTCTTTAGGAACAAGGATAAGTTGGAAATCTTTAAAAGATTTTAATAAATCCATGGCATCATCCTTATAGGCTCTAAGTCTAGGATGTTTAACCATGCATTCTTCTTTTCCATGAACTATTATCTTCTGGGCTCATGATTTCTTCAATAAATGTAGCCCCAAGAGGAGTGCCTCATACTCTACTATATCAGTTGTGCATTGAAAACTCAATTTGTATGAATGGGCTTCAGAATGATTGTTTCCTGTATTGTAAAGCCAAATTCCTGCACCTGCATTAGTTTTAGTACACGACCCATCAAAATTCATATTCCAAAGAGGACTAGTTTCAGTATTATCATTAATTTCCTTACTATCCTCTTTGTCTCGAGTGCCATTGGATTGTTCTATGGAATAGTCACCATTTTCATGACTGTCAGGTTAACATGATGGTTTGGAGGGTAGCTTCTTGCTTAGTATTTGATCAATTTGTTCTTCTGTCAAAGGAGATATTTTTCTTTCAGTATAAAGAGAAAAATAGCTACCCTCTTTCTCATGATCAACAAAAGAACTTCCTGCATATTTACAACAAATTTCTCTATGTGATTGAGCAAGAGTATTTGTTTTGCAATAATTTTCAAAGACTGACTGTTTATTAATAGTCTGATATATCTCTTTTTCTGTCAAAGGGGAAGCTGTTTCTATGTCTTTGAACAGAAGTACAGCAGTTTTCTGTTTCTTGTAAAGGATGATTTTGAGGATGGATGTTTTCTTGAGCCTCTTCTAGGGGATCTTGACTTGTGCTTGTAGGGAAACTTTGAGGATTTTCTATTTTTTCCTAATCTTCTTGTGTAAAATACTCCTCATGATTGATATGATACTCAGTTTTCATATAAGGTTCATGAGTTTTTTTTTCTACATTATCAGGATGCCACTCTTCCTGCGTAATCTGATATGGGTTGTAATCTAGAGGGGGAGTCCCTATATGAGCTGGTTCTCCTCCTACATCAGATTCTGCATTTTGAAAGTAGCTACTTGTTTCATCAAAGCACTACTCACTATATGTTTTTGCATTTTGGTCATGAAGTTCTCTTATCAACATAGTACAAGACATAGGAAGGGAATCAAAAATTTCTTGACAACCTTCTTTATTTCTTTCTTTGTAAGTTTTCTCATCATCTTCTATAAGGTTTTGATCATGATACATATCTTGGTAACTGTCTTGATCCTGAGGTGATTGGGCTTGTGTTTGATGAGGGAAAAGCATAGGTTGCTATAGATCATCAATATTCATATTAGCCATCAACTTATCCATTCTCTTTCCAAGCACATACATCATATTTTCCATCATGATTAGAAATTTTTATTGATTATTTTCTCTATAATATTGTTCATCATACATGTCTTGTAGTGGTAGAGTTTGTGTTTGCTCAGGGAAAGGCATATGTTGCTCTGGATTACCAATGTTTAAATTAGCCATAATCCTATCCACTCTCTTTCCAAGCATGTACATCAATTTTTCCATCATGACCATATTTTTTCCTTCTGGGTCTATATCTAAATCCATGTTTGTAAATCAGAAAAAGAGGTCATTGTGTCTTTTCAATTAGTTCAAGGTCTTCTACCAATGGATTCATTTGGTATTTTGGGAGTTTTAGAGTGTGGAGTTGCCAAGTGGAAGCTTTTATCTCTTTTGGAGGTAAAATGTTTTATGGTCCACCACCATGTTTATTTGAATACCAATCTGAAATATTTTTGGGTTTTCTGAGTTTTTTCAGTCCTATGGGTTCTAAGAGTGTCCTAAATCAGTTTCAACACTTATCTATGGTGATGAGACAAAGAGAGTTTACTCTTAAGGCTAAGCTAGCTGATCCTTCAAGGTTTGATAAGCTCTTATGAGAATCTTAAGGTTCCTTAGTTTGTCACTGATTCAAATAAGTTTTTATCATGGTTACCATGTTGCTTGGTAGTGCTTGAAGAGGGCCACTTTTACTGCACTGAACAATGTTCTTGAATCAAGGGCTTTCTGGAGTTTTAAGGTGTACTCAGATTCTCACTAACTCAGAAATTTCCCTGGTGGAGTCGCCAGAAATGTTAGCTCCCTGTAATTCTAGCAGACTGGTGACACTAAAACTGCAGGGAGAACACTTGAACCACTTTGGGATTCTAGGATCTAGCCCTCCTGAATCTAGAGAGGGATCTCTCTATAAGTGCAAATATTGATTTATCTTTAAGGCTTGAAATGTGATATTAGGCTAGTTATTAAGAACAAGAGTTTTTTTTTGGTTTTGGATGGTTGAGCATGATTTTTAGTTGAGTGGAAATTCCTAAAATGAAAGAGTTCCAAAAGGGTGAAGGTATTAGAAATCAGAACAAGATTTGGCTAATAGGATAGATATGATGTTTCTTTTTAGTCCATTGGGCTATGGAGTCATAAAAGGGTTTAATTGTGCAACAATTTCAAGAGTGGTCCAAGGGGAAAGTCATCTATATCACAAGATCTCTTAGATAAAATGATGGAATGGAACAATAAAAGTGTTGAAGGGGTGGAAAAAGACCTTAATTTCAACTAGGATTTATCAGTCTTTCCAAACAAGAAAATCCTTTTAAGTAACTGTTTAAAACCAACCAAAGGACAGGGCTAGCCATAGACTTCTTTGGACAAGCTCGTATTAAAGTTAACTCATCATACAAACAATCCAATAATCCACATAATTACTTTCAGAAGGGATGAAAACAGATAAGAAAAATGAAGTGCAACCTAAGATCAGATAAGATACTTTTAAATCTAAACTGCTTTTAGCATACTCTTAGGGAAACTTTCAGAATTACCTTTGAAGAAAGAACTAGAAGACATGGTAAACCATAAACTTTCCTAGTCTAACTCTACTGAGTATATAATGAAAATAACATTCAAGAACTTCCTTTCAAGCTTCACACATCAAGACAGGGGCAAACCAACATTCCTTGATAATTTTTACACTTAACTTAAGTCATTCTCAAACACACAATTTTGAGGAAAACATTGAGATAAAGCTTATCAATCAGAGAAGGGTACTGTAAACAGTAAGTCCTAACTCTATGGTTGCTGTTATTTATCAGAGAATAAGTGGACAAAATGGCATACATGAAAGGAAAAAAATAACACAGAAAGAAGCACTTCACCAGTGATATAGACCAGGATCCCAAGAATCAGCTTGTTTATTGATGTCAATCCAGTTACATTCTTCAAGTCCAATGTTTTAGTTCAGCAATCATCTTTTCTTCTCAGCCTTACTTATTTGATCACAAACAGAGCTTCAAGAGCCTCTAAACACTATTTACATGTAGAAAGTTTCGAGCACAAGTATATTTCAAAGTTCTACAACCAACCTTTTACAATGAGCTCCTCAAGAAGATTTTATAGGAAAGTGTGGAGGTGGGACGAGAGAAAAGATCTATGAGCCCAATTAATACGAATTAAGGCTTCTCAGCCTTTGAGGGGCTCAATGCAGAAAATTTCTGATATTTACATTAAGTATTAAGTTTGTTGGGAAGATTTTTTTGACTTTAAGGCTCTTTGTGATCCTTGTAATAACTCTGCTGATAGTTTACAATAAATTCCTTTGGTTGAATTAACTGTTCGGTTGTATTGGGGAAAACATCTTCTATTCTGGTCATAATTATGCCTCTTTTGAATGCTTTGAGGCTGCAGGTGGCTTTTGGTAGCTAAGAGGATTAAATTAGCCTCTGATGTGGTAGTGGAGGCTTCTTGGATTGTTGAATTGCTTTGTCCTTCCCTAAAATACCTTTAATTTACTTGAATTCTGTGTTTAGGTCTGATTAGGCATAATCTGTGTCTTTGGTCTTCATAATGTCTTTAACTATGGATTAGGCTTTTAATTTTCTAAATGTGTGCCTTAATCCTTCCAAACCGTGCTAAAATATTCAAACATGGGTTTATGTTTTGACTTAGATCCTTTAACACTAATACTCTTTGCTTGATTAAATTTTGTTGTGTCTTGTTAATGTGAAAGCGTTACAGGGGATTTATAATTGCATCAGTGCTCGTGAGGCACTGATAAAAATCGACGCGAAACCCTACAGAATTATCTCTTTGATGAATGATGGCCTGAGGGATTGTCATCCCCAGCCTCCAATTTTTCCTTTAAAACAATCGAAAAACCATTAAAACCTGCACAAACAAATGAAATTATAAAAAATCCTGCAGGATAAGGTAAGACTGCTTCATAGGTTTGAGGTTAGATCGCAGCCGTTGGATGAAAGCATCCAACGGCGAGGATTTGCCTATAGAGGTTAAAAGGGAGGCGGTTGAATAAGCGATGAGGAGATTAAGTTAGAACCGTTAATCTGCAGAGATCAACCGTGAATATGCAATGCAGAGGGGCAAATTTATAGGAAAATAGATGAAAATGCAAAGAAAAAAGGGTGAAAAAATTTTGGCGGAGGAAAAATGTTAAAACAAAATTTGGGGTTTCTAAAAGGATTATGGGTCGTCGGATTAGATCGGTCACATAGATCAACAGCGGAGATTGATCTAAGAAGTCCCTTGGGAGATAGGTGGAGGGCGATGAACTGAGGGCGAAATCAAACTAGGACCGTTGATCTGTAGAGATTTTTCTGACAAGGAAACCACGGGTTTCACACTGCAAAAATGGAGAAAGGCAGTTTTACCTTTTTGAACGCGATATGCATTACTGGCCGACACGTGGCCTTTTAAAACCACCCATATCACGTAACTTTGGAGAATTAACTTGCGGGCTTAAAATCACGCGATATGGAGTCTTGGCCATTAGATATCATACGGGTAGATCCAACGGTGGAGGTGAGAGCGTGATAAAAGAAGTTGCACGGGTGGAAGAAGGTGGGGCAGAGCCAAGGCGGTATTGATCTGGATTGTTAGATCATAAGAATGAATGGTGATGATTGGATCTGGGGGAAGGGAGGACCCAAAGGATTTGGGCCTATCAGGCTGAATCTGGACCGTCGGATCAGGGAATGAACGACCCAGATTCAATCTTGGGACCAATGCAATAAAATATGAGGTGAGGGGTCGGCGGAGATCGCATCATTGTGGGTTGTTGATCTGCAGAGATCAACAGCGGAGATCCACCGAAAACATTATACAGCGGGGCTTGAGGAATAACAAAGAGAATTGAGGATTCATCTGGAACATCAAATTTAGAAGAACGGACGGCCCAAATGCAATCAGAAGATTTCGATCAGCGGGGACAATGGGATCAAAGCACCGATGCTATTGAACGAGGGTCATTTATCTGAGGATCAGATTGACTGTTAGGAATGAATTGGAGGTCCAAAGGCAAAGGGATGGGCTTATGAAAAAGAGAGATGTGGGCCATCGGATTTGAGCCTGGCGGGGGAGATCAACGACTGAGAAGCCATCGAGAGGTGACCAATCGAAGGGGGCAACAAGTATTAAAATATGCCCGATGAAAAATCTCCGATGTGAGATCCCGAAGACCGTTTGATTGGTTTAAATCAACAGTTGGGAATGGTTTAGACCATGAACCGGTGAGTTTTCATTAAACATAGGAAAAATGGATCTTTTATGAAATACAAGGGAAAATTGCATCGGGGAATGGTTTTATATAATGTTTAGCACCCGATTGCGGGGCTTTCAGGTTATATGAAGGAAAGCGGAGGGATCGGGGGTTATATACAAAAGGAGCCAATCGCATCGGAAATTTTAACGCAACAAAAGGAACGGGTTTCACATGAATGCCCCGATGCGATAAGCACCCTGGGCCTTAGCGCTTGGTTCCAGCGCCAAGTCACATGGTGGGGAAGTGGTTGAGGGCTAGCCAAAAAGGGGCTAAAGCCTTAGCACAAAAAAGGCTCATTTTTATGAATTTTCAAGGATTTTCAAAGGATTTGAAAGCTTTCGCTAAGGCAAAAAAGGAGTTTTAAACCTTATCACAGGGGCTTTTATGAAGGGAAGAAGGGAAATAAGGGAAAATAGAGGAATTTTAAGAGGTAAAAGGGGATAAAAAGGAGGTTAATTTTGAGTGGAAGAAGGGGTAAAAATGAAGGGAAAAATGGGTTTTCAGCAGTCTTATCCTTCAGGAAAACAGCAGAATTTCAGAGTTTGAGAGGGAAACAACAGTGAAGATTAATAAAAGAATAAGATATCTTCACAAGACTTCAAGAACTAACAATTTGGAAATTAAATTGTTTCTTGAAGGCTTCAAAAATGATTTAGCCACCATTTGATATGACAAATTTTATAGGTGGCTAACACCAACCACATTCTATAGATAAATCCTGGGCATTTTTTTTAATGTAATTAATGAAGGAATTGAATTCTACATGGATGGTTTTTCCCCCTATGGTAATGAATTTGAGCAAGCCTTACAAAATTTGGAGAAATTTCTTGAAGGATGTGTTTCCACTAGACTATTCCTTAGGAACAAAAAATGTCACATGATGATGACATAAGGTGTAGTTCTGGGGCACTATATCTTTGTTGCAATAATTCAAGTCGATTCAACAAAAATTGAGGTAATTCTTACGCTACCTACTCCGCATATGCAGACAAAGGTACGCAATTTCCTTGGTTATGTTGGTTATTATCGTCACTTTATAGCAAATTTTCAAAGATAACAACACATTTTTATGTATTAATAGAAAATTTGGAATTCGAATGGACTGATAAATGCGATGTTGTCTTTGCATATCTTAAGAAATTGGTTTCAACAGCCCCCGTATTAGGGGCCAAATTATAACTTTCCATTCCACATTTTGGCGAATGCATCTGATACAACAATAGGGTCGAGCTTGGCCAAGAATAAAACAAAAATAGATATGCTATTTATTGTATAAACAAAAATATTATACCAACAAAACTAAAATACCCAGTGACAGAAAATGAATTTTTAGTCGTTGTTTACTCTATTAATAAATTTCGTCGCTATATAACAGGATATCCCATTTTTATTTATATTGATCACTCAACCATTATATATTTAGCTAATAAACCTATTACTAATGGTCTAATAATGTGTTGGTTTTTTTTATTATAGGAATTTGACATTATCATAAATGATCAAACGAGGAAAGAGAACTTAGTCACATAATTTTTATCTAGAATCCATGTAGTAGATGACTCTTCACCTGTGGAAGATCAGTTTCAAAATGAGTATATTTTCACTGTAACAGTTAAGACACCTTGGTATGTAGATGTAGAAAACTATTTGGCAGCAGGGAAACTAGCAGCACATCACCATCTCAAGAAAAGAAGTTAATTTTTCAACAAAGTGCACGATTTTCTTGGAATGACGAATATATCTTTCACACGGGGTTTGATCTTCAAATCCACAGATGCATCAAGGAAGACAAGATTTACACTATCCTTAAGTCTTGCCATGATGAACCATGTGGTGGGAATTTTTCTGATCGGAGGAGTGAGCATAAGGTGTTGCAGATGGGATATTATTGGAACACGATATTCAAAGATGCAAAAAAATATGTCAAGAGGTGTGATAGTTGTCAGAGGATGGGTCATACTATCCAAGATAATGAAATTCCCCTACAACCTCAAATTTTACGTGAACCCTTTGAAAGATGGGCATTATATTTTGTGGGCCCATTTTATCCACCTTCAAACCAAAAGACATATATTCTAGTTTGTATATATTATATGAATAAATTGGTGGAAATGGCAGCTCTCTCAAAGGCTACAGAAGAGGCAATTATTAACTTCTTGTTTGAACTATTCGTGTGAGATGAACTGCCCAGAGAAATCATAATAGATGGAGGTTCATAATTCACTGCCCATAAGGTTTCTGCTACAATGAAAAAGTATCACATCAAACATAGGGTTACTTCCCCTTATCTCCCTCAATAAAATGGACAGGTGGAAAGTACCAATAAAGTTCTGAAGCCGATTGTTACGTCTAAACTTTACCTATTTTTGCCACCTATACTAAGCATTATTTTCCCCATTTTTGACCTCTTTTTTTCCCTTTAATTATACCTAGTCCGGTTATGTCATCTAATTTTGGCTAAAAAGGGCATCATAGGTCTAAGGTATGTTGAAACAACATTAGAAGTGTCATTTTATCTAATTTTGAGCATTCTTTGAACTGGTTGTGTCATTATTGCATTACTACTCTAACTAACCTTGGAATCATGCTCATATTTGTTAGATTCAAACAATTCCACCAATCCTGCAGACAGCTCATACAACCGAGATTCCTGCAGATACGTCAATTTCCTGCAACCACCTCAAAATCTTGCAGCGAGATCAACAAACAACTTCAGCTACGCAACACAAATGGTCTAATCCATGCCTTCGGTCATGGATTAGACCCAACAATAGTTTATTTTTTCAATCTGTATCTATATTCTGGGCTGTAGGCTTAGTTTAGTAATCTATTTTTTCCAAAGCCAAATATGGGCTGCCAGAAATGTATAAAATCAGATGTAATTTTCTTATACGAAGAGTTTTTGGTTGGGTTGGAAACTATTGTTACAGAGCATGATATTAGACTATAATCGACTATTATTTCATATTAATAAAATTGCTTATGCTATGTTTATTTTCCTAAGCAACTTATTTAATCTTTGAAGGAGTTGTGAGTGAGGGAGGGCCCCCTTCACTCACAACTCCCACAGCAAAGTGTGTGTTTATTTATGTTTTAATTATACATTAATAATTTCCTGTAATAGCTAGTGTTTTCTTTTTTTATTTCCTACAAAAAATTGTAGATTGGGTAAGTGAATCAATATTTTATGTTGATGAGCTCTTTTCATTTAGCCAATGGTTGGATTCATGCTTTTTAATTTTGACTCTTGATTGGGATTGATTTCTTTTATTTTTCCTGCATCAGTATCAGCAAACAAAAGTGTTATAGAGGGATGATATATGTCGCTCCATAGCCATTGCTGTAATAGTACTGAGACACGAAATTAGCATGATTTTTTTATTGTTGTTTGATCTTTATCTTTTCACGGTCAATATCAGCAATCTTAAGTGCTATAGAGGGATGATATATGCCACTCCACAGCCTTTGCTACGATAGTATTGACATGGGAAAGTAGCATTAGCTGTTATTTGTATAGTTAATTAACACTTGCAGTAATCAGCCTGCATATACTGTGCACTGCATCTCATTAGTTTACCTTCCTGGGTTGACAATTTATATTGGAAAATTATACACGTATAATTTGACTCAACATTTTGGCACCGTTTCCGGGGAGGTACTAAGGGATGATACTGAAATTTTTTTTATTTTATTTTTTTTATTTTGTTTTCTTTTGAGGACTGGGGGAGTTGAAATGCAAAGACGCAAGGCAAAGCCTATGCACCCAAGAGGTCAGACACTCACCAAAGATGTGTCCTGATTGTTTGGTAAGTTTTTATTTTTTATTTTGTTTGAATATTAGATGAATAGGGTCCAATATTTTCTATATTTTTCATGGTGGTGTGAGCACCACTCCATCTACTAATACACTAGCAAGAACAAGGAAATCTATAAGAAACAAGGAAGCAAAGAAGGATGAATCTGAACAGGAGGTCTATAGTCCAGAACAAGTTGACCTTTCTACAGCAGAATCCTCTGTTGGAGAATATTTTGTTGTTGCCCATCTTGAATCTCCCCTTACAAGGAAGACCACATCTCTTCTCAGTGGCCAGCTTGAAGAAATTCCTTGTAAATCATGTTAGAGAACTAGAGTTTCAGACCATTGACTCTAAAGAATCTATAGCCTTCCAAGGTCTTACTCTTTCTTGGACTGACATGTCTCATTTATAAGGCACTGATGAGAACGAGGAGAAACTTGTAAAATTTGAATTTCATATGAGAGAGACTGGGGGAGCCACTCAGATGAAAAACATTCCTCCCTCAGCCTTGCCTAACTTTCGTGGTGCCTCTATTGAAGACCCTTATGCCTTCTTATTTGAGTTCGACGTACTCTGCAAGAGCTATGACTATTCTTCCAATGCTCAAAAGTTGAAATTGTTTCCTGCTACATTGAAAGATGCAGCTCTCAGGTAGTTTATGGGGTTGGTATCAAACTCCATTGCAACTTGGGACGACATGAAGAAGGTGTTTTTTTAAAAGTACCAGGATTACTGCAAAACGAGGGATCTCAGAGAAGGAATCTTTGGCATGACCCAGAAGGAAGGGAATGGCCTTGAGGATTTGGTGGAAATATTCCAATACAATTTACAGAGATCTAAGATGAATCAATTGGAAAAAGAGACCAAAAGGACCATTTTTCTTAGGGCCATCAGACCAGAATATATGGAGGTCTTAAATCTAATGGGAGCAGGCGATGTATCGAAGCTGAGTTATGATTATGTGTGTGAGCTTTGTAAAATATATTCAAGAGGAAACTCCAAGGTTGGAGGTGGACCAAGAGATCCTTCTTCCAAGATTGTCACATCAGTTGTCGGAGCTGGAGTAACCAGAATTGAAATGGGTAATTCATTTGAAAATTTTAAAATTGATATTCTTAGCACTTTTTCTTCACAATTGGATGTTTTGCAGGCTAAGAAGAAACAGGAGAAACAAGATGAATTGGAGAAAGCCTTGGCAGTGTTCTGCTCCAAATGTAAGAAGAAACATGCTCTAAGGGAATGCCCTGTTGATAGTATCGAGATATGTTGAATTTGTGGGGCTAAGAATTCCACTGATCAATGTCCTTCTCTGCCTGAAATTAAGGCAACATACATAGCAGATCAAGGAGTTTTCAATGCACTTTATGCAATGGCACCTCAGAGACCATGGCAGCCATGTCCTGCAGGTATGACATAGTAAAATTTTCAATTTCCTTATGTTCAAAATCAGATGTGGAATGTTCCAATTCCCTGGCAGCCTTGGCCTTCTCAACAACCCTGGCAGGGGAACTATTCTTATCCGACTACACAGAGTTTCCCACATCAAAACTTTTATTCACAGCCCACACCACAACAAATGATACAACCAGAAAAACAACTTTAATTGACTGCTCCACCAAATCAACCTTGTCCCATGAAAATTCCTGCTCAACCAGTGTCTAACCCCATCAATAAAACTGTTTGATCTGCTCACAACATTGGATTGGTCACTTATCCCACTTTTCCTACCTACTGTATTGCATCCCAGCTGCTACAGGAAGTTTATGTCCCTGTTTTACAGGAATTTCCTGTGTCTCTGTAGGAAATGCCTATTCCTTTGTTATAGGAGCTCCTGTACAGTTGCAAGAATTACCTGTGCAGCTGCATGAAATCAACCTTAGGTCAGGAAGAGTGGTGAATCAACCCGAAAGAATTGAGGAGATTGTAGAGGAAGATACCTTAGAGATGCCTGAAGAGGAAACCACATCTGAACCAGAAAAATCATCTACCTCAAGGCCACAAGAACCTTCCTCATCTCGTCTAGTCCAGCCTCCTTTTCCAAAGAGGTTGGAAGTGGAAATCAAATCAAAACAACCCAAATTTGATCTTGTGTCCGAACTAAGAAACATGTGCATCAAGATCTCATTGCTGCAAGAAATAAAATACATCCAAATATATGCTAAAATAGTGAGGGAACTATGTACCAAGAAACCAGGGATACAAAAGAAAGAACCCTCAACCATTCAAGTAGGTGGAAAGCTTGCAAGTTTAATGTCTACCAGATTTTTTACTGAAAAATATGTGGATCCCGAAATCCCTGTGGTTACCACCTTTATCAATGGATATCCCATAAATAACACTTTGATTGATTTAGGTGCAGCCATCAATGTGGTGATTATGGAAATTTTGTAGCATATATGATCATTTCACTTGTTACCTACTCCTACCAAGTTAGAATTAGTAGATAGGTCTAAGGTAAAGCCAGAGGGTGTTTTAGAAGACATTGTCATCTCATTAGATTCCTGGGAGTATCCTGCAAATTTTTATGTTCTTCAACATAAAACTAAGTTGGGAGGGCACCCATTGATCTTGGGGAGACCATGGTTAGCTATGGATAATACCTACATAGGGTGTAGATCTGGAAACATGATTATCACTCATGGGGCTTAAATAAAGCACATTAAATTGTACCCCCCTATTAAACCCCTCTTGAGATCAGAAAACACACAATGGGTTAAAGAAGAGGAAGAAGAACATGATTCGAAAGGTACCTTACCAAATTTAACAATAGCCCAAGCCATGAGTCTTAAGGAAAATTTTGAAGAAGATTTGATAAATTGTTGTATTTCTAATCCTGATTTCCCATAGCAGTTAGAAGGATAATCTAGTCATAATTTAGATATCATTACTGATCTGCAAGATTTTTATGAACATATTTCAGCTTCTCAATTACATTCAGCCCTCTTATCTACATTTCCTACATATTCAATGTGTGAATGGGGGAGTAAGGTAGTAGAATTGTTTCCTGAAAATTCTTTAAACATTAATTTTGCCTTAACTCCTAAACAAAAAAAGCAATTAATACAAAAATTGAGAAATTTTTCAAACACATTTGCATGGGAATATATCGATATGAGAGGAATTCACCCAAACACATGCATTCATCACATTTATATAGAAGAAAATCATAGGCCCATAGGACAACCACAAAGCAGGATGAACCTTGCTTTAAGAGAAATTGTAAAATATGAATTACAAAAGTTGTTAAATGTAGGATTCATCTATCCTATTTCAGATAGCCAGTGGGTATCCCCACTAGTCATTGTCCCCAAGAAAAATGGTAAATGGCGAGTGTGGTAGATTATAGTGAATTAAAAAAAGCTACATTAAAAGACCATTTCCCTTTACCGTTTATAGACCAAGTACTGGACACTTTAGCAAGGAAAAATTACTTTTCCTTCCTAGATGGATTCAGTGGATATAATCAGATTAGGATAGCTCCAGAGGATAAAAAAAAGACAACATTTACATGTCCCTGGGGTACCTATGCATACAAAGTCTTACCATTTGGTCTATGCAATGCACCAGCCACATTTCAGCGGGCAGTCCTTGGTATTTTCTCTGATCTTTTGCATGATTGCGTAGAAGTTTGTATGGATGATTTTACAGTTATGGATGATACTTTTGAAGAAGCTTTACTTAATCTTGAAAAATGTTTTATGATTATGACTGAAGGTATTGTTTTGGGTCATCATGTTTATGTTGCAGGAATCAAGGTTGATCCAACAAAGATTGAGTTTATTGTAAAACTGCCTCCACCAACTAATCAAAAGGGAGTTAGAAGTTTTCTTGGACATGTAAGCTACTATAGGAGATTTGTTGAAAATTTAACAAAGGTAGCCTCTCCATTATTTAAATTGTTGACTAAAGTATCTGAATTTCATTGGAATGATGAATGTCAAGCTACATTTGATAAACTCAAGGAAAAACTTTAATTAGCACCTGTCTCACGAGGCCCAGATTGGAATCTGCCTTTTCATATTTCCACTTATGCCTCTGATTCAGCCATAGGAGCAGTATTGGGTCAAAAGGAGGATCCTGTCACCCATGCTATCTATTTTGTCAGTAAAAATTTAACTCTTGTAGAACTGAATTATACAGTGACTGAAAAATTGTTCCTTGCTGTAATTTATGCTATTAATAAGTACATCACGGGTTATGAATTTTTTGTGCACACAGATCATTCTTCTATTCATTATCTCATGAATATACAAATCACTAATGGCAAAATTACTAGGTGGTTGCTGCTGCTGCAGGAATTTGACATCACAGTAGGGGATAGGCCAAGAAAAGAAAATCAGGTAGTTGATTTCTTATCTAGTCTTAATCATGCAAATGAGTATGTTCCTATTAATGATAACTTCCAGATGAAAACTTATTTGCCATATCTATTAAAACACCTTGGTTTGCAAACATGGATAATTATCTTGCTACAGGAAATTTTCCACCTTACTTTTCATTTAATCAGAAAAAAGAGAATCATTAGGAAAAGTGTTGATTGTTCTTGGATTAGGGGAGATGTTTTTTTCATAGGAGTTGATTTGATTATTCGCAGGTGTGTCAGAGAAGATGAGATCTATGACATCTTAAGAGCTTGCCATGATGAACCATGTAGACGACACTTCACAGACAAGTGAACAACTTACAATATCCTTCGTTCAGGTTATTACTGGTTAGACCTCTTCAACGATGCAAAGGAGTATGTTTAAAAGTGTGATAGTTGCCAAAGAATGGGGCGGCCTGTATAATCAGATGAGATGCCTTTGTAGCCACAGGTTCTCATAGAACCATTCGAGAGGTGGGCTCTTAAATTTTTAGGTCCCATCAACCCCCCATCCAAAGGTAAGAAGTATATTTTAGTTTGTATCGATTATGTGACAAAGTGGGTGGAGGCAAAAGCACTACCTAGAGCAACGAAAAAAGCAGTGGCAACATTTCTTTTCTCTGATATTTTTGTAAGATTTTTGGAGTACCTAGGGAAGTAGTTACTGATTAGGGTGCTCATTTTGTGTCTACTCTTATGCAGGAAATTGTGCAAAAATATCATATTACCCTCTGGAATTCCACCCCTTATCACCCATGGGCCAATGGGCAGGTGGAATAAACTGGAAACAATCCTTACCAAAACAATTCAATTACATAAGAAGGATTGGTCTAACAAACTTCTTGAGGCCTTGTGGGCTTACCGGATCACATGGAGGGGTACCACTAGCTTTTCTCCATATGAACTAGTATATGGAAAACAAGTTTGTCTGCCCATTGAATTTCAAATAAAAACCTTTAGAATGGCATCAGAATTGGGTATGAACTTTGATGAAGCACAACAACAGAGAATCTTGCAACTCAATGAATTAGATGAGATTAGGCACGATGCTTTTTAGCATATTGACTTGATCCAACAACAAAGGGCTAAATGGCATGACAGATACATCAAAAGAAGCAGTTCAAAGAGGGAGACTGGGCATTGTTGTCTGATTCTAAATTTAAAAAATTTAAAGGGAAATTTAACACACATTGTCTAGGACCCTATGAAATTGAGAAAGATTTTGATAATGGATATGTTCATATTAAAACTATTGGTGATGATAATTTTACATTCTTGGTGAATGGGCACAGACCCAATCTATACCAAAAACCCCAATCCAAGGAGGAATTTGTGAAGGAAATTGTGAAGAAGAAAGAGTTGGAGATGGTAAGGGAAGGGATCCTTCCTTCCATTATCTCTTCCTGATTTTCCTGCTGATGCAATGATCTCACTCTATTCCTCCTCATTCTCGATAAACCATGAGAGGAATGTCTATTAGGGATAGGTTTATTCCTTTCTTCGGGACCAATGGACTATTTATGGAAAATGAACCCCTTGGAGTCTTCTTTTTTAGTATTTCAGACTCTCTAAAATTGAAATCTAGCGAGCATGGACTGCCCTGGGTTCATTAAAAACACAGGCCAGTAGATCCCTTGGGATCCTTTCAATAAATTTGTTTTTCCAGATAATGTATGTATTGCTTGTGTTGGACTAATGTGGGATTTCTTAAGGCCTTCCTTCCTACAATTCTGGCCCATTGACATCAGCAAGTTATCTGGGTACAGGATTAGAGCCTTGTGATGCCTTGAAGCTTGTATTCCCCAATGACAAGCTATCTCGCCGGTGGTAATGGAGAATCATTATGGATTCTTTACTACTAGATCCTATAGGGGGTTCGACAAAAATTCATATATTTAGACTTGATAGGATGCATCAGCGTACCTTCATCCTCACTCTCATTAATGGTGATGGACCTCGCATTGGTTAAAAGTTGACCTCAATGACTGGTAATCCAATGAGCCCATTGCACATTCGACATCGACACATTCATTCATATGCAATATACTGTACACAATGGGTGGAGAGAGCGGTTCCTACAGATTCAGCTTCAATTCCTACAGAATGTTTAGCAGTTGCAGTTTTGACTTCCTGAAGAATGTTCACAGTTATTTTAATTCCTGCAGAATGTTCATTAGTTGCAGTTCAGTTCCTTAAGAGTATTTAACAATTATTTTTGTAGAATGTTCAGCAGTCGTAGTTTTGATTCCTACAAAGAATTCAACATCCAGTTCTTAATTCCTGCAGAACAATCGTTAGACACAGAAACACCTATATTTCTTGAAAAGACAAGAGAAAAGAGAAAAAATCATTAAATAGAACATAGATTAAAATCATGTAATAAAATATTAACAAGTCATCATGTAATTAAGGTCATGGATTATATGTCTGATGTAATAGGTTATCATTGCAAGAGCAGGCTACATCATCAAGGATAGGACCATTGGTGGTAAGCGGTAACGTACAACCAGTGATAAGGCTCTCGAGGTAAAGGTATAATGAAACTTAATTTTAATTTTTTGCATATCTAAGGCTATGGTAACCCTTTGCAGCCATGGGCCGTTATGACATTAATTCCATGACCTGTCATCATTTCACCAGCAGTGTTTGTAATTTCAAGATTTATCATGCAGGTCGGATCATGATAGCAATCATGATCACGACCTGCCACCGAAAAAGCTCTTTATTTTCTATTTATTTCCTCTCTCTGTTGAACTATTACATAAGTCTCAAACCACATTCCTGCAACCTACATTTGCTCTGTTTTGTCTATCCGTAATTGCCCTATCCATTTTTTTCCCCTGCCTATCCATTTTTATCCTCCGCCATGACTAAGATTCGGGTCCCCATCAGATTCAAGCCTCAGAGTCTCGCACTACTAGAATCTAATCCTCGCAGCAAGGCGAGAATAGAAAAGGTGGGATGACTGCTTTATTTCAAAGGTTCAGCGGGCATAATCCTGAAGTAACCAAATATTTTTCCTTGAACTTAAAACAGGGACAAAGCATAGGTGGGGAACATCCAATTCAGGCTAACAGAAGAACTGGTGGCAAGGGCATGTGGGATTTCGCAAGATGGAGAGCGGTGGTTTAAAAATTGTCACTTCAAAAAAGACATGCGCACGGCTTTCCTGCAGAAGGACCATTCCAACCCCGACTAGAGTAAGGGGATTCCGTAGGAATTCTTAAGGCGTAAGTACCATTAGTTACTATTTTTCCTGCAGAAATATGTAACATGTGAAGGCCAGTTTGGCCTTGCTTTCCTATTTCATATCAAGCTCCTTGGACAATTTCGAGAAAAACCTTTAAATTTTCCATATTATTTTAAAATGACGTTGATCAAGATGTCCTCGGCCACAAAAGAGAGGGTTTCCCATATAGAGGAAAAACTCTACCATCATGGGCTGGTAAATATTATTCTGGTGGAGGTCCTGCGAAACATGAGAAGACCTGGGATGATTTTCTGCAAGAAATAATTTTGTGGAGGATGGAGATTCTGACTCTTCAGGGGCCAAGGAAGAGAAACCCGCAGAGAAGCTAAAAAGGAAACTGAGGACGCGTGGACCAAAGTTGGAAAAAGATGACGAGGATGATGAAGTTGTGGTGACCGATCAAACTTCTGGGAAGAGCTCTCGACAGAAGGGGCCTTTGACCCCTGCAAAACGTTATACCAGAAGCCAAGCTACCCAGTTGGCCATCAAGGATACAGCAAAAGAGGGGGCACCAAATAAAAATAAAAAGACAGAGAAATCCCACAGCCAGCCGAAGGTAAAAGAAAAGGTGAACCCTACAACAATTAGTAACAAGGACAATGTGTCCTTTCCAGACCCCACACTGCAAGAAAGTCAGAACGAAGCCATGAAGTCGCAGGAGGATGTGAGCGTGCCCCAATCCTCACAAGGGCATAATGATGGAGCGGTGACCCCATTAAAGAAACAATCTCGACAAATGCTGGAGGAAACTATGAGAGAAATTACCCTTTCAGAACAGGTCTTGAAAGCAGGGAACGCGACTCTAAAAGAAAATAGCCACAAGATGCAGCAGGAGCATGAAGAGTAGCACATAAATGCAGCCAACATCATGAAAAATAAGCAGGCCTAGATCGACCACCTAAAGAGGAAGACTGAGGAGTATAGAGGACAGATTCAAGCAGAATGTAGTCGGGCTTAATTATATCACCTGGCTGTAATGGATGCAACCCAGGTGAAAAATTAGCTTTCTGTTGAAGACTTCTTAATTTTTTCTTGCATAGGGACATGCAAGAGTTTTGGTGTGGGGGAGATGTTAAGTCTAAACTTTACCTATTTTTTCCAGCTATACTAAGCCTTGTTTCCCCCATTTTTGACCTTTTTTTGCACTTTAATTATACTTATTTTGGCTATGTCATCTAATTTTGGTTAAAAAGTGTATCATAGGCCTAAGGTATGTTGAAACAACATTAGAAGTGTCATTTTATCTAATTTTGAGCATTCTTTGAATTGGTTGTGTCATTATTGCATTACTACTCTAACTAGCCTTGGACTCATGCACAATTTTTTTAGATTCCAATAGTTCCGCCAATCCTGCAGACAGCTCATACAGTTGATATTCTTGCAGTCGTTCTAGATTTCCTACAGATACGCCGATTTCCTATAACCACCTAAAAATCTTGCAGTGAGATCGACAGACAACTTCAACCACGCAACAGAAATGGTCTAATCCATGCCTTCAGTCATGGATTAGACCCAACAACATTTTACTTTGTCAATCTGTATCTATATTATGGGATGTAGGCTTAGTTTAGTAATCTATGTTGTTCAAATCCAAATATGGGCTAAAATCGGATGTAATTTTCTTATACGAAGAGTTTTTGGTTGGGTTGGAAACCACTGTTACATAGCACGGTATTAGACTGTAATTGACTATTATTTCAGATTAATAAAATCATTTATCTTCTGTTTATTTTTCTGAGAAACTTCTTTAATATTTGAAGGAGTTATGAGTGAGGGAGGGCCCCCTTCGCTCACAACTCCTGCAGCAGAGTGTATGTTTATTTCTGTTTTAATTATGCATTAATAATTTCCTGTAACACCTAGTGTTTCCTTTCTATATTTCCTACAGCAAATTGTAGATTGGTTAAGTGAATTAACATTTTATGTTGATGACCTCTTTTCATTTGGCCAATGCTTGGATTCATGCTTTTTAAGTTTGACTCTTGATTGGGATTGATTTATTTTATCTTTCCTACATCAGTATCATCAAACACAAGTGTTATAGAGGGATGATATATGCCGCTCCATAACCATTGTTGCAATAGTACTGAGACAGGAAAGCAGCATGAGTTGTTGATTGTTGTTTGATATTTATCTTTTCACAATCAATATCAGCAATCTTAAGTGCTATAGAGGGATGATATATGCCACTCCATAGCCTTTGCTGCGATAGTATTTACATGGCAAACAAGCATTAGTTTTTATTTGTATAGTTAATTAACACTTGCAGTAATCAGCCTGCATATATTGTGCACTGCATCTCATCAATTTACCTTCCTGGGTTGACAATTTATATTGGAAAATTATACACGTATAATTTGACTCAACAGCGATTCTAACCAAAACTATATCCACAAATCGCCATAATTGGGCCTCCAAGCTTCCTGAGGCCCTATAGACCTATCAAAAAAATTGGTGCAACACCACTATTCATTTTCCATACCAGCTTGTTTTTGGGAAGTAGCCCATTTTCCCAATCGAGGTTGAAATTAAGACTCTCAAAACCGCAAGGGAAGTCAGACTAGATTTGAGAGAAACATCATCTGCAACAACTTAATGAACTAGATGAAATATGCTTGGTGGCTATACAACATACAATTGTTGTCCAACAACAAAGGTCCAAATGGCATGATCGCCTTATTGAGAAGAAAGCTTTCCAAAAAGGCGACTGGGCCCTATTGTACGATTCCATATTTCAGGACTTCCTAGGGAAGCTTAAAACTAGATGGCCGGGACAATATGAGGTCACTGAAGTTCACGAAAATGATACGGTGAGCCTTATTTCTATTGATGGGTCTGGAATATATCTTCTTGCCAATGGAAATTGATTAAGCCTATATCACTAGCTGCTTACGTGAGAGTCTTTTATTCATGAGGTAAACAATTATTTGAATTTTCAAGTTTTAGCTGTTCGAGGAGGTAACCCCACAGCTACAACCTATTGAAGCATCCTTTTTGAAATTATTTTCATTTTGTACATAATGTGTATACTTATTGAGGAATTTTTTTTTTAATAAACATATATATAACTAAATAAATAAAATGTATAATACAATAATAAGACTGGGGGGAATGTTGTTTCCTTAGTCACAACTGTTGTTCCCTAAGTTGTAGTTGTTTCTCCCTTAGGTCACAATTGTTGTTCCCTTAGGTTGCATTTTTTCTTCCTTTAGGTCTTAGTTGCTTTTCCCTTAGGTACAAATTGTTGATTCCCATAGGTCGCAAATGTTGTTCCCTTAAGTCGCAATTGTTGTTCCCTTAGGTCATAGTTGTTGTTCCCTTAGGTTGCGGTTGTTTTTCCCTTAATTACCAATGGATGTTCCCTTAGGTTGCAATTTTTATTCCCTTAGCCAAAACTGGTGTTCCCTTAGGTTACAGTTGTAGTTCCCTTAGTCGCAGTTACTATTCCCTTATTCACAGTTGTTTTTCCCTTAGGTCATAGTTGTTGTTTCCTTAGGTCACAGTTTTCGTCCCCTTAGTCATGATTGTTGTTCCCTAGGTCACATTCATCATCCATTTATTCATAACTTTTGTTCCCTTGGTCACATTTGATGTTCCCTTGTTACAATTGTTGTTCCCTTAGTCGTTGTTGTTGTTTCCTCAATCACAATTATTGTTCCCTTGGCCATAGTTGTTGTTTCCTTGACTACGATTGTTGTTTCCTTAGTTTTAACTATTTTTTTTGTTGATTTTTAATCTCAAGTTTTTTTTGGATTATTTATTTTTGAAGCCCTTCTTGGAATCATGAGTAAAACTAATAATTGTATTGAATGATTTCTATTAGAAAATATATTATAAGAAATTTTTAAAAGTATACCTCAAAAAATAAAAATTATCAAATTTCTTAAAAGAATATTGATATTGTAAATCCATAAAGATAATCACCTTACACTTCTTTGAAATACAATTGGAAGAGTTTCTCTTTCTTTTCAAAGTTTCCTATAAATATGTGATCCCCTTAAAAACAAATTTTGGGTATCAAAATGGAAAACTAAAAAGGTAATCATTTTGATGCTTTTTACACCATCTGATACTCTTAAGGAGTCAGTAAGCCACCCCATTCACTAATTATTTATCATAACAAGGAAATAAAAGAAGGAAATGGAAAAAGGATAGGAGGTCTCATCACGAGCTGACCTACCATAATCATAAGATTTAGTGTGGCGACACTATCACTGTGGTCACCAAGCCAGGGTAATGGCCTTTGATCATAAGATTAAAGGACAAGAGGTCTCATCAGGAGCCAGATGTTTTATCTCATTATCTCTAGTGGATTTCATTTTTATTAGCTGGTCACAACAAAACAATGGCCTTTTGTCAATAATTAGGAAACATCCAAAAGTTGTGAATCTTTTTAAAAGTGAAATGGGATAGTGGTGTATCAATGGGTTAAAAGGAAATCTTGTTGAGGCTATATACACCTATTGGTAGCATAGGCCATGCCTATGGTATTGAAATATATTTGGAATTTTCATTCAAAGAAATAACCATTCTGGCTTTCCCTTACCAAAAATAAAGGAGAATCATTGAATTACTATAGGAGCTTATTTATTTTTCTTAGAAGGCAGTAACGATGAATATGTAGTACTAATCACTTTTTATTCTACATGTCAGGAATGTAAATTTCAGGAAATTATTAAATCTACTTTAAATTTGTCTTACCTTTACTTCTAAAGGAATTCCTTCAATAAAAATACATTTTATCCATGATCGAAGCCTAAAAGGTCTTTCCACACAATTTTTATGATTTTCTTTAATATAGCTCGGACGTAGTAAATATCTCGTTTCGTCAGCACATTTCATGATCAAATCCTCCAATAAATCAGTCGTACACCTCACCATTATTTTCCCTTTCCTTTGGCAGTTAATCCATCATGATGAATTAATTCATTTCCTATATAATTCATGTAAATAATCTTGTTAAGTTATGCCTAATAAGTGGTTGAGGACGACCTCTAATTCCCTCAGGGGGGGTGAAAACGTTAAAAACATAGCAAGATATTTATTTACTCTATAATAAGTATTGTGTTATTATTTTTGAATTTTTTACCATTATACAATATTTATGATCTCTGAATTGATAAGCCGTTGTTTTTATTTTGTGTCCAAGATTGCTCCTTGTAGAAACAACGAAACTAGTCGGACACTCAATACAGAGTGAACTTGCACAAATATGTGTTTCGGAATAGGCACGAAGCGTTATGGACCAAGAAAGATGGTCATAATATTTCCTTCGATTGCAAGGCTTTGATAGTGAATTGGCCTTGGAATTCATGAGGAATATGAACTATGGAGAGACGACAGTCAAAGGAATACAAATTCAGGTGAATGCAGAAGTACTAACTAAGGTAACAAGCCTACACTTCGAAGTTGAAAAGTGGTTCAAGATGCACACTCCATTGCAAAGTGAGGCATCTTTGTTCGTAAACCTTGGGGAAGAATTGGTAAGGAAAGGGGAGGGTTATAACCCAAATTCATTGCCAAAATTGTGGAAGGAACTAGCAAGAGTAATCCAGAGATATATCACATGTGATGGACACTTCAATGTGGTAAGAGGGAAACACTTAAAGTTGTTGGCAACACTAAGATATAAGGTAACTCTGAAACTAACCCATTTCCTGAATTCACTACTGCATGAGACCTTTGTGAGTCTTAACAGGTTTAAGGATCAATATTTAGTTGTGATCCACCACACATTGATAAAATTAATAATTTTCAAAAAATTAAATCAATCACAGTTGAATTAGGAGGAATTTTTGGGAATTCCAGAGACTTTTCCAAGAAATGAAGCACCCAGTGAAGAACCTGAACATACCTGAATTGATGACAAGAAAATGGAAGGAGATTAAGAAAATGATAATGTTAGAATGGAATGGAATTCAAAGACCCCTACTCCTCAACAATTAGTGAGGGATAAAAAGAGGAAAACTTCTATTTTTCCCTCCTTACCTAGAAAAAGAATAAGGTCAACCATGTTGGCTAAATCCAAAGACTCTATAAATCTTACAGAAGAGGTTTCAGAGGGAAGCGAACCTCCAATTCATGAGGAGGACTCTCCTCAAGAAGATAATATGGAGGTAACCCAAGTGCTAGAGGGGATGGAAAACTTTCTGAATTCAATGGACTTTGAAATTGTTGCATGTTGTTCAAAGGATTCTCCTTAACAGGTGACATCACCCATATCTCTAGCCTCCCCTTTGGACTTTGTCACCACTGTTATTCTAGAGCCTTCATGGGAACCTGAAAACATTTTAGAATGCTTGGTGGACTCTATTGCAACCATCTGAGAACCATCTCCATCTGAAGAAGTAGAGTCTCCTCATGAAAACATGGGACAGGAAGCCAATGTTGATTCTCCCACAGGACTTGAGGATGGTAGAAATATTGTTAACCCCATAACTGATGCTATAATTGAGCTTTCTAATGAACTAGTGAATTAAAATCCAGCAGCCATTGTTGATGTTCGTCTTCCCCAAATACCCCAACCAGAAATTTTACATATAAGAGTAATAGTGGATTAAGAAGAAAACAAGGAGGCAATCATAGTAACAAGATGGATCGATTAAAGAAAGAAAATAGGAAATTAAAAATAAGAGTTTGACAACTCAAAATATGGTTGCAAATTATTAAAATTCAGAAGCAGTACGATAAAGGAAAGAAAGGAAGAAGGAAGTTCAAGAAATTAGGACCCAAACTGAGAATGGGAATTTTGTTGTTTCTTCTACCATGGGGACTCATATTGAGTTAGGAATATCAATTGTTGAAGTCAAAACTTAGACAGAAATTCCAACTTCTATTACAAAAGGAATACAGACTAAACTAGTGCCTCCTTACACTGCTATGATTGTGGAATAAACAATCAAATTTTTGAATAGGAAAATGGAAGAGAAACAAGAAACCATAAGACGATATCAAAAGGAAGTAGTTCCCCAGAAAGAACATTATGAGTTATTGCAAAAATTTAAAGAATTATCCATTACAAAAGATGAAATGTATGCCAAGTTGTGGGCACTGTAAGGGGAAGATTAAATCTCTAGAAAAACATCTTGAAAACACTATTGAGAAAATAAAGTAATTTTTATCTTTGTATTCAGACGCCTTTTCATGCAAGTCCCCAGTGAGGAAATATGATTTATTTTATTGGAACGATATATATTTCTCAAGGTCAAGGCTTTCTAGTCTGGGAAACCTTATGCATTTACTAATGTTTCAGAGTTTAATAACTCTTTTCATAAACAAGATGAGAGTAATCAGTATTTCCTATGTGAGCTATACATGCATAATTTCTTTTTGGAGGAGAAAAGAGATGAAAACCATACCCCTTTCATAGGGTATATAAAATTCTAGGATTTCATATCCTTTTTCTAAGAATCAGATCATATGGGAAAAATTTTAAAACATGTTCGAGAGGCAAGAAACTGACCTCAACCTATGGGTCATATGAGAACCTAGAAGTCCTCTATGGACACTCGTTCACCACAGGAGAATTATGGAGAAGGACAGTGTTGTCAAAGCCCTAGCGCCCATTCATAATGATGTATTGCATGGTGAATTAGAATATCTGTTGGATATTAAGTATGAGGCTCTACAAGGAGCCCAACAAATTTGGAAGGCCTCAACAGGGGGAATAAAAAATAGGGAGCCCTTCAATTACCGAAATTTTTAAGATGCAATGGACAAGGCAAATTATAACACATATGGTGTTAGAAGAGGGCCCTAAATGGATCAGATGTAGATACAAGTTCCAAATAATTTGGTTCCCTCAAAATGGTTATAAGGTCGAGTATGACTTAACTAAAATAGGTAAGTATGTTTCCTTCCATGAAGTCTAAAGAAGGAATGATTATTGACACTATGGAGAGGATTCTTACCCGTATTACTCTTTAAATGTTCTTCATGTAAATCATTTGTTTACATGAGGTCATGAAAATAGCTAAGCTGGGGGGAGATGTTCGGCTCTGAAATTGACATATTTTCCTAATTATTTCTTTATCCTTTCATTATTTTTTTGAGTATTTTATGTATATAATATGGTGATTTGTGTGTTGTGAACTTTAGAAAGAAGTTAATAAAGCATTTCATCATTTTATTGTTCAAAAAAATTGATTGAATTATGAAAATATCTGTTATGCTTGCAATTTGAAATGATAACTGACAAGGATTTCGATAAGTCGATGTTGTTCCCTAGGAAATCTGAACAAGAACGAATTGCAAATATTTTTTCAGGTTAGTTGTGGCCTAGATAAGCGAGAATAAAAATCGTCATGGAAGGAGCAGTTGTGAATGAGATTTTTTCTATTTATTCCGATGGAACTTAAGATATTTCGTAACTAGAATTGAGCATCTTGAGAATCTTCAAATTCTTAGGATCGCTCCTTTATTTTAATTATATACTTGGTTATAATTATAAAAGCAAGGAACAAAGACTCTGTAAAAAATATTTTTTACTATCATTCTTGTATCTATGCTCTGATTTTTTACAGACATACTTCATAATACTGTTGTTAACTAATATAATAGATAATTTCACCATTCAGCTTTAATTCTTTCATTTATTTCGTTCTAAGGTGTGTCAATTAGTTATGCTTGTCACTAGTGATCAAATATGCTCTTACAAGGTTTTTGTTAGGGTCTCAAGTCAAATTTATATGGTTTCAGTAGGTATTCAAATAAAAATTTGGTCACTAACTAGTGTGTCTAGGTCAGTGCTACTCCCTTCAGTATTCATGTTTATCATTATTCATCATGGTCATGTTATTTTCCAAGTGTACAGGTCATGGATTGGTGAAATTCTCATACAGGTCTTGGTCTAGGTCATCACTTGTAATTCTCATCATCATGTTAGTTTAAGTTAAAAAATCCATGTTTATGGTCTTGAGTCCACATATAAAGGGATTTAGCATTTTAGGAAAGAAAACAAAGGAAAATATACTACTTTGGTTCATAAAGCTATCGTTGCAATACACATCATTTTGGTTTTTGGTTTCAAATTGTTACACAGCAATTTGTCACTGTCCCTGCCACTCCCCATCCCACACATTGGAGGGCTCATTCCATGACCTGTGAGCAGAGACAAGACTTGAAAATACTTTCATTGCATCCCTCTGAAGATGAGCTTTCATTGCCCACATCTCCCTGCAAAAAACCCTAAAAATAGCTCTTTTTCCATTGGCGCGGTTCCACAGTTCAGCCCTCGCGCCAAGGGGGAAAATCCTCCAAAGAGGGCGCGCCAATTGGCGCTCTGTCATAGAGCCGCACCCGCGCCAACCATATTAAGAGGTGTTTTTTAAAATAAAATGAAGTGAAGCCTTCGTCCTAACAAATTCGTGGACTGATATCTATCTTGAGTTGGGAGGTTTGGCTACAGATTTCCATAGAGGGGAAGTGGTTTGCCACCTCTCATGGAAGCTTCCTTGATGATAGGGCCAATCCCATAATTATAGGGATCCCAACTCCCTTTCCTCCATCTATAAAAGCCTGCCCATCTCCTTTGCAAGCTAGTTCCCAAGAGCTTTCACATCCTTATGCTGCAAGAGCCTTCTTAAGGCCAAATCCAAGCAAGGAGACTATTGCCAAGTATCCAGAGAGAGAGGCTTGTCCCATCCTCGATAGGCTTTATCGGGACATGTTTCGCTAACGACCTGCCAAAGGAGAGTGCTACGTCGAAGCTAGGGTTGTATTCTTCTTTTGACTCATTAATGATAAGCGACTATTGGTTATGGTTCCACTCTTGTTCTTGATTATGTTCATGAGTTATGTCCTCTTCGACTGACATATAGTTGTATATACTAGATTTTATGCTTGCGTTTGTGTTGTTTCTTGCATGTGCAGGTGTCCGATCACGGAGATCGTGAGGATTTTGATCTGCCAGGGCAAAGGAACGGGAGCACCACCTCTTCTACAAACGACAGCGTTTGATTCCAGGTAAGCCTTCGTCGCAAGTCGGTTTATTTGCAATTAGGAACCTCCCCAGTGGAGTCGCCAAATTGTTGAAGAGGTTAATCCCCTCTGCGGACAGAGGCGATCCCTACTAGCCCAGATCGGGTCTAGCAACAATCAAACACGCTACAGTGAACAACATCATGTTGATTCCAAGGTGGACCTCTCCCCTTCTGTTCCTGTTTCTGCGTCCTCCTCTTCTACTTCACCTGGTGAAAGTCTAGATTCGAGTAACCAGGTGGCTAAGAAGAAGAAGAAGAAGACAAAGAAGAAGAAGTATGATAAAGGAGAGGCTAGATCTGCGACTATTGCGCCTAAGAAGCCTTCCATTGATAAACCTTCCAACCCTCCATGGAAATTCAAGTTCCCTTGCATGTTGTGCACGGGAGACCATCTTCTTTGAGACTGCCCTGGCATTCCCAAGGTGCTCGAAGTATGGTCCAACGGTCGCCCACCGTTGCCTTTGGTTTCTGGGAGTCAGGTTGGGGGCACGCCTTCAGCTAGTGCTGGTAAGGCTCTTAGGAAGCAGGGTAAGATTACCAATCCCTGTAAGTTGTGTGAAGGGCATCATGCCATTCACCTTTGTCTGTACATGGATGAAGCCAAGCGAGTTTTGGAAAACTCGGTTGTTTCTACACCATGCCTTCCAGCTAGTTATAAACAGATTTCTTTGAGTCCTCCACCAGCTGATCCTACGATTGGTCAAGAGTCATCCTTGGTCGATCCCACTCCCCTGGAAATTCAAATTCAAAAATCCATTCCTGACCAACCATTGGTCATGGGATCGGTTGAACTGGCCCCGACTATGGTGCACCAGGTCTTTTCTGTGGAGAGTGGATCTCACACCCCTCAGGTTCTTCTTGTTTCTTCAGATTCCTCGGACTTGGAGAAAGATTCTCCTGTCCCTATACCTCAAGAAGTTTCTCCTCCACCTCCCGTGATGGAGGTCCCAGAGGATACTCCTCCCACCTTCGAGATGGAGGTTGTGGAGGATACTCCTTCTTCTTCCGTAACACCAGGGGAAGACCTTATCGGTTCGATGGTAGCCCCTCCAAGTAGTTTGGTCGCTTCCTTTGACTGGAGTCGATTTGCAGGATATCGCCTTCCGTCTTATGTGCCTTTTGAGATCACAGTATAGGCTTTTGGTCTAGTCATACCCAGCACCATTATAGATGAAGGTGCATCTGTTAGTATTCTGTCTTCAACTACTTGGCAAGCTTTTGGCTCACCGCCGCTTGTGCCTGTTACGCAGAATCTGTTGCCATTTAACAGAAGAACGAGTCAACCATTAGGGATCCTTCCAAGGTTACCTGTTACTTTGGGAGGTAAAACCGTCCATATGGACGTGATGGTTGTTCCAGGCCCCTTGGATTTCAATCTGCTCTTGGGGCGCGATTACACCTATGCCATGGGAGCGCTTGTCTCCTCCTTCTTTCGTGTGGTCTGTTTTCCACATCAAGGACGGATCATGACCATTGATCAGCTTTCGTTCTTTGGTCCTGATGTGGCAACTATTCCACCATCATCCCTTCCTAGTTTTTATCCACCCGTTGTATCTGCCCCACCGCAGGTCAACTATGTGGCTACCTACCCCGTGCCTGTACTCAGTGATAATGCCATCGTGCATAGTGTGCTAGGGGCATTGGGTCCTGACTTCCAGGATGTTTTCCTTCCATCAGGAGTGGAACTCTTGGATGGCATGACTTCTTATTCGTTATGATGAGGTCTGGTCGAAGCATGGTTCTTTTCTTGTGTCAAGTCCTTAAAAAATGAAACCAGGTCGTCGGAGCAGAGTTCCTTGTCTTGTGTCAAACTCCTTAAAAAATGAAACAAGGTCATTGGAGCAGAGTTCCTTGTCTTGTGTCAAGCTCCTTAAAAAATGAAACAAGGTTGTCGGAGCATAGTTCATTTTCTTGTGTCAAGCTCGTTAAAAAATGAATTAGGTCTGAGGATAGTTCTTTTAATGTGTCAACCTTGTTAAAATAATGAAACAAGTTCCCGTTCAATTCGAGTCTTGGATAAGATCTCGTAAAATACCAATCGAGTCTTTCTCTTGATCTCGTAATTTGAACCTTCACTCCATTTTCCTTTCATATGAACTGAAGCTTGGGGGGCATGTACCTCAAATTGAGTCACCATGCTGGGGGGCATGCTTACTTTGTCAAGCATAGTTTGTTTTCGTTTCAAGCTTGTGTAAAAATGAAACCGGTTTCAAGCATAGTTTATCTTTGTTTCAAGCTTGTGTAAAAATGAAACCAACTTCAAGCAATGTTTCCTGATTTCAAGCTTGTGTAAAAATGAAACCTTTCCCCTTTTACCTTTGGTGATTGCCATTTTATCAGCCTGTTTTTTCCAGATGAGCCTTGGTTTTCTCACTCCATCGTCACTATCTGCTTGGCCGATCACATGCCTTCACTTGGTTGTTTTACCCATTCCTGAGGAACCACTGCGATGAGTGGTCTTGTTAGCCAGCCTCTTAACCTTTATTTGTTCAGAGCAGTTCCATCATTACCGGAACCATTTGCTACCATTTATACCACTTGTTCCTCTAAGAGGAGTCAACTTTCAGCTCTTTTCTGACTCTCTAAACATGAAAAGATTGTCGAGGCCCTTGTCGTTTTGATCTCATTAAAGTGGCTATGAAATGACATCTACCCAGTATACGTTTACCCCTTTTTCGGGCTGGGATAGATTATTTACGAAAAAGGAATACCCTAGCCTATCACGACTAGGAGGTTTTCTCAAACATAGTTTTCTACCTTTTCAAATCTGAGGAACTATTTACGAAAAGGGACCTTTGGAGTTTACTTTTCTATTGTCTTTTCAAACTCTCTAAACATGAAAAGACGTCGATTTCTTCCTTTGTCAGACTCGTTAAACCCTGATGACATTGGATTCAGTCGTGATGACGATATTCGAGTTTCTCCTTCCTAGGGCTCGTTAAATGTACTAGGTTGGGTTTGTCCGAAGGACGGCTTTATATGACAAGCATATGGTATCCTCTTCAAGCTTGTGTAAAAATAAAGAGGTACTCGCCAGAAATGGTGGGGGAAAAAATGGAACCAGCATCATTGTCGTGTCTGCAGTATGTCGCTCTTGAACATGGCACTTGTTTGCATTCGTGTCGGGTTGGGGACATCTCATCTCGTTTTTTCACTTGCCTCCTTGGGTTTGGATAATCCCTTTTTACCTCTCATCTTCTCGTTGCCTCGTCACCATGACCTCCGATCCGTTGATGTCAAATACTGCCAAATCCACTATTGTGCCGTTATATGTTCAAGAGAAGTTGACCTCTGCAAAGTATCAACCTTCCTCTGATTCTCATATGATCCCGATTCACAAAAACATCATGTTCCTCTGTCTCGTGTCGATAATGTGGGAAACATTATGGCCCACCTTTGGTCAATGTCACTTCCTGTCGACTTCAGCTCATTATCCGGAAAGTTGGTCTAGAGACTCCTTTATGGTACCTTGGAGCCTGCATGCCTCAATGGCAGGTTCGTCGCATTCGACGTGAGGTTTTCATCATTGGCCTCCGATCGAGTGATTCTACGGGTGTTCGATGCCAGCTCATTGATTCACATGCCATAGATTGTACCTAGAGTACCTTGAGGGCCATTGTCATTATTGGTGGTTTCTCTCACGTCTGTTAACAGCTTTCATCATTGGCTGGTAATCAGACAATGTTCTTGCATGTTCGACTTCAACTCACATATTCGCATGCTTGAACTTGTACTCTGTTCAGGTCGAGATGGAGCGCAAGACCCTGGATTGTGTCTATTGTAATCCAGGCTGCGATTTTGTGGATTATTATGATTATTTACATGAATCACTGATTGGATGGCTGCGACCATACCTGAGCCTATTTATCGATCCTCTCTGGATGGTTGCGTCCATGCCTTGGATCTCGATCATTGTATACTCTGTTATGGATGGCTACGCCCATACCACGCCTATATATCATGTGTCTGAGACATCAGTTGTACTTCGCTCCGTAGGTTCTCCGATGGCGGTGTTTTCAGTTGGCATGTTCTTGTAAAGCATTTCACCCCTCTCTCTCTCTCGGGCCTCATGCTTTAGGGGGCATCTATTACATAGAAATTTGTCACCGTCCCTGCCACTCCCCATCCCGCACATTGGAGGGCTCATTCCGTGACCTGTGAGCAGAGACAAGACTTGAAAATACTTCCATTGCATCCCTCTGAAGATGAGCTTTCATTGCCCTGAAGACATCTCCCTGCAAAAAACCCTAAAAATAGCTCTTTTTCCATTGGTGTGGTTCCACAGTTCAGCCCTCGCGCCAAGGGGGAAAATCCTCCAAAGAGGGCGCGCCAATTGGTGCTCTGTCATAGAGCCACACCCGTGCCAACCATATTAAGAGGTGTTTTTAAAAAATAAATGGCAGAAGTTTCGTCCTAACAAATTCCTAGACTGATATCTATCTTGAGTTGGGAGGTTTGGCTACGGATTTTCATAGAGGGGAAGTGGTTTGCCACCTCTCATGAAAGCTTCCTTGATGATAGGGCAAATCCCATAATTATAGGGATCCCAACTCCCCTTCCTCCATCTATAAAAGCTTGCCCATCTCCTTTGCAAGCTAGTTCCCAAGAGCTTTCACATCCTTATGCTACAAGAGCCTTCTTGATTCCCTTAAGGCCAAATCCAAGCAAGGAGACTATTGCCAAGTATCCGGAGAGAGAGGCTTGTCCCATCCTTGACAGGCTTTATCCGGACATGTTTTGCTGACGACCCGCCAAAGGACAGTGTTGCGTCGAAGCTATGGTTGTATTCTTCTTTTGACTCATTAATGATAAGCGACTATTGGTTATGGTTCCACTGTTGTTCTTGATTATGTTCATGAGTTATGTCCTCTTTGACTAACATATAGTTGTATATACTGGATTTTATGCTTGCGTTTGTTTTGTTTCTTGCATGTGCAGGTGTCCGATCACGGAGATCATGAGGATTGTGATCTGCCAGGGAAAAGGAACGGGAGCACTACCTCTTCTACAAACGACAGCGTTGGATTCCAGGTACGCCTTCCTTGCAAGTCGGTTTATTTTCAATTAGGAACCTGCACTGTAGCGTTTTTTATTGTTGCTAGACCCGATCTAGGCTAGTAGGGATCGCCTTTGTCCACATAGGGGATTAACCTCTTCAACACAAATGAAGGATGATATGATGCCATGATATATGCCAACAAGTGATTTTGAGTTTTAAAAGACCATTCAAACACTCCAATCAGTATTTTCATTCATATTGAGCCCAAAACTGTTAGTGATATCCATCCAAGCACACTCATCATCGAAATTTCACTCTCAAAGGAATTTTTCCTCTCTCACGCTACATTTTTCAAGAGCATGCTACGTTTTCATTGGCCACGATGCGCTTTCACTATTTGAGGAAAAATAATAATTTTCAAGAGTTTCCTTTAGCAACCAAGGGTTCCATAATCTTCTTTGCAAGTAATTAATACCCTAGAAACTCTTATTTTCCTCATTTTCTTCAGAATTTTAGTGGTGAAGTCCCTCCTAGCCTCCATTTTTTGTTTTCATGGTTTGGCACTTATGGTTGACTTCCAATAGCAAAAAATAGTTTCCCTAATCATACTAACCTTCCATACACCCTACATACCCCCCAAAATCTTTCCCTATCCCTGCTCCCTCATTTCCCTAATCCTTATACCTAACCCTAGCTTCTACGCTGTGTTTTTTGCAGTTTTAGGGTTAGGACTATGTTTTAATTCCTACAACCTATCCCTAGACTCTTTTTGTCATCCTCCACTTCCCTAAACTTCCAAATACCCATATCTACCTCCCAAAAATCTCCCTACCTACATATCTCCTCCCTAACCCCTACATTCCATCACCTAAAGCAAGTAACCCTAATTCCCTGTTTTCCAAGTAAAACCTTGTTTTTCCCTTTCATCCCACTATGGTTTGTTGTGAAATCTCAAAAATGGAGGGAGAAAATAAGCCATACAAAAAACAAGGTCAAATATCAAGGTTTGAGCCACTTAACACTCAGGAGTTGATTTCTTCATTATTTTCCAAACAATGTTTTCAAAATGTAGGATGTTTAGGGTTTTGTGAGAAAATCCAGCAAGTGAGATATCATGCCAAGTTAACAAGCCTATTTTCCACAAACCTTAGGAGAGATAAGGTCACAGTTGTAGGGGTGAGCTTTAAAATTTCAACCGAGACCATATCTAAAACTACAGGGATACCAAACAATGGGGAAAATTGGTTCAAGAACTTAGATTTGGATGTTCAAAATTACGAAGCTTTCATTAAAAGTCATTACAAATATGCCCTCAAGAAGATTTTTCCTTTTGGACAATTTCTTAACAAGTTTGATCCATTGATGAAAGCCATTATGAGGTATTTTACATGTGAGGGTAAATTCTCAAGGTTGTACAAATATCATGTCATATTTTTAATGCATTTCATAGGGGTAAAAACTCTTAACTACCCTTCTATATCTACAAAATATTGGCCAGAATGGCAAAGAAAGTGAAACATAAAAAGATTGATCATCAAGCTAGTCTTTTCTACCATGCCCTCATCAAAATCATTGTCTTACACCAGCTCACACATATGAACATCTCTTGGGAGACATTCACTCAGTCCATTATCCTTTTTCCCCCTGCTAATCAGCCTACTAGCCAAAGTACACCATTAGCACCATCCAAGCCAAGGGAGATTGGCTCATCTAGCAGAATTTCAGTCAAGAGGACACCTAGGGCTGAGGTGACTCAAACATATCAAATAGGAAGGAGGCTTTTTTTTTCTCCAAACATTTTCAAAAGGACCAAGCCTACATCAACGGAACAGGGATCATCATCAGAACATGAAGCACCTTTGCAAGATGAGGAGTCATTACATCTTGACACTGACATGGAAGAATTGGAGGTGAATGAAGAGAACATAAGAACAGAGCAGGTCATCATGGAGAAATATGTTGATATCAGAGAACTTAAGGAAAACTTTTCAAATTCTAACTTCTTGATTTCATTCTAGGAACAAGAAAATATGCAATTAAAGGTAAATCAACTACTCTTGAATAGGCCTAAGGTTGATTTGAGAAAAGAATATGTAAAGGGAAAAGTGATAGTTGACATAGATGATTCAAATGATCAGGAAGAGTAGGTAAGAAGGAAGAGGCCAAGGACTAGAGGCCTCAAAAGGGCACTTCAGCAATATAGAGAAGCGACTCCACCAAGGACCCAAATGACAGTTAATGAGCTCATATTGGAAGAAATTGACAAGGATAGGGAATATTGGCTTGAGAGAGTCAATTGTCACTTGTAGAAACTCATGAAGAGGGAAAATAAGAACATAAACATACAGAGGCACATGGACATGCATTGATATGCATTACATCAGGTCTCCAAGGTAAGGATCAAGCAATTGAAGGAAAAACTCAAGGAAACCCTAATGAAGGAAAAAGCAAAGGGTAAGTTGGATTTACTTGTTGACGCCTCCCTCATAGCATAACTTACCATCACAGGTCTCCATGGAGCAAGTATAGAATAATTTTGAGCAAATTTGGAGAAATTTTCACAAATTTTGAATTTTTTTAACATTTTGGCAATTTTTGCACAGTTTGTGGTCCAAAAACACAATGAGCCTCACGTTGTGTTTTTTTTGGGGCATCCAAATCACAAAAGTTTTTCATTTTTTCGATTTATCTTGAACTGTACATCAACTTCAGACCTTGGGATAGCCATGTAAATGGATTATGGTGGGTGAAAAGGTAAAATAACCACCTCAAAATCACCTTTCTGCCATGTTTTTCAGAAGCTCGTTGCGCTTTTGGAGTAGTTGTGGGAGAATTGATTTTTGGAGGGCTAGAAGTAGTCTTTTTCAGTTCTTGAGGGTTATATGGTGTATTAGACAGGTAGATATTTCTCCAAAATCTTTTATATCCTAATTTATACCTCGGGAAGGTCCCAAAAATCCTCTTACACCCAGCACGCTACATTTTCTCCTGGCACATTGCGCTTTTCTGATAATTCATTGCACTTTTTCCTAGAAGCCTATTTTCTCAATTTCAACAATCAAACTCAGTTTCTCCTAATGTAATTTGTCATTTTTTGAGTTTTAATTATGTAATCAATGGTAAATATGTTGGATAGAGTGAAAAATAGGTGTATTCATGCTCGTAAATACTATTATTGGTCAAATGTATCTGTTTTTCTATCTTTAGGAGAGTTTTGTTAACCTGCTTAGTCTTTAGGTTTTAAGTGAGGAAATCATGTGAATTGTTCCTCCACTCTAGGATTCGACCCTTGAAAAAGGGGAAATGTTTTTTTGCCTATATGTATGTATTTCTTAGTCATTTTGATGGTTGGAAATCAGAGGGTGAAACTATTGTAGCTTGTACTTTCGCTTTTTATTCAGGAAATCAAAGGACTAGTTGCAGTTATTATCTAGGGATTCTCGTGCTGTGAGTTTGTGATGTTGTATTTTCTCTGTTATAGTTTTATATATATGATATACATGTCTCCTTTCCATATTTTATTTCTTTAGTGATTTTGCTAAAAAATTTATAATCATAATTCTTTCATGAAAGCTCTGTTTTGTTTGGGAATGTCATTTTATGTAATCTTGCTTCTGTTTTAATGAATTAATGACACATGTTCATTAAGATCTTATTTCATTTTCAAACCCTACACTACACCAAAAAAATCCTAATCCCATCATAAAATCATAGTTATCTTGCTCCTCCATATCTTTGTAACTGAAACCCTTTGATAATTTGACCTGGATACTTGGTTTTCATCCCTAATCCAACATGAAAACCATCAAACTTTCAAAACCCTAGAGTTGAACCATCTAGCCTAAAATCCACTCTTCCTCCAGTCAAACCCTTTGGCTGTGATTTTCATAGAGAGAAACCTTTCTGTTTTGGTAAGGCTAGGTACCAAACTAAAATCTTGGTTTGAGGTTACCTCCATCGATATCCTTTCTCAGCCTTGGGACATTGTCGAGGCTAACATAAGGATTTTGAATTCCAACGATCCTAGGCCCAATCCTAGAATGATTACTGCCTCCTTGTGTTATTAATTTACATTTCAACTTTTTAATTCTTGTTCCACAATTATCTAATTATTTTCCATCATTGATCTTCATTATTGAATCGTTCATTACAGTGATAGTTGTTATTGGATTGTTCATTACAGTGATAGTTTTTATTGGATTTTTTATTACATTGATAGTTGTTATAGAAATTTCAGAAATTTTTATTTGAATCAAAGTTTTGATAGTTTATTTTATGAAAGAATTAATTATTCTTTAATTTCTTATGATTGATAAAGAACAATTGAGTGAAAGGTTTGATATTTCTTTCAACAAATTTTTCTTTCTGGTTGAGCATGCTTTTTCTTTCCTGTAGTTGCAGTTTCATAGGAAACGACTGGTACTTAGTAGAATCATTTGTATAAGTTTCTATGCTTTGATTATTTTAGATGAGATTTCGATTGTTTGAATTTGTGAAGTTATGATTATAGTTGTTTCTTTAGGAAATATCAGTTGTTTCTTTCATTTTTATGTATTTTCCTGTCAATAGGATTAGATGGTTTAGGCTACACAAACACTGTTCTTTGCACATATAGTGTAGACAACCTTGAAATAACCAGACAAGTTCCAGGTTGACAATCTAATGTTTAAAGGTCTGTTGGTATGTTCAAAGAGAAATTGAGTAACCCCACATCTGTGTTATGAAAGGGACCACTAGTAGTTAGGGGATGTCATTAATCTATAAATAGTCTTAGATGGTAAGGGAAGAATCATCGATTCTTATTGTAATTGATCTCTTCTCTGTTGGAGATTACCCCCTCAAAGAGGAAAGTGAACATTGTGTTTTGTTTCTGAATAATAAAATATCTTCGTAGCTTGTCTCATTTCATGTGATATTTATCTGTTTCGAGATATATTGTTTCACATTTATGGTATTCTGGTTTTCTCGCATGTCAAGTGCATAAAAAGTGGTATCAAAAAACTTTCTAGGTCCATATGTACCTCCAATTTTCGAAAAAAAATTAGGCGAGAGACATGTTACGACGTCTTTTAACCATGGGATTTATCATTGAGCACATAAACCTATGGATTTGGGGAGGCATGCACGCAAGAACTACAAGAGGTGGTCACACGTGTTGGACTCCCTTGTAACCCCTATGGGTACCTCTTCTAGTAGTAATGCATTAGACAAAACCGCGCACAGACTACACTTTCACGTACCCTTGAGTATATCAGAATCCCCCCTAGGGTAACATGAAACCTAACCTTAGATAATCCATCAGTTGTTTTGCTGCTACTGTATACTTAAAAAATCACCCAGGGAGATTTCTCACATGTACAATAGGGTAGTACGGATGTACAATTGATCCTCCTTAATTAGTTCCCTGAAAGATTGGGCAGAGTAATATTGTTGGACCCCTGCGTATATTGAAATATGTAGCACCTGACACTCCTTTGAGACCATAGTTCCCTCAACTATCTAAATATCACTCGTACCTTTTCATCTAAATCAGATCTAGTTGTAAGGGTCTAACTACCGCTATCCATATTATATCCAATAGTTGGGGTTTTGTCGTTGTCATACAAATCAGATTCAATAATTAGGGTTTTCACAACGCAAACCAAAATCTTTGTGCAGTGAGGTTTTTGGCTGCCATAATCCAGATAAGATTGTCGCAGCACATTCTGTAGTACCAAGACCTTGGGGTTTCTGTTACTATAGTCCCGACCTAATTTTATCATGATATTTGGTGGTATTAAGCTTTCTAGAATTTTTCCATTGTTGTATTGATCATCTGGGAGTAAAAATACTTTTAGATTAAAAAAAAACATTTGGGGCTATCTCGGGACACTTTCAAGAGTCCTAGCCCATCAGATATAGGATGACGAGCTAGTCGCGGTGGTGCCATTCACTTGTAAGCCCCCAATTTTCATGTGGTCCCAATTTTTTTCGTGACAAGGCTTCAAGTGACCCACATCATTAGACTCCTATTTTTTCCCTCTTTCCAAGCATACCACCCTTAAGTAAGCTCAAAATTTGACTGGGGCTAGTGTATTCTCGATACGATGTCTCAAGTTATGGCTGTGAAAAGGGCTACCAAGAAGGTCTACAATCTCGAGAAAAAATTCAATGACCTCCAGGAGACACTTACCTCCTATATCACACAAGTATTGGACAATATAAAGATGCCTCACAAACCCATAAGGGATGAACATAGTGTTGATGCACATATAGATGGAGAATTCATCCATCACATTCATTTCCATGGAGATCACCAATCTTCGAGCCACCGAACACCCAAGATGGACATGTACAAATTTGATGGCTCTAATCCTATAGTATTGGTGGAAAAAATGGAACAATATTTCCTCCTTAATAATATCTGGGAGGATGGAACTAAACTACACGTGGGATCCCTTTACTTGGACTAAGAGAGATGGAAGTGGTGGAAGTGGCATCAGAAATATTATCCAGGGAGGCCAACTTGGAACATGTTCACAAAAGCCATCTATGACTGCTTTGATCAGGAATATCAATTTTTTGGTCTTATCACTAAGCTTAGGAAAACAGGTACAGTAAGGGACTATATTGCAACTTTTGAACAACAAGGCATCAGAGCCAAATTACTAGGAGATAAATTTTACTTGGAACGTTTCATGAGTGGCATAAAGGAAGCCATCCAATCCCATGTCTGAATGCATCACCAAGCTACTTGGTTGGACGAATGCCACAAGGCCTTAGAGGTAGAAGTTTCCTTACATTCCCAATCCAATCATCCAATTTTTTTCGCAAAGGCATGTCCCACTCAAACTACGGGCTCCACCCAAACACTTAAGGTTCAAAAGGTGTCGTTGATACAAATGGCTGAAAGAAGGAATCAAGGACTCTACTACTACTGTGATGACAAGTACTCCCTATGACATAAATGCAAGGAACCAAAATTGGTTCAAATTGATGCTATTGAAAAAATCTCATGCAATGAAGCTACATCCACTCAAGTGTGTAAGGAATAAGTGGGTTAACCCCAAACAAACCCAGAAAATGATCTCACAGCTACGTCAGACGATTCAGTTATATCACTACATGCCTTGGCTGAAATTTATTTGCCCAAAACTCTCAAAATTTCTAGTTTTATTAAACATCAGCCAGTAGTGGCTTTGATTGATAGTGCTAGAACACATAACTTTGTCCATAAGAGAGTAGCATAAGTTGTTCATTTTTTTATAAGGAAGAAATATATTTTCCAAGTCCTCATCATTGACAGGGGAACCATGAAATTTGAAGGATGTTGTGAAAATATTAAGCTTCAGATGTGGATATTATCACCTCAAAACCCACATGTTTTCCATTGAAATGGGTGGTTGCAACACTGTCCTTGGTGTGGAATGGCTCCGTACACTGGTCCCTATCACAATGGATTTCTAGGAGTTATATATGAGCTTTAATAAAAATGAACACACTCATACATTGAGGGGACTCCAAGAAGGTGATCCTACTATCATCAGCTCACATCGAATGGAGAAGATTTTTAAAAAGGGCCATCATGGGGTAGTAGCCCAATTTAGTGCCATCTAGTCCATTGAATCCACTATGCCTAATATTCATCCTGATATGAAATAGGTATTAGATCGCCACCAATGGGTCTTTGAAAAACCTAAGGAGATCCCAGGGGTGAACATGATCATAACATCCCTCTGGTCCCGAGTGCCCAACCACCAAATTTCCACCCATATCGATATCCTTTTCACAAAATAATGAAATTGAAAAAAATATCAAGGAACTCCTCGAAGTCAGTGTTTTGTCCCAACACAAGCCCTTATTCCTCTCTAGTGGTCATGGTTCTAAAGAAATATGGAAAATGGCACATGTGTCTAAACTTTAGGGCCCTTAATAAGCTCATTATTAAGGACAAATTTCCTATTCCTGGAGTTGATGATCTGCTTGATGAATTGAATAGAGCTAAATTCTTTACCAAGCTAGACCTCTACTCAGGCTATCACCAAATACACATGAAGGAATTTGACATTCCCAAGCCAACCTTCCGAACTCATGAAGGCCATTATGAATTCCTAGTCGTGCCATTTGGTCTTTGTAATGCTCCATCCACTTTTCAGAGCCTCATGATCTACCTTCTGAAACCATATCTCATAAAATTTGTCTTGGTCTTTTTCGATGACATTCTCATCTACAACATAACAAGGGACAAAAACCTTCAACATGTCAACCAGCTGTTGGAATTGCTCCAATATCATAAATTATTTGTCAAATTATCCAAGTACTCCTTTGGCATGGAAGAATTAGAGTGTTTGCGACACATTATGGGCCATGATGGAGTGGGAGTTGATTCGAAAAAGATTCAGGAAATGAAAGATTTTCCCCAACCAAAAACCTTAAAGACTTTGCATGGATTCTTAGGTCTCATGGGCTACTACAGAAAATATTTCTGCAATTATGGATCCGTTGCCTGACCCCTCACTAATATTCTCAAGAAAAAATAATTTATTTGGACTGACGCAACTCAGCAGGCCTTCTTGGCTCTCAAACGGGCCATGTGCTCCACTCCTGTATTGGCCTCACCAGAATTCATCAAGTATTTTGTGATTGAATTTGATGCTTCAGGTACTAGCATTGCTATAGTATTATGCAAGGAGATAGACCTTTGGATTTCACTAGTCAACAACACAATGGAAAACATATGGATCAATCTACATATGATAAAGAAATTAAGGCCATCTTACATGTAGTAGACACTTTTTGAACATACTTATTGGGGATACATTTCCAAATCCGCACTGGCCATCATAACCTAAAATATTTTCTAGAGCAGCGTCTATCATCGCCAAAACAAAATAAATGGATTGCAAAAATCTTGGGATATGATTATGAGATAATTTACAAGAATGGGCATGACAATGTATTGACTGATTCCTTATCACACCAATTTGAGGATGAGGCCACCCTTTTATCACTCTCTCTACCCATACCAAATTGGATTGAAGAGGCCCGTCATGAATTGTAACTTGCTCCTCCCACTTTTACCCACTTTCACCAGTTTTCCTGGGGTAAATATGAGTTGAGGGTCATTATGATAAGAATAAACCTCCTATATGACCTTAAGGAAATGGAATTGATAAATTAATACCTTACTGATTTCCCTCGGGTGTTACAGGACCTCCAAGAGCAACCCAAACCATGAGATAACTCTCTTTTTCACCAAAATAGAGTCTCGGTTGCTCCCTTTCCAAGGCATGCAAGCAACTATAATCCTCCAGTTGCTCTCATAGGCATTCCTTCCAGTGACTATGGACCTTTCCAGTCAATTCTATGCCAACAACCCCAAATTGTGAGCCACTTTTTCAGGGGTAGGACCCAGCCCTCTATCGAGAACTTAGAGAAACTTGCAGAAATGATGAGTGACATAGAAACTAAGCTTATAAACTAGGACTTGACTTGACCCTTCCTAGCCAGGGCTGACATTTCCTCAAACACCTGGTAAACATGCAACCTACAAGTCATGAATACATATCTGAACATAAGATCTAAAAACTTATCTGAGGCTTAACAAGAAGGATCAATGTTGTTGGAAAAAATGTCAATACTGAGAGGGGGGTGAATTGGTATTAAGGAAAATTTAAAATTTTATGCCAATTTATTTTTACTCATTCAAAATTAACATCAATTATATGAGAGAAACCATGAACAAACAATAACAACAGCCATATAAATCAAAACAAGCATACACATCATGAGCATCAAATATATAAATTATACAACATGCATGTATATCTTGGATTCACCTGATCTAACAATGTACTAAATTTAAATACTGAATCGCTTCTACAAATATTTTTTAGAATTAAAAACACAATAGCCAAACACATGAAGTAAATAAGAATCAAATCACACACAACACAGATAATTTCCCGATGAAAGCTTGCTGCTCAAAACCCCACTATCTTCTATTGTATATTCAGCTTGGATCATGAAACAATTACATAAAAAACTCTTCTCACAAGAGCCCTCCAGTACACTGCTAATTGTTTCATATTGTCATACATAAAAATTACCAATACTTAGCCAATTTATTGCCTCCAGACATATTTCCTGCCTTGCGCAATCCCTGATGGATGCAATCCCAAAATATAGGAATTTTGGCCTTCCTTGACTGCGCAAGTATCATGGGCACTCCAATGGTTGTTTGGTTGCATGTGTGCAACCCAATAATCCTACAACTAATAGTCAACTTTCCTTTCACCTAGATCTCAACTGGGTCTCCACTAGATCTAACATGCATGTAACTAATAATAGTAAATCCTCAGTTGCATGTGAGATCATTGATTGTGAATTAATTAATATTTAATTCACTTGATCTCTCACTAGTGTATCAAGAAGTTAAAACTATCACAACTAAGTATAACTCACTTAACTAATTTAAACTGATTACAACCTGCATTAACTAATGCACCACTGCACTTAAAACTCTGTTAAAACTAGAATTACTCTGCTTGCCTCACCAACTACCTCTAAGTCGAAATACACTAGCTAAATGAGTTTATCACTCTCAGTTAACTATTAAAATTTATCATTGAGAATAGATTACAGTTTATTTTCCATCTTAATTAAGGGATAACTAAAATAGACATGCACCAAAAACAGCATTGTGGGCCCCACCCTAGTGCAGGTACTTAATGCACTAGACGTGGGTGATTAAATTTTCTTGTTGAATCTCAACATCAAACACATGAGACACAAATGTTTTACATGGAAACCCTTTCGAGAAAAAAACCACCAAATATTTTTGTTGTTATTGATGTAAAAATTAGAGCACCTACTCTATTACATCAATTTTTTTATGAGCCACTAGTCACAGGAAGCACCAACTCCCTTTGATTGTTTTCTTTCACCCACTAGCAAGAAGCACCGACCCCCTCCTTTTGTAGACACATGATCAACTTACCAAAAGCACTATATGAAGCACCAACTTCACGGATTTGTTGCAAGAACCAAATTGAAACTCCTTGTATTTTTGCAAGAACCAACTTGCAGGAGGCATCAACCCCCAAGATATCATCAGACACCCACTAGAGATGGAAGCACTAACTTCCTGTATGCATTCTCCAACCCACACTCAAAATTGAACTTACTGCGTATTGTAAATGGAAACCTCTCTGCCTTTTCAACTCTTTTTTCTTCTTTTCCCTTGGCCCACACAACATTTTATATTATCTTCTTACTTTGTAGCAACTCAATGTTCCACTCAATATCATTCACTATCATGCACCACCCTATTTTCACTCTTCCCACTCTGCAAAAACATACACAACTGGGATATCTTCTCTTAGCCTTCTTTTTTTTAGGCACACATGGACTCTTCTTAGCAACACACTCACAATCAGAGTTATCCACACAATTGCCACTCCATAGCATATACTCTGCTCTTAGCCCTCTTGTGTTCTACATGCTATCTCAACCTCAAACAACAACACAAAATCTCTCTCTTGGGGTCTCTTTCCTCTGCATAGGAACTCTTAGCCTCTTCTTTGAATAACAAGATCACTTTACCTCACACAACAATGCACACACACACACCTCATATCTCTCCACACAACTATCTAGATACAATGTTACTTCCCCCATGTTAGAGTCGGTCTCTTCATCCCTCCGTCAGAGATCAAAATCTCTTTTGTTGCATTTCATTTTAGGTGTCTCATTTACTTCAGTCATTTTCATTCCATTAGGAGCATCGGTCTTCTGACGGAAGGGTCTTTTCACTCATGTTTCTCATGTCATGTACCTGTTGGTTTAACTCTGTTCACTAAAGTCCATCAAAATCATTTTACAGTCAATGTTTGGTATTTTGGTGGGCAAAGAGTCTTTTTTAGGGTTTTCAGTCTCATTAGGTCTAGGGTTTCGCAAATTTAGTCTTCAAAGTGTCCAATAATGCCAGCAAATAAGGGAGGTTCAAAATAATTTTTCATTTCAAAATTTCATCATCATAATGTTAGATCATGATTATTCTTCAAAACTCTGTTTTGAAGAAAAATCGTCAATTTCGTCTTTTATAATAAATGCCATGTATATTTTCAAAAAAAAATCAGTTGTCAAATTCTTCATGCGTAGCCCTGGTCGCCTTTGCCAAATTTCATGCTAGCATCCCTGCAAAAAATTGATAAAAAGTTTCGTCATTCAGCTCAAAAAGTCAAAAGGAAACAAGCAAAAGAGAGTTTGTATTAAAAAGTGAAAAGTGCCAAAGTTCTACAACATAACTAAAGTGGGTTGGTCAAAATGAAAAATCAAAATGCATTGATATATAAGATATTTTCCACATTCAAATTTCATTTGCACCCCAAAGATAAGAGAGAAGCCAAGTCAAGTTTGGAGGAGCGAAAGCTTGTGTTTGAAGCCGAGACTGTGTATTGGAGTTTCTGCGCGGCGCATTGGGAGAAGGCGAGGCGCACAAGGAGGTCACGGCGCATACAGCCGCACATTACTGTGTATTTTTCAACGTGCGCGGCGCACTGGGTTGTGCGCGCGGCACACAGAGCTGTCAAGTGAAATTTTGTCACTGCTTCATCAAAAATCAAATCAACTCAACTTTATTTGCTCCAAGTAAGTTTGTGCGGCTGTGAATTGCTGTTAGCTTGTGTTTGGTGTTGTTTGGAGGGAGGAATATGAAAGTTTGGAGGTTGAAAATATAAACCATATCTTTTGTCAAAAACTGCTCCTTACAGTTTGCATTTGAATTTTAAAAGTCTGATTTTTGTGCCAAGTACTTCAAAGCCCATTTCACACCTCTGGTTCCTTTCACCATCACTGACATATTATCATTCATTATTTTCAATCCCTTATTTCTTTATATCCTAAAATACCACTCATATCACTTGTTCTCATTCCCCAATCCTTTCATAACCTATCAATCTCCCTCTCCCATATCATTTGCAAAAATTCCTAAATCCTAAATCCCCAAATAGTCAAGTGATTGTCCTCACACTTCAATTTTCACTTGACAAAACTCCACTATACCCACTGTCCATATTTACCACAGTCCTTTCCTATTTTGGCACACATTTGGAAATTGAAACAAAAGACACCAAATTCATATTTTCACCTCATACAGATCAGCATACACTTGGCATAGACTTGTAACACCATGAAGGACACTGATTCATCATATGAACAAGAAAGTGATTCTACCACAAAGCTGCATGCACAGAGAAGGCCCCGTAAAGGTGGAAAACATGTGAGAGAAGAGCCCACCTCATTGACTCAGTTGCAGGCCTGCCCACTTTCCATGGCATGTTTTCGAGAGCAGTCATGCTTGTTAGAGCTCAAATCTACCTCAGGCTGAAATGAAGTAAACTCAAGGCTACATCAAACCACGCTCAGCCTCGTAGCTAGCCCTACGAGGACAGGAGAGGGCTCTCTCCGTCAATCTCGAAAAAATGAGCAATAGGATGCGAGATGACTTACAATAAGAACTTATTTTAGGCTAGTAAAGAGATAGGTATGTTTGATTTTTTGGTTTTTGGGTTTTCGCTGGAGAAATGGGAAAACAGATTTTGGGTCCGGGGATAAGGTCAGACCTTTGCAGAGTTCGAGTTGGGGCGAGGTAGGCGAATGTCTTGATGCTTTTGTTTGGATATATGGACAGATTAGACCGACGAGGAGCTGAAGAGGGAAAAGAAGAACTTGGATCCTCTCCAAACAGCTGAAAACATATAGAACTAACTGAATTCAAAGGCCAAGCACTGTAAACAATGGATTCAACCTTATTCACTCATTCAATTTAGTTCAGAAGCATAATGAAAGGATGGCATACATTAAACATGAAGAAACTTACAATAAACAAAGAAGAAACACCATCAAGAACAGAACACCACAAGGATCCCAACAAGTGCCGCAAAACCCCTGATCTTTCCTTAGCCAAAATATGAAAATATGTACAATGATATCAAAAGTCTCCCAAGAGTCCAACCTCTCCAACCTCTGAAAATGATTGAGAAATTACAATATATAGATCACTCTAACACCTTTCCCCACCTCTAGGGGTCGAATTCCCTCTTCAGGGATCAGTTTCAACCAATTCTATTCATGGAGCTACAATCTAGGCAGCTAACAACTTGCCTCTAAAAGAGTGGAAACTGATTCATTTACATGATTTTCACCTTTTTGAGAGTGAATCTTCTAGAATAGATAAAAACAAGCCAAATTTACATGCCAAACATGAATTTACATCATAAAAACCCAAAAATTCCACCCACAAGCAAAACTGGTCCATACTAGGCGAAAAACTGAGCTGGCAGCTGAAAATTCAGGAAAAATTTAAGTGGGTCGCTCTTGAGCCGAGTGGGTCGCGCGTTTTCCAGCCTGAATTTGAGGTATTTCCCGGCATCCAAATTGAGCTCATGATAGCTCGTTGGAAAGCCCTGGATGTTGACTATCTAACACAAGTGCAATTTCTGAATTTGGAGTTCATTTGACCCTCCAAAAATTCTTTCTCCCAGAAGTACTCCCTGCTGGTGCAAAAGGTGGCAGCAAGGTGGTTTTCATGGTGTTTTTGAGCTTTTTGACCATCCAGATTTTGATGAAATGCTAATTTGACTTCAGAGGATGCATAATTAACCATGAAAAATCCAAAAATGTAAAAATTTCCTCCAGAAAGTGTCCCAAAAAAAAGTGAGCGCATGAGCGCGCGACCCACTTAACTGCAAAACCTGTTTTTTGACCCAAAAATTTGAAAATGACAAAATTTTCTCCGAATTTGCCCAAATTCGGAGCGGAGGTCCTCCATCATGTGTCCTGCCCATTCAATGAAGCCTCGGCCAAAATCTGAAGTGGATTAGGCCTTTTCCGCCGTCTAAGTGCTTTGCGCAACCTCCTTTTCATGATCTTCATTCTCGCTTTGCAGACATGCATGCGAGCCCAATAATGGCCTTTCATGTGACGAGGCATGTCTTTGTCTCGATTGGCCTTCGCCAACAATTTCTCCAGATGGATGTTCACATGTGTGAGTACAGTATCTCTGTCAGCTGGTGTCATGTCACCAGGTCTCTTTCGATTCCACTGTCGGTCCTCACAGATTCGACGCAACTCATAGTATGTGAGCTCATCCTCAAGCTGTTTGTTGCGCTGCTCCACATAGTTAATCACCCATTGAGCCTTCTGCAATTGATCTCTCAGCTGGTCATTCTCGGCCCTTTGCTCCTGGATGACTTCCCTCAGCTTCGAGCTAGGGGAGCTCGTATCAACATCAATGACTGTCAAATCTGTGTCCCGGCCTCCTGATGGGCCCTCATCATGCATGGGCCTCTTGCCCCTGTCCTGTACCTGTACCTGCACTAAAGAAGAAGGCGAGACCCCTTCCACATCATGTGGAGATAATACTCGTCGTGTCGATGAAGTCGGCAAGACCCCTTCCACCTCACGTGGAGATAATACTCGCCGTGTCGTTGCAAATAAGGCCCTGTGGCCTCGCTGATATATCTAAATCAAAGGAGTGCTGATATGCTCAACCTCAAGTATGTCCGGCTGGTGTGAAGGCTCTCCTGCATCATGAACTGTCTCGAGAAGCGGCTGTGGCACTCTGAAAAAGTCTCTAGAAATGAAATCCTCCCAAGTGATGCCCTGCTCTGCCAACTGATGCGACACCATGATCTTGATCAAAGAAAAATGGTATATACTCCTGTACTGCTGCACTGGGCTCGTCTTCTTCTGTACAAACATCACCATCCTCTCTATGTTGCGGTATATGAAATACGGAATATTCATCATACGTACCCTTGTGAAGTGCATCAACAAACGAATATGGTACGCGAAAAGACGAGCATACCTACCCTCACAACTAAAATACTGAATGATGAGCTTCATCAGCGGTGCATACTCATCTCTCAAGAATCTGAATGGAAAAACTCTGCTCAAGTAACCCATATATCCAGTTTTAATGTATGGCTCATAGTGAAATTTCTCTAAATGCTTACGCTTATTCCATTCCTCGCCCATGTTTGGTATGCCAGTGGCTTGAGCAATAGTCAAGGGTGACACAATGAAATCAACCCCGGCAAGACTTACCCAGCCATCCCGTAAATGTAGAACAAACAGACGGGCCAATTCACGATGAGGCCGGGTTTGTGAAACCATCTCACAAAATCTGAAACATGACAAATATCGAAAACAATCCATAGCTAATGGACATGCCTGCAACCGAGCCAAAGAAGTAGGCTCCTCTCTGCGATGATTACCACTTCTGTGATCTCTGTGAGACCCCCGTGGCACATTACCTTCAGTCACCGAATCACTGCCTGACCCTAGTTCATATTCTGACTCTGTCTCTGACATGGCTCTGACCAAGCTATTGGCACTATGTATACTGATATGAAAACAGTGCAAACAAAGTTATGATGTGTGTTTCAACACCCAACAAATATCCCCACCGTCAAAACACCATAATGAAACAAACAATGATAATATCTCTATTTTAAGTGGATTGGAAAAGAGGCACAGTCTCTGTTTTAAATGCAAGCGAAACTTGATCAAAGGGAGCAGGCAACCTTCAGAATTTTGAGCAAATCTTGTCCAAGGGAGCACAACATCATATGAATGTGTTTGTCTATGAGTAATAACAACAAAGTTATAAGTGTCAATGGGCAGTGAAACAGAGTCATGAGAATGTTTTTATCATTGGGCAGTGAGACACAATATAACCATAGTCACCATGGAACAAAAGTCTTGAACATGGTAAAGTAATAGCAATGGCCACAATGGTATAATGGGTATGAGAATAATATGGTTTTGATAATATATGCAAGGCTGGATATATCATTGATATAAGATAGGAGACAAACTCATACAACCATCCATATTCATTTTAAAACCCTGAAGAACGATATTACCATGACTGTAGGGTTTAAATCCTCCATTTCAAGTGTTTGAAATCATCAATGATGCCACCAACACATTTAAAAACATTAAGCAATTGCTAAAAACCTGTTTGAAGGCCGTTGGGGGCGATCCCAAACAAGACTGGGCGCTCAAAACAATTTTTCGGACCTCTGTTGACGAGTGGGTCGCTCACCTCTGAGTGGGTCGCTCGGCCCAGGTGGGTCGCTCACCTTGTAATTTCACACTGCGAAAATTACCCAAGTGGGTCGCTCTGCCCAGATGGGTCGCTCGCGCCCAAGTGGGTCGCTCGAGCTCCAAGACCCTGTCCACGATGTTTCAAAACGTGAATTCGGCCCTCCAACTCCAAATCTCGACTTGGGTGCTGTAGATTGGTGCAAATGAAATTGGTTTGGCTTTTATATATGATGCAAATATCCTCCACAATCAGATTTGATTCAAATCTAATTGAAAACCCATATTACAATGTTTTTGTAATTTCACATTTGGCTTTTTAAATACAATCTTCTTTTGGCTTTTCTGAGCTCGATTTTTATGATTTTGCTGTCTTCTTGCAGGGATATGGCAATTTAGCTAAGGAAAAGACCAGAGGTCTGCTTTGACATTTTCTTCTTGGTGGAATAAGTACAATTTATTACAAAAATAATAATGAACAATTTCTAGTTCCAAAACAGAGTTTTGGACTAGAAATGTTTTTTTTTTTTAAAATGCTGATGATAATAAAACAAAAATCAAAAATGCGGAACCTTTCTCACCTTGCAGGCTTTATGACTGGTATACAAATGACTCAAAAAACCCTAGACACTAGGACCAAAGACACTTATTGACATTTTAATGACCATATATGAAATACCAATGACTTTGAGTGATTTTTTGAGGAAATTTTTAAGATAGCACTGCAGGTGTAAATATGAGGAAACATAAGACAACAGACCCCTTCGTCAGTCCATGGCATGCTCCTAGTGAAATGCAACGAAGTGGAACAAGCGAGACACCTAAGAATGAATATGCAAAGACGAAATGATCACTGACGGAGGGCTGTAAGGGCCGACTCTAACAATGCTATCAGTACTGTGAGATGATTTCTCGGATTCAGCATCATCAGGAGTTAGCTCGGTTATTTTTTTTACATTTGCATGATGGTCATGTAACTCTTGCTGGTGTAAATTTCACCTTGACACCAGAAACCATTTCTCAGGCAACATAGATGAAGAAGGCATCGAGGAGGCGTGAAAAGACATAATTTTGGCTGAAGCTTCTTTGGCCCAGCGTAGTGCATGATGGAGGACACTCAGCCCAAATTTCAAGAAATTTGGGAAAAATTTTGTCAATTTTGAATTTTTTGGTAACAAAACAGGTTTTCCTGCCTGACGCGTAGCGCCACTTGGCACGCTCTTATAATTGGCAACTCTTCAGGGGGAAAACTTTACATTTCTGGATTTTTTATCAAAATTTATGCATGCTCATGAATTACCTAAGGATTTCATCAAGTTCTAAGTTGCCTAAAGGGTCAAAAACACCCTAAAAATGGCCTTTCTGCCACTTTTGCACACACAGGAAGAAGTGTTTGGAGATTAAACTTTTGGAGGGGAAAATGGCAACCAAATCCATAAATTCCACTTGGGTTGGAAAGTAGCCAGGAAGATATTTCCAACGAGCTATCATGTGCTCAATTTGGACTTCGGTAAGGTCCTCAAAATCAGCTCCAAACTTGTGCTACGCATAGAGATTTTGGGCGCGGTGCATAGAGAATTTTGGGCTATTTTTCACTCAGCAGCTCAGAATTTCGCCTAGTTTTGGCCAGTTTCACTTTTTCATGTAATTTTTTATGTACCTTGATGTAATTTTGGCACATTTTTACTCATTATAGAATATTCATTCACCAAAAGGTGAAATGTAAGTGAATGGATCAGTTTCCTAGCATATAGAGGCAAGTTGTTTCATGGCCTATTTTCTAGTTCCTAGTTTAGATATGGTTGAAACAGCTCCTAGAATGATGAGCTTGACCCCTAGAGGCATGGGAATGGGTAAGGCTTGTCTATATGATGTATTTTCTCAGTCATTTTTAGGGTTGGACACTTGGGATTGCTTGGCACTTCATTGTATATTTCATCTCTGCACTTTGGCAAAGGAATAGACCAGGGTTTGCAGCACTCTTTGGGATCCATGTGGCTCTGTGTTTTGATGGTGTTTTTCTCTATGTAATTTTAAGTTCACTGATGTTTATTTGTATCATTTTCCCTTCTCCTTTCTTCTTAGATTAAACAAATCAGTGTGTAAAGGTGGAATTCAGTAGATTGCTCTACTTTGCCTTTAGTTTTGTTTAATTTTCTATGTTTTCATCTGTTTGAGGAGGACTCTTGAGACCCTCTTTCCATATTCAGCTCCTCACCGGTCTGATCCATCCATTCATTCAATCTAAAGCATCAAAACTATTTCCTTCCTTGCCCCAATCAGAACTCTACAAAAACTAGGCCTAATCCCTGCACCCAAAACTGCCTTTCCCTTTGATCCAACCAAAACCCCCAAAAACACAATCAAACTCCTTCACTTATATACCTAGCCTAAAATTAGCTTTTATTTAAAGTCATATCAAGCCCTATTGATTATTTTTGCTGAGATTGACCCGGAGAGAGCCCTCTCCTATTCTGGTAGGGCTAGCTACCAGACTGAGCATGGTTTGATGTTACCCTGAACTCTGCCTTCCTTCAGCCTGAGGTGGATTTAGGCAATAACATAGTGGCAACCATACTGGGGAAGAAAATGTTTTTCTTGTTGGTGTTATTTGTTTTATAAGCTACATACGGAGCCTGAAGTTATGTCAGGTAGCCTTCGAAATGCTCCTTCTTTGCAACAGCGAAAGTAGATAAACGATGCTTCAGTCAATCTCTGGTCTAGCTTGTGAACGTGGCACTTGACTTGTGAATTGCCCCAGTACATCAGATCGTTCTGGAATTTTGGGTGATGAGTCTAGAATTCGATAGGCTGAACAAGTTGGTTTTGTCCCTTTGATTTTGAAATTAATCCAACACACTGGCTTCCAGAAGACATACTAGAGCAAATACAGATCCCGATCCACCTCCAATGTATGATAATCCCAATCTGATTTCAAGAATCCTTCGTTGAGAAAGTCCTGTGATTCCCCTTTTCAAATCTCATTCATGTCCCGCTGTGTTTGAATACCTTGAAGATATTGAATTTGACAAGAAATTTGAGTTATCGTTGTTTGAAACTAAGTCTGAAAGTGTGATTGGTTCTACTGTCATAAATCTCGAGTTTATCAAGTATCTTGAAATTGAACAGGCTAATAGATCCATCGACAGTTACATTTTGAATATTCAAAACTCCATTGTGGCACAAACATTCCTGAGTTTATAGAGTCTGCATCTCAAACTCTTGGGCCATCAGCAATTACTTCCGATTCACAAGTTCATACCCAGCCTCCTTTCATTCCTACCATTCTCGTGCAACCATCTACTTATGATCAACAATCTGTAGTAGTATCACCTCCCTCCACACCACATACACCTCATACATCTACTACTCCGACTCCACCTGTTTCTCCAAGACAGATTATAAATCCACCAAGAGCAATGGCTGCTCGATTCGCACCCCTTGTCTTGCCTCCAAACTTGGATGCTATGCCCGCTGATTATCAAAGTAAGATCCCATTGTTTGATGGCACTCCTCAAAGTGTTCCTGCTTAGCAGCATATTGATATAATGGCACACTTCTTTGATCTTCATGAAATTGATGAAGAAAATGTGACCATGAGATTGTTTGTGCAAACTTTTGGAGGTGAAGTGAGAAAATGGTTTAGAGCTTTGCAGCCTAGAAGTATTGCTACATTGGCCGAGCTACAGAGAAAATTTTTAGATCGGTGGGAAGTAAAGAAAGATCCTCTTCAGATCACTTCTGAATATACCAAGATCAAGCGCAATGTAGGTGAGTCAGTCCAAGACTATTGCATCAGATTCAATTCGGTTTATAATGAAATTCCTGATAATTTAAGGCCATCTAGGAAGTCAGCTTTGTTAAAATTTCTGGATGGTTTTGATCCGGACATGGCCTATTCACTACGAGAAAGAGATCCGCCCACTTTGGAGGAGATGCAGAAAATTGCAGTGAGTGTTGAAGCTAATTTGAATGACAAGAGAGCTAGATTGAGAGCGGAAAAGAAAGTCGCCATAAAGGAAGAAGCTTCTACGTCAAATCAATTACTTCGCAAGGTGGAAAAGATGATTGAAAGACTGACACTTGATAAGCCCGAACCGAAGATCAAAAATCCAAATTTCTGTGGACAGCAGCAACCACAATTCCGGATCAAACAACGAGAGCATCGAGTACAAGAACCGCCGGCACAACATCAAGTGAAAACTCCTTTGCAGCAGAATTTTGTTGGCCCTGAATCAGATGATGAAGATAATGTAATTGGAGAATAAAATCACTTTTTTACCCCTGATTATATGCCAACCTTTATCACCGAAGATGATGAGTATGCAGAAATTTCAGCTAAACAAAAGGATGAGGATTTTATCCTGGCAAATGATGCAGCTCTTAAAGAAGAGTCGGATGAGTATCAGAGAGGTTATATGAATGCTTTTTCCGCCCAGCAGTGAAAAATTTCACTTATAAACAGAGAAGTGCCTATCAACCCAATCCAAAAAATAAATGAAGTTTCAGCACCAGAGAATGATGGACCCATTGCACAGAAAAAGGGAAAGGATGTAGTTGATCCTACTACAAGCAAGTCTCCAGCAGCAAATGAAAGATCTAATCAGCCAATTTTATCGAAGGAGAAAGTTGAAAAGAAGGATGCTCTAGCCAAAGAGGTAGAAAAAACTTCAGCTTTTAACTTAGAGAGTGAGATTGCTAAGTTAAAAGTTTCCATTCCTTTGACTGAGTTAATGAGAAATAGCAGCTACAAGGGTCAAGTCTCTAAAATTTTGAATTTCGATCCAATGTCTGATATGGTGAATGTTGAAGATGATCAACTTGAGTTGATATTTGGTCTAGCATTGGATGGTGAGTCTCCCGATAGCGATGTGCCTCCCTTTTATATCAGTCTCAGATTGCATGAGTTTGTGTTGCATAATGCCATGTTTGATTCTGGAGCTTCCCATAATCTCATGCCGAGGGCAATCATGGAGAAATTGGGATTGGAAATCACTAGGAAATTGTTGAGTCCCGAATTTGTCTCTTTTCCATACACTTTTCCATATCTTTTTCACTCACCTAAACCTCCAAAATTGTCAATATCATGTGCAAAATGGTATCTAACATGGTTTTTAATTATGTTTTTGTGTTTTCTATTTGATTTAGATTTTGTTCATACAGCTGCGGAAACTTGCCACTTTCCGCAGCCGCTGCAACTTTCCGCAGCTATTTTGTGGAAATCCATGTTACAGGTGTCTACAAAGGAAACAAGCCACATGGGCAGGCTAGGAATGACGAGGACATGGTTCGTGTCCTATTGGTAGTAAATTCGTCAAAGGAAGCCACGGTCAAAGACATCCACGTGGAAGTCAACTATGGAGTTTCATGTCGGTTGGACTCTGTTTCGTGGCATATAAACATCCATACGGCCATTTCTAAGCTTGCGGAGGTTAATTGACATCTGTGCAAAGTTCTGGAGTTGAATTGAAGCGTCCACCTTCCATAGATCCGTTTTCCAACATGGCCATACTCCTATATCTGTGGCCGAAGTGGTCTACGTGCTGACTGCTATCATAAACTTCAGGAGACAGTTACAGTTTATTGCTTTATATAAAGCGTTTGCATACGCACGTAGAGTGAGTTGTTAAGTTGTCGAGTTGCTAGTTGATAGTTGTTGTGCGTACTCTGTTATGTTAGCTTTGTAGTGATTACGCTGCCTTGAGCCGTAATACTACCAGTCTGTAATGAACTTCTTTTTAATGTGAGAAAACTCTGTTTTATAACTTAATTCGTGTTTGAGGATCGTACCAGAGCTGTGTAGAGGGCCCCTGCTCAGCCGAGGTTCTGTGTATTAATGTATATATATTTCATTTCATTTCTTTAAAAATTCATTGTATCATAATTCATTACATGTTCATATTTCATAGTTGTTTCATTTCTGTCCATACATTTCTATAATTTCCATTGCATTCTTGTCTTTCATGTTTTTATGATTGTTAAATCACTGATCAGTTTTCTTGTGCAGGTTTTAGGTAGACAGCCCGGGCATTTTCATAGTATTTTGGCTAATGATATGAGACTAACATTATTCTGCTGCTAGTTTTCTTTCCATAGCTTTTGTTTAACTTCAGTCTTGCTTTTTACACTTCAGTTTTGCTTATCTGATTCAGTAGTTAAATTTAGAGATATTAAGCTGCTCATAGTGTCTTCAGTTGCCTCCGAAAGCCACAGCTGGACTGATGGTGAGGGACTGCATGATGAAATGTGTAGTTTAGTATTAGTTTCATTTCTGCAAAATTAGATATATTAAGCTGCTCATAGCGTTTTCAGTTACCTCCGAAAGCCACAGCTGGACTGATGGTGAGGGGCTGCATGATGAAATGTGTAGTTTAGTATTAGTTTCTTTTATGCAAACTTAGATATATTAAATCATGTATGACATCTTCAGTTGCCTCCGAAAGCCACAGCTGGACTGATGGCGAGGGATTGAATCATGTGTGTATGGTTTAGTATTAGTTTACTTTCTGCGAATTAAATATTAGTTACACAAATTGTTTATGATTACTTCCGCAAGTCATAGCTGGTCTAATGATGAAGGGTCAAAAAATGAATTGATGTAACCTGATTTAGATTTATTTCATTGCAATTTTGAATTTCCGCAAGCATAGTTTCTTTTGTGTTCAGTTGGCAGCAAGAATAGTTTAGTTTTCATGATCACTAGTTTCTTGTTTTGATTCATTAGTTTAGCAGCACCTTTTCATTTCAGCAGTACACTTTTACTTTCTTTCAAGTCTTGTCATTGTAATTTCAATTTGCTTTTAAAGTTTCAAGATTGGTAAATCATTATAGGGGATATCACTTCCTTGAACAAATATAACCAAACTTGCTTTTCACTTTAGAATTTCCATTTCACCTTAGAAAGACCAAAAACGACAAAAAGTTAAGAAAGAGGTTATCTTGCACATATAGTGCGCCGCACTTCATCAGCTTACGATTCCCGGATTGACAAATTAAATGCAGCAATTTAGGACACACTAAATTGACCAAACATTTTGGCGCCGTTGCGGGGGAAGTGTAACTAGGTAGCCAATTTCTTAAAAAAAAAACATAAAATCATAAAAGAAGGGAAAACTTGATAACTTCTTGAAGTATGCTCTCCTCTTGCACTTAGTGTGATCTGGAGGATCAGAAAAGAGAGTTATTGGTTTAGTAATTTCTTAAGTATGCTCTCTTCTTGCACCTAGTGTGATCTGGAAGATCAGAAAGAGAATTATTAGCCCAACTTTTAAAAAAAATAAAAATGACATGCATAGAGCAAGAGATTCTAGGGGAAGGTTTATAGCTAAAGCCAAGAGTTCGATTTTCATAACTCCATCTTCTTCAAGGCATAGACCAGATTCACCACCATCTACCCCTAGCCTTAAGATTTTTGGAAGTCAAAGAACAGTTGAATTAGAGGATTCTCCTATACCACCTACTAAAACCCACTTAGAAAACAAAGAAACTTTCTCTCATCCTTCCTTGGTAGAAGAACTAGAGGACTATAAGGACTCTAAAGAAACTATCATGGAAGAGGAAGTAATAAATAGAGGTGGAGGTAGAGGAGGAGGAGATAATGAAGATAACAATGGTGAAGGAAATAACGGTAGAAATAGGGACAATCTGCTTGGATTCCCTATAGTTGATGAGGAAACTCATGCAACAATGAAAAATATCTCACCATCTGTTCTCCCTAACTTTTATGGATTGCGAAGTGACGATCCTGAAACATTTCTGTTTGAGTTTGAAGTTGTGTGCCGAACTTATGACTATATGGAAGATTCTCAAAAACTCAAACTGTTTCCTTCAACATTGAAGGGATCTGCTTTGAAATGGTTCATGGGATTAGCCACTCAATCTATCGGGACTTGGAATGATATGAAACAAACATTTTTGGATAGATACTTGGACTATTGTATGCCCACCAATCACAAGGATGAGGTATTCAAAATGATGCAAAAAGAAGATGAAAATTTGGAAGACTTAATTGAAAGATTTCAATACAACTTGAAAAGAGCAAAGATGAGCAACTTAGATAACGAAACCTTGAAAACCCTCCTATTAAAAGCCATTAGAGATGAATGGATAGACATTTTAAACATGATGGGAAAAGGAGACATCTCTCAACTTCCATTTCATGATATAACAGAACTATGTATCCATCTCTCAAGGGGAAAATAAAAAACTGGAAAAGGGCCTAGGGATTCTTCTCTTATTAGGGCTAACAAATCTGCAACTGGATCAGTAAGTAGGGCAGAGATTGGTAATATGCTTGATGAGTTTAAAACTGATATCTTAGGAAGCCTTAGTGAACAACTAGACACCCTTAAAATCCAAAACAAGCAGAAAGCAGAAACAGATGCTTTAGCCATCTTTTGTCCGAAATGTAGGAAGAAACATGCTTTAAGGGAATGTCCCTTGGATGCAAAAGTTGTAGAAACATGTATGATTTGCTCGGAAAATCATGAGATCAAGGATTGTCCTTCAATCCCTGGACTCAAAGCTGTTTTTCAAGAAGATCCAAATTCAGTAGAATCTCTCTGTTTTGTCGCAAGGAGACCTTGGCGGGGACAACAATCTCAAGGGTTTAATAACCCTATGAATCTTCAAACCCCACCAAATTGGAATCCTTGGCAACAACCTTGGTCCCAACATCAAAATTCATATCAGCCATGGGTACAGGGGATGCAAAATCCTTATGGGAGATTTGCTCAATTTTATCAATATCCTCCATCTTTTCAAAATCAACAAGCTCCACAACTTCCAAACCCAAATCCACAACTTTCATTGCCATTTCCACAGCAACAACCTTCTCAACAAAATACAAATCCTCAACTCATGCTCCCATACCAACAGAAGACAAATCAACTTCCAGCTCAGCCATTGCCAAATCCTAACACTAAAAATCCTCAAACTACTTATATGGTAGAAGGACAACAATTTCCTACCTATATGATTGTTCCTCTCAACGATGTACAACTCAGATCTGGTAGAGTTTTAGAAAAACCTTCTATAGACATTCAAGAGCAAGATACCTATGAGGAGGACTCTCTTCAAGTCAATAAGGGTTCTGAGGAAGAATCTCTTCAAAATTCAAAAATTCAAAAAGAAAAAGAAAAGCTAACATCCACAACTCCTATAGTTGAGCAACCTGTATCTTCATCCACACCTCCTTTTCCGGAAAGACTACAAATTGATAAGGGGGTGGAAAAACAAATCTTGTTGCCTAACTATGACTTTCTAGATGAATTGAAGAATGTTTGTATCAAGATTCCATTGCTACAAGCCATTAGAGAAATTCCTATTCTAGCAAAAACCATAAAGGAGTTGAGTTTCAAAAGACCAGGAAGGAAACTAAAAGACACAAGAAGAATCCACCTGGTAGGAAAGATTGCAGACATTATGATGGGAAAAATTACTATGCAGAAGTATGTAGATCCGGGAAGTCCAATTGTCAAGACACATATAAATGGGATAGAAATTCCAAACACATTGATTGACTTAGGGGCTGCTATCAACATTATGAGTAGACAGACTATGGAGCAGTTAAAACTTCCTAACCTTCTTTTTACACCTACTTTATTGCAACTTGCAGATCGATCGGTTATTAAACCAGATGGTGTATTAGAAGATATTTCAGTCTCCTTAGATTCTTGGGAATATCCAGTAGATTTTATGATTTTGACTCCCAAAAGTAATCTAGGAGGACATCCAATTATCTTAGGAAGACCTTGGCTGGCCACAGCTGATGCTTTTATTAGTTGTAGATCTGGAGACATGTACATTTCTAGTGGTAATTCGACAAAGAAATTCAATTTGTATCCTCCTGCAAGAGCAATTACAGAAATAGGAGACAATGAATGGGTCGATGATGAGAACACTATACAACCTGTCTTTACCATTTCTGAAATTAGTGAGGATAGTCAAATTCTGAACACATTAGAAAATTTTGAGATAACTTGAGAATATGACCCCACACAATTTCAGTTGGAATCTGACATAGAATATTTATCATCAAGACAAATGTCTCTCTACTCTATGGAAGAGTTTGGTAATTCTGCTTTTGAGATTTTTCGAGAAAAGACATTGAATATTAATAAACATCTGGAGAAGTCACAACAAGAAGAACTAACCAGAATCTTGCAAAAACATTCTACTGCATTTGCATGGGAGTATACTGACATGAAGGGTATTGATCCTAAGACTTGCATCCATCATATCTATATTGAGAAAAACAGTAGACCAATCAGACAACCTCAAAGAAGGATGAATCCAAATCTTAGGAAGATAGTGAAAGAAGAGCTCCAAAAACTTCTCAATGTAAACTTCATTTATCCAATTTCAGATAGCCGATGGGTTTCTCCTTTGGTTATAGTACCTAAAAAGAATGGTAAATGGAGAGTATGCATTGATTACGGGGAGTTGAACAAAGCAACTTTGAAGGATCACTTTCCTTTGCCTTTTATTGATCAGGTATTAGATACATTAGCAGGTAAAAAGTACTTTTCATTTTTGGATGGTTTTAGTGGCTATAATCAAATTCAGGTAGCACCTGAAGATCAAGATAAGACCACATTTACTTGTCCATGAGGAACTTTTGCCTACCGAGTGCTTCCTTTTGGGTTATGTAATGCACCAGCAACATTCCAAAGAGCAGTACTAGGAATTTTTTCTGATCTAATCCATGATTGTGTAGAGGTTTATATGGATGATTTTAGAGTTTATGGTAATTCATTTGAAGAGGCATTAGAAAATTTGGAAAAAGTTCTCATAAGATGTAAAGAAACAAACCTTTCATTAAGCCATGAAAAATGCTTTATGATGTTTACTGAAGGGATTGTTTTAGGACATCATATTTCGGGAGATGGAATTAAGGTTGATAGATCAAAAGTTGAAGTCATCTCCAAGTTGCCTATTCCAAATTGTCAAAGAGATGTTAGAAGTTTTCTAGGATTTACTGGTTACTATAGAAGATTTATAGAAAACTTCACTAAAATAGCATCTCCACTCTTCAAGTTTCTTACAAAAGACTGTGAATTTAAATGGGATCCTGATTGTCAATCGGCTTTTGAAACTTTGAAAACAAGAATATCTGAAGCACCTATCTTGAGAGGACCAAATTGGAAACTTCCTTTCCATATTTCTACAGATGCTTCAGATACAGCTCTTGGAGCTGTGTTAGGTCAAAAAGATTTAATTCCTTATGCCATTTATTACACCAGTAAAAATTTGACTCCCACAGAGTTGAACTATACTGTGACTGAAAAAGAGTTTTTAGCTGTTGTTCATGCAATTAATAAGTTTAGACATTACATAACAAGCTATGAAACTTTTATTCATACTGACCATTCTGCAATTAGATATTTAATGAAAAAACCTGTTACTAATGGCAGAGTGACAAGATGGCTTTTACTTTTGCAAGAATTCAATATTACTGTGTTGGATAGACCGGGAAAACATAATACAGTAGCTGATTTCTTGTCTAGGATTCAGAATACTAAAGAAGATTCTCCTGTAGAAGATAAGTTTCCTGATGAATATTTGTTTGCAGTAACTATTAAGACCCCTTGGTATGCAGATATTGCTAACTATTTGGTTACAGGGAAACTACCTTCACATTTATTTCCAAGAGAAAAACGAAAAATTATTCGGGAGAGTTCAAGATATTCATGGATTTCTAACGAATTGTTTAAAACAGGGCCAGATCTTGTGATCAGAAGATGTGTCAGGGAAGATGAAATGCCTGATATTCTTAAGGCATGTCATGATGAACCATGCGGCGGACACTTTGCAGACAAAAGGACGGCCTATAAAAACCTCTCTTTAGGATATTATTGGCCTTCCCTCTTCAAAGATGCAAAACAATATGTCAAAAGGTGTGACAGCTGCCAAAGAGTAGGGAAACCTACCCTTTCAAATGAAATGCCAGTGCAAACACAGGTACTCATTGAACCCTTTGAAAAATGGGCTTTAGATTTCATTGGACCTATTAATCCACCATCTAAGCAAAAGAAGTATATATTGGTTTGTACTGATTATGTTACTAAATGGGTAGAAGCCAAAGCATTAGTATCTGCTACTGAAAATTCGGTTGTTCATTTTCTTTATGAGGATATTTTTACTCACTTTGGTGTTCCAAGAGAAATTGTGACAGATCAAGGAAGCCAATTCACATCCAACTTGGTGGAGAAGTTGATGGAAGAATACAAAATCAAGCACGGAAGATCTACTCCTTACCATCCGCAAGTAAATGGTCAAGTGGAGTCTACAAACAAAGTTCTTGAAAGTATCATCACCAAAACTGTTCATCTACATAGAAGAGATTGGGCAGAAAGGCTTCCTGAAGCCTTGTGGGCCTACAGAACTACATGGAGAGATACAACAGGACATTCTCCCTATGAACTTGTTTATGGGAAAGAAGTCTTGCTCCCCATTGAGTTCCAAGTCAAGACCTTCAAGATAGCAGTTCAGTTGGGGATGGACTTATTAGAAGCCCAAAAGCATAGAATGGAGCAGTTGAATGAGCTAGATGAGATCAGACAAGAAGCAATTCTAAGAACTGATCTAGTTCAATATCAAAGAACTAAATGGCATGACAAATATATCGAAGAGAAGAAGTTTCAAGAAGGAGATTGGGCATTGTTATTTGACTCCAAGTTTAAAGATTTTCAAGGGAAATTTCAGACTCATTGGCTTGGGCCATATGAGATTGACAAGATCTTTAACAATGGGGCTGTAAGAATCAAGACCATTGATGAGTTTCAAACTCCTCTTATAGTGAATGGCCATAGATTGAAAGTTTATCATAAGCCACTCTCTAAAGAGGATTTTGTCAAGCTGTTTCAAGGAAGTTCTGCAATCAGGCTGGTACAGAAGAATCCTTCTTCTCTACCAGGCTAGCTTTTGTTTTTCAAGTTTAAAAAAAAAAAAAAAAAAAAATAAGAAAAAAAGAAGAAAAAAAATGGTATAAGCCTGAAAACCAATCATTGATTGGCAGTCTTATACAGAAAATATGGGGTGAAAATCAAGGACACCTGACACTCTATATTTTCCAAAAAAAAAAATTTATCTTTCATTTCATTTCATTTAACCACCCACTCCATTTCATTCCACTTCATTTCATTTTATTTCATTTCATTTCATTCCACTTCATTTCATCCATTCCATCAATAAAAATCTTTTTATGACCATTTCCACCTGGTCATTTGTCATTTGTTCATTTCTATTTCAGCCAAGTAATAACTGTGTCAGTTTCCGCAGCTGACATCTGTTTCCGCAGCTGACTCCAGTTTCCGCAGCCAGAAGCAGATTCCGCAGCTGCTACTACTCTGTTTTCAAAAAGAATGTACAGTTAGTTGTTATTTTCATAAATTATGAAATAAATGCAGGAGAAAGGATCAATGGGACATTCAAGACACTAATGAAGATCAATCAGTTGAAGACCAAGGGAAAAAGCAAGGATTCCAAAGGTATGAACAAAGTTTATTTCAAATAGTATTGAAAAACACATTTTTATGTAATTTTAAACTATGAGCTCTACCCATAACGCGCAATGATTATATTGACAGTCTCGTAACCTTCCACGATCTCTATGTTATCCTCTTACATTTATTCACCAACGGTTTCATTATTGAAATTCCGACTCTCACTCATGTTCAAATATCCCACCGTAGATAATGATACGTATTTGAGTTGACAAAGGACTCTTACAAGCCGCATAACTCCATAATCATTGATTGAAACGTGTTTATATTTATTACACAGCCACCAAAAAAATTCAAAATGCGGCCGAATGCATTATGCTTTGTTAACCTCTTTGTCGTGTCTCTGTCGTGTTTACAAAACCTCACTCTACTCATTCTCATTCCCTGTTTCACTCCATTCCGTTCCTTTTGCTCACTCTCATTCCCGTATATTCACCCACAGTCTTATTCCATTTTGTGTATGGTGCTCATTTCCGTTTTGTGATAACATCCCCACAGCATTGTGCTCGACTCCGTGTATTCCATCGTGCCACTTCCGCTTAAAACCCTCACAGAGGCAAGCTGTGAAGCACAGAGAAGTAAAATGGGAAAATTATTAAGGGCAGAGCCGGAAGGACCGAAGTTCATAGAAGGATTTCCACAAGCAAAAGAGATGTTGAGAAAAGCTAAATGGCTGCGTTTTATTCAGAAATTCCGGGGTTACCACAGAGAAGTTACCAAAGCGTTTGCAAGATCATTTGATGGCTCGGAAGTAGAAGTGGGAGACCTCAAGTTTTTGGTTAATGAAGCATCAATAGCAGCAGCCACAGAACTTCTTCAGGAAGGAGAACGTTGGTTCAAAAATAAAAGTATCGGTGATGAGGCATGGAGAATAATCCTCCGAAATCAAGGTATGGATATCACTGTTTTCAAAAGAGGAATCCCTGTGCATGCAATAAAAGATGAATGGGCCACTTTATTACTCATTGTTCAGAAATTTATTACATGTGAAGGCCGTTTTGGCTCTATGTACATGTATCATACAAGGCTATTGATGAATTTTCTTGAAAACCAAACTCTCAATCTTCCTTATTTCCTATTCAATAGCTTGAAGAAAATGGCTGTGACTGTGCAAAAACACCTAGGAGATGTAGAGCCTCATTTATATCACCATGGGCTTATAAAAATTCTGATTGAAAAGGAGCTAAAGGAAAGAGAAGATACATGGGAACAATTCTTAGTTAGAAACTTCTTTGAAGAACCTCAGGAAATTCCTGAAGGTAATCCAATTAGAAGGAGTAGAAGAAAGAAAATGAATGTTGAAACCCAAGTTGCTCCTACACAGGAAATTCCCGCAGCTAGCACAGCAAAAAGAAGTAGAAGGAAAAGAGCAGTAGATGAAATCCAAGATACTTCTACTACTACTATGAAGAAAACTGATAGGGAAGAGAGATTGGTAAAAAGGAAGAAGAAGGAAATTAAAGTTAAGAAGCCAACAATATCAAAAGGGAAAGAAATTATTGAGGTTGTCCATAAAACTTCTTCTTCTGAAGAAGAAGATCACCAAATTCTATCTGAAAAATTAATTTTTCTTCAAAAACAGTCATCTCTATCCAAGAAGGCAAAAACAGGAAAACAAGAAGAAAAGGGTAGTGTACCACAGCATGTGAGGAGAAGCAACAGGCTTAAGGGAAAACTGAGAAAAACACAAATTAAAGGTCCTCATTTCATTGATTTGGGTGAGGAGACATCTGAACAGTCTCCAACTGACCATAGTCCATTTCAGTCAGTTAGTGAACTTGACTCCTTTCACTCCCAATCAGATAATGAGCATACTCCATCTTATTCTCAGCAAAATATTGATGTAAGTTCTCCTCGGCCAGATTTTGAACATAATTCTCCCTTGCAACACTTTGGGGACAGCCCAATGAAAAAGACACCAGAAGTAGACCCCAAACAGCAGAAGGTCTATGACTATATAGAATCCCTGGAGAAGGCAACCACGGGCCCAAGTACCTCTTCTATTCAGCCTCATACATTGCAGGATGATTTGGTTCAGTCATTAAAACAGGAGATTTTTGAGCTTGAGCTTTTGAATCGGCATATCAAAAATGAAAATGAAACACTCAAAGAGCAAGGCAAACTGGACAAGATTATCCATGACAATACTATGTTACATTTGGGTATTTGGAAAAAGAAGAATAAGAAGTTAAAAAGGAAATGCCAAAAATTGAGCAGAGCACTTGTGAATATAAAATTCAGGTGCTTAATGAAGAAACCCAGAATGATGGCAGTACCAAAGAAGAAGAGAAGGGGGTTGGATGTGTTGGCTGAAGTATCAAGGCACATGAATTGAACAAAGAATATCAAAATTTTGGTTGCATGAGGACATGCAACACCTTCACAGTGGGGGTATGTTGAGTCCCGAATTTGCCTCTTTTCCATACACTTTTCCATATCTTTTTCACTCACCTAAACCTCAAAAATTGTCAATATCATGTGCAAAAGGGTATCTAACATGGTTTTTAATTATGTTTTTGTGTTTTCTATTTGATTTAGATTTTGTTCATACAGCTGCGGAAACTTGCCACTTTCCGCAGCTGCTGCAACTTTCCGCAGCTATTTTGTGGAAATCCATGTTACAGGTGTCTACAAAGGAAACGAGCCACATGGGCAGGCTAGGAATGACGAGGACATGGTTCGTGTCCTATTGGTTCAAGTAAATTCGTCAAAGGAAGCCACGGTCAAAGCCATCCACGTGGAGGTCAACTATGGAGTTTCATGTCGGTTGGACTCTGTTTCGTGGCATATAAACATCCATACGGCCGTTTCCAAGCTTGCGGAGGTTAATTGACATCTGTGCAAAGTTCTGGAGTTGAATTGAAGCGTCCACCTTCCATAGATCCGTTTTCCAACATGGCCATACTCCTATATCTGTGGCCGAAGTGGTCTACGTGCTGACTGCTATCATAAACTTTAGGAGACAGTTACAGTTTATTGCTTTATATAAAGCGTTTGCATACGCACGTAGAGGAAGTTGTTAAGTTGTCGAGTTGCTAGTTGATAGTTGTTGTGCGTACTCTGTTATATTTGCTTTGTAGTGATTACGCTGCCTTGAGCCGTAATACTACCAGTCTGTAATGAACTTCTTTTTAATGTGAGAAAACTCTGTTTTATAACTTAATTCGTGTTTGAGGATTGTAGCAGAGCTGTGTAGAGGGCCCCTGCTTAGCCGAGGTTCTGTGTATTAATGTATATATATTTCATTTCATTTCTTTAAAAAGTCATTGTATCATAATTCATTACATGTTCATATTTCATAGTTGTTTCATTTATGTCCATACATTTCTATAATTTCCATTGCATTCTTGTCTTTCATGTTTTTATGATTGTTAAATCACTGATCAGTTTTCTTGTGCAGGTTTTAGGTAGACAGCCCGGGCATTTTCATAGTATTTTGGCTAATGATATGAGACTAACATTATTCTGCTGCTAGTTTCCTTTTCATAGCATTTGTTTAACTTCAGTCTTGCTTTGTACATTTCAGTTTTGTTTATCTGATTCAGTAGTTAAACTTAAATATATTAAGCTGCTCATAGTGTCTTCAGTTGCCTCCGAAAGCCACAGCTGGACTGATGGTGAGGGACTGCATGATGAAATGTGTAGTTTAGTATTAGTTTCATTTCTGTAAAATTAGATATATTAAGCTGCTCATAGCGTTTTCAGTTACCTCCGAAAGCCACAGCTGGACTGATGGTGAGGGGCTGCATGATGAAATGTGTAGTTTAGTATTAGTTTCTTTTCCGCAAACTTAGATATATTAAATCATGTATGACATCTTCAGTTGCCTCTGAAAGCCACAGCTGGACTGATGGCGAGGGATTGAATCATGTGTGTATGGTTTAGTATTAGTTTACTTTCTGCGAATTAAATAATCAGTTACACAAGTTGTTCATGATTACTTCCGCAAGTCATAGCTGGTCTAATGATGAAGGGTCAGAAAATGAATTGATGTAATCTGATTTAGATTTATTTCATTGCAATTTTGAATTTCCATAAGCGTAGTTTCTTTTGTGTTCAGTTAGCAGCAAGAATAGTTTAGTTTTCATGATCACTAGTTTCTTGTTTTGATTCATTAGATTAGCAGCACCTTTTCATTTCAGCAGTACACTTTTTTTTTTTTCTTTCTTTCAAGTCTTGTCATTGTAATTTTCATTTTGCTTTTAAAGTTTCAAGATTGGTAAATAATTATAGAGGATATCATTTCCTTGAACAAATATAACCAAGCTTGCTTTTCACTTTAGAATTTCCATTTCACCTTAGAAAGACCAAAAACGACAAAAAGTTAGGAAAGAGGTTATCTTGCACATATAGTGCGCCGCACTTCATCAGCTTACGATTCCCGGATTGACAATTAAATGCAGCAATTTAGGACACACTAAATTGACCAAACAGAAATATCATGATCTTTATTATTTTGATTCCAGTAGAGTAAGATGCATCGGGCTCATCAAATATTTGGTGGTTAGTTTAGATCAGATTCCTACGAAGAACGTTTTGATGGATGTGGTTGTGGCGGACATTCCTCCTAGATTTGGCCTGATTCTTTCCATATCTTGGGGAGCGAAGTTGAAGGGAACATTACAGCTTGATTTATCCTATGCTACCATTCCTGTGTTCGGTCAGATGAGAAGATTATATCAGGAGAAAAAAATGAAGTATATGATCACCAGCAAGGAGAAACCGGTAAATCATCCTATTAATTATGTACATACATATTTAGAGTCTTTCGTTTTGTATTCAGATAGTTTCAATGATGTAGATAGTCAGTTAGTTGAAGAAGAGGACATTCCAGATATCACAGAAAATTTCAGAGAAGTTTTGATGAAAGAAAGGCAAGCAACTGAGAGTTCCACTGAGCAATCAGCCGCCCAACAGCAGCAGAAGTTGATGGACAGCAAGCAGAAATAACGAGTGTTAAGGGTGAGTGCACTAGCTCTTGGGACTGGAACATTCCTATGCTCAATGCAATGTGGCGAATATTTTTCATAAACACTCAAGGGATATTCTTTCCATGGATAAAGGGTGTCAAGTCGCAGAGGCTAATGAATGCATGGTTTGAACTTGTAGAAAAATTATGGTCAAAAGTGGCTTATACATGAGTCCAAATGAAGCCGGTCTTAAGGCCAAAAGGTACAAGTAGTCAATATGCAATGCAACAGTACAACTCAACACATGAGAGCCTCTAAGGTACAAATATAGAAAGATAGTGAAGAAGAAGAAGAAGGATGAGGCTTCAATGCAAATTCATGGCAGGACTAAAGAGGACTCTGGAGCCTACACAATACTTGTAGCATGGGAAACATATGTTAGTGAGGATATAACTAGGAATCCCATGGAAGGAGTGGTTCTACCACTATGTTATGACTTTATAAGATGACAAGTGATAGTCCTTTAGAAATCACAACATAGTGAGGTAGAACCTATGGAAAAATATCAAATTTTGAGGTTAAGATGCATAATGCAACATAAAAGTGATATTTCTTAACCTATATTCAAGTTACAAAAATTATACATGCCACGATAGGTCATCGATCATGGATTTGAAGTGGCAGAAAAACATCACTAAGTCTTGATTTAACCTGAAAAACAACCTCTAACAACACTTCAAGAAAAAATTCAAAATGTTCATAAAATTATAAAGTTAAAAATAATCAACTTTATAAAAGTGGGTTTTCAAATTTTGATTATAAAAGAAGATTTAGACTAACCCAAAATTCATTTTTACCTTACCAAGTGTAGAGAATAGGGCTCTGGAGAAAATTTGGGCAAGCCGATCCAATCAAATCCACCAATGAATTCATTAGCTGTGGTCTCCAGGTAATTATAATCCATAAAATTGTCCATTTGATCACAAATTTGATGAATTGATTTGATTTCCATAGGGAGACTTTTTTGTTTTAAAAAATTATTGGTGTGTACACTAGTCAATACTTTTAAAACCATGTGTAGAAAGCCCTACATGCAAGTTTCCAAAGGGAAATCTACTTGTATACATGACTGTCTTTTAAAAAATTTGCATACGCGCAAAGTAAGTTTGAAAAACTCATATTCTAATGAATGAAACCTCTCAATTTTGTAGGATGTCGACATTTGGAGAGAGAGAGAGAAAAATGATGTTGATAATGAGGTTTTGAATGGTCAAGAATCATTTGATCAACTAAGAAATTGTGGATTTCTCAATTTTTTCATGATGCCCAACATGAAAACACAAACTCGATTGTTGGAAATGATAATTCATTATTGGGACAAATAGCAGGATATTTTTATGATTGATTATATTCACTTACATATCGAAGTAGAGGATATCTACTTCATAATAGGACTTTCCCAAAGGGGAGAAGCAGTTGACCTGAGAGGGAGGGCCCAAGGAGGCCTTAACATTGTAGATTATATAGCTATGTATTGTACACTAGAGACTTAGAAGGTCAGATCATAGGTTCTGATAAAAAACATCATACTCTTTTTTATAAAAACCATCCTCTTCACTATTGTTAGGTTAGCAGGTTTGGCCTCATTGCATCAATATTCACGACTTGATATGTTCTTGGAAGTAGAGTGCCTACGACCAGTAGTTTATGATTGGTGTGCAACGCTCTTTATCAGCATGAAGAAGAAATTGACATCAGTTAGACATGGAAAAAAAAAAAAATTGGCTATGGAAGCATCCTTTGCTCATTCTTCTTCGAGCGGATTCCATCACTTTGACCCAGAGTATCTACTGCCATCAACAGTCCCATATATCCCAAGATTGCTAGATGGGAAAATTTGATCAAACGACTTGGAGGAGGAAAAGTCACTCGAGTGGCCTTTGATGATGAGTTCTTCCTCTGGTGGGAGCAACAAGTTGTGGCCATAGATGATTACCCTTATGCAAGTTTAGACTTTCAAACAGACCTAGAGCTAGTACTTTTAGCAGGAGATGCATGGGGTAACATTGGTAAAATTTTGAATTTTATCTTATTTATTTATTTATTTTGTATTTTTATATGATCTCAAGAAATTCAAAGTATTTTTCCGTGAAACAAAAATATTACAAGATTAAAATATCATGATGCAGATATTGGACTAGTGAGACATGAGGGTCTACCAAGGCACAAACATCACAAGAGAGACGTGGAGAGAGCAACAACTAAGTCTGAGAGAGTCCTTCATGCCATTCAAATGAACTTGGAGATTTTGACTCTTCAAGTCCCCATGGCAGCAGTAGAGGATCTCCCTGAGGCTATAGAGAGATGAGTGGTAGGAGTACCATGAGAGTGGGTGTGGCTCTTCCGATAGGTGGCGAATAGCATAGTTTTCTTCTGAGATGATCATCTAGGGCAGGGCCCACAACCTTAGATTTATATGACTAATATTTTTTATATATGGACTTGATCGGGCTTAAGCCCTAATTTTGTAGGAAATTTTTCCACATTTTTTAATATTTTGACATACTATTAATATCTATATACATAGATTTCGTGATGGTTTAATCATATATGCAAATGATTTTATGATATTTTGATTTTAATGTGATGAATGATTAATATGCCAATCCAATTCTTGGTTAACTATAGAATCAACAAATGTGTTTTCTGATCGTGGAATATGAATGAAAGTAAAAAAATTAAATGATATTTGTAATAATATTACTCTCAGAAATTAGCGATGTAACAAAGAATCCCTCACATGATAAATGTTATTCAATTGAGACACAACAAGTTCTGAATCCAGAGGTTGATCGGAGAGAGAAAATGGCAGCCGCTAGGGTTATGTTTGGCTTTGCCGCCGCCTTCATCAAAAATACAGATCCCGCTCTTGCAACGCCTGACCCTGCCGTCTTCACCTTCGACCGCGAGTATACTGTAGATGGCGACGATTCAGAGGTTCTCATCATTTCGAAAACATGCTTTGATGTGGCGCCCTGCAGAGTCCGTCTCGGGCTCCCTACTCCATGTCCCTTCTTTGATCCCTTTAGCATAGAGGGTTCAGGCATAAAAGAAAATAAATGCCCTGCTACAAAATCAATCGCAGCCCAGGCTGTGGCCCTTGCCGCAACCCCCTGCTGCAATAATGGCGGGTTTCGAAGCTGGACAAGAGTCGATCCCCTCCCACTTGGCATTTTTACGCAGAGAAACGAGGCTATCCTCACTAGCAGAAAATCCCTCAACTATCGCGCAGATCCTACTCTAAAAATGTACCCTGCCTCATTTCAGATCCAAATCATACATCTCTCAGGCAAAACAATATTGCAATGGGTTTCTTCTTCAGATCTGGTGCAGAATCTCAAGCTAAATCTAGAGCGTCGGACTAGGATACCCTCAGTCCACCAGAGACTTCTTTACCAAGGTAAACAACTTGAGGACCTTCTTCACCTCTCAGTTTACATTATTAACAGAAATGATTCTATTGTGTTCACCCTTCGTTTACGAGAAGGCACAGCTGGATAGTCTCCTTCAGCCCCTTCTTTCTCATACAAAGATGTTGTACATTCTCAGAAACCCAAACCCCCTGAAGCCCCCAAACCCCAGCCTTTTCTGGTTGAAAATTTGGATGATGTTCCCTCTTTTGAGATCTCCCACCTAGATCTTGTAGAAGATCTTCAAAAATTTGCATAAAAATCTATCATTTGCAGATTTAATGGACTTTGGTCGTGTACAAAGGAACTCTACGAATGGATCCACGAAAACTAGACTAGCAAATTCAAGGTCAGCTTCTGCTCAAAAGGATTCTTCATAGTATTGTTTGATCACTCTAAGCATTATGAATAGGCCTTAGAGGAGGGGCCCTGGTTTATGGGAACAACAGGGCTCTTCTTAACCCCATGGTTTCCATAATTTGACCCAGCTACAACTATCATCACCAAGACACCTATCTGGATCAGGCATACCAATTTACTGATACATATATGGCATCTGGAAGTCTACAGAGGCATGGGCGGCGCCTTGGGCCGCTTTGTAACGGCAGATTATGACAGGGAATTTCAAGGTCTCTACACATATGCCAGAATTTGTGCGGAAGTAGACATAAGCAAAGGCTTGCCCGACCAAATCATCATCAAGGTTGGCAACTTAGTATGGACTCAGATCTTATATTATGAGAACACTGCATTCTGTTGCCGCCATTGTCACCAAACAGGGCATTTGCAGAACTCTTGCGCCACATTCCCTACAAAAAAGAAAAATGAAAATAGTACAAAGTCCAAATCCAAAAGATGGACTCCTTGTACCTCGCCACCTGCTATGGACTCTGAATCCTCAAGCTCAGAAGATGAAGGGAGTGATGCAGTATCAGATCATGCTCCTCAGACATAGCACTTTTCCACCGCCACTCCTGGGCATCCTCCTAATACTACAGTCACTCAGAAACGTGTTCATGAGTCCACCTCCTCTGATTCTGATAAGGAGGTCCCTCATTTGGAGAACTCCAGTCTTCAAATCGTCCAAGTTCATACTCACCAGGATGGTTGGGTTAAAGTCAACAAAAAGAAAGGGAAGAAACTTCGTGTGGAAGACTCTGCTAATGCTGGGTAGTAGTCAGTTTTTTCCAGCCCTCTAATCGCTTGTTGTTGTTCTTTGCTTGTCTTTTTTTCTCTCACCGGGACCAAAGTTGATAGTTTATCATTTTCGATTGGTCTGTTTCTTGTTTCTCTTGACTGTATTATCTTTTTTACCATATTTTTGATTAATAGAATTAGTCCAATTCAGAAAAAGAAAAATAAAAAAAAGAAGTTCTGAAACCAAATAAACCACTAATGATTCAATACCATAAGATATTGCTTCAAATGGTAAATTGATTACAACACTATATTCATCCATTTTATTAGAAGCAGGACCGACACATATGCCTATTGAGACTAACAACTGAGTATATGGATAATATATTACCCAAGCAGCGAAAGATAAGTTCTGAGTATGTCTACTAGCACCGTCGGTGAATCCTAAGTACATCAAATCTCCCATCAAAACCTACCAAAGTAGATAAAAAATATCATCATCACCATGACACCCATAGAAAAAAATAAAAAACTGTGTACAATATTTACAAAATAAAGAAAATGTTAGGAAACAACCTAGGCATAGTACTTCTTAATATAAAGCCCATTTATTGGCTCCAACATCGCATTTACCTCAAATTTAATCAATTCATGTGCACCCTTCTTCAAGACCTTTTTAACAATAAAAGGAACGTACCACATGGGTTTGAACTTACCTACCCCCAAGGTGTATTTATCTTGGTCATAGACCAAGACAAGGTCACCTTGAAATAAAACCCTAGGTCATACAGTCTTGTAATACTAGGATTTTAATCTCTTTTAATGAGCTTCATTCATTGGGGTTGCATCCCGATGCTTCTCATCAAGATGTTCCAAAGGAATAATGCGTTCTTCAAGACTTGAGAGGTCTGGAAGAATTTGGACTTCTAATTTGAGAGATGGAATCTCACATTCCACAGGGAATATTGATTCCAAATCACAAATTAAATGAAAAGGAGTAAAAACCATAACAGTATTGACATACATCTGGTATGCCCAATTCACAAGATATAACATGATGTGATAGTTGGACATAGCTTTATTGATCGTCCTTTGCAGAATAGTCGTAAGGGATTTATTCACAAATTTTACTTGACCATTAGCTTGGTGGTAATAAGGAGACAAATGCTCCTCCTGAAATCCCAATTTCAAAGCCAACTCAGATGTCATCTTATTCCGGAAATGAATTCCATGATGAGTGACAACCTCTTTAGGAATACCAAAGTGTGAAATGATTTTATTGAAAAGGAAAAGAGCTTATGTCTCACCATCATTATTTAAAGTAGGCATAACTTCGACCCACTTACTGAAGTAGTCTACTGCTACGATTATATACTTGTGGCCCTTAGCCGAAGCCGAGTTGCAAGTAATAAAATTAATACCCCACTCAGTGAATGGACCAACAACAATGAAATTAAAAAGTAGAGCTAGATGAGCGTGCATTTTTCGAGTATAAACTTGACAAGGATGGCACTTCTTGACCGCTTCAATACAATCTTTGAAAATTGAAGGCAAAAAATAGCCTACACACAAAACCTTTTGGGTTGTAGCAAACCCAAATAGATGACCTACACAAGCTCCATTGTGGTGGTCATTCAATATATACTAAAAAATTTCTAAGGTTATAAAAACATATAAGGATTGATTAAATCCCACGACGATATAAAGTATCACTAATAATAAGATAATTTTTTAGCTAGGTGACGCAATTTCCTATGTATCCGTAAAAAACGTATGAGGGAAATTCGAAGTCTGGAGATATAAAATGATCTCTCAATACCAAGGATCTTGTGAGGAGATGAGAAAAATATGTTCATCGGGAAATGACTCTTCATAAATGACATCTCCTTCACAAGAAAATTCCAAAATCAATTCTACGAATACTAAATATTTTTTCGATTTAGTAGACACAAACTCAAGATAAAACTCTTGAAAAATGACAATCCATTTATTATATTTTCCCCCAATCAGTCTCCTACTGAGAACAAATTTAAATGGGTTTACGTCAACAATACAAATTTTTTTCTAAGCATAATCTAATGACATAGTTTCTAGACAACATGCGCTGTTGCTAAAGCCAATTTCTAAATGTGAGAATACCTAATTTCAAGACTAACCAAGCCAAGACTTTGATAATCAATCACATTCTCCCTAACAGCATTGTCTTCCTAAACTAGAACCATACCAATGGTTGATTCTCCTACTGCAAGAGGAAATCCCTGCTATAATCAAGTGGACTCAAAAGAGGAACATAGGTCAATTCCTTTTTCAAAGCATTGAACGAGCCCTGAGTGAAATCGTCCCAAATAAATGGAACTCCTTTCTTCATTAAACACATAAATCCTTTTGTGATCTCAGCATAATTTAAGATAAATCTCCCTAAAATTTTGGATTTTCTTTGGATACTTTGAAGTTGACGGATACTTTACGGGGGAGGAAAATGAAGTATTGCCTCAACCTTAAAGGGGTCTACAAAAATCCCTTCATTAGACATGATGAATCCCAATAACCAACGAGATTTAACAACAAAAAATGCATTTATTAGCGTTCCACGGGATTTTATAGTGACGAAATTTCTCAAAAACTAAAAGAAGGTGCTTTGGATGTTCCATTATTTTTCAAGAAGGAGAAACTAAATCATCCAAATATTCTTCACTTATGTGTTTGATGTTATGGAAAGCATAGGATAGGGCCCGTTGAAAGGTAGCTCCAACATTTTTTAGGCCAAAATGAATTTTCCTTTATGCAAACGTATGCCAGGGGAAATAAGTATTTTCTTATGTTGATCTTCAAGACAAATAGTTATTTGATTATATTCAGAAAATATGGCCATGAAGGAAAATATTTCATTTCCAGCACACTCATCAATGATCTGATCGATAAATGTAGGGAAATTATCTTTAGGAGAAGATTTATTCAAATCCCTAAATTCAATGCATACCTAGATCATTCCTTTCTTTATATCAATAGGGACTCTATTTGAAACCCACTCAATCAAAGGAATAGGGTATATGAAACCTACCTTAAGCATTTTTTCTACCTCAGCCTTAATAGCCACAACTTTACTAGTATTAACCGGTCGAAACATTTTTCGTACAAGATTTTCATTTTTCGTACGTCTTGTTCTCATGTTGAACTATTGAAGGATCAATTCCAGGAATTTATTCATATGACCAAGTTAATATATCTCGAAAATATTTAAAGCGATCAATATAGATTTCAATTTATTCAGGGGAGAATTCAACTCCAATGAATAAATTCTCTATAATATTAGGATTGTTGGAAATGTTCAGCGGAATGGTTTCCAAAATATTATACATGTTACCTTTAGCAAAAATTTGTGATGGAGCCAAAGGGTTTAAGATTTTATTAACACTTCCAGTCAGAGAAGGTCTAGAAACTTTTGACTCAATTTCACACAAATTGGGGAGAAAATGTGATCAATAATGCAAATCATCCCATGGTCTTTCTACACCAGTCATTTATTCTAAAATTTCCTCTTCGAATGGTAAAAAAATATCAAGGAAATCCATATCCAAAGTAGAATCAACTATCCAGACCAGAGCCACATCACCATACATATCCTCTGATGGGGGAGGAATGGGGTCAAAATCTACATAATTCACAATATATTGATACGCAATTTTCGTTATAGATATAGGATAGTCCATTCCACTTACTTTTCCTTCTTCTAACGTGGCAGTAGGAGGGGACGAAGGCCAAGGATCATAAAAATAATGAGTTCTGAAAGAAAATTTTCGAGGAGTGAACCTGGAGAATGAAATGGAATTGATATGAGCAATAGGAGATGGAAGATCAAAAGTACCCATATAAAGGAATACATTCAACCTCCCAATTTCTCAACAAGCTACTTGGTATTCTTCACCAAAGGGATGGTAGAGTTAGCAAATTCATTGGGATCGTTGGGAGAATCAGCCATCTAATCAATTGTAACAATTCTCCCTTCACAAGGAAATCATAGGATGTGGAATAATGATGATATAATGGAATCCATTGCATAAAACTAATTGCAACCCAATAAAATATTATAATCGAGATTGACATAAACTATCTCTACCTCTACATTGACAACCTTCCCCCCAACACATACGGGGAAGGCGGGAAGAATCCCACAAGTCCTATGAGAATGAACATCGAATTTATTTAGGAGAGTAGGAGAGGGAACGACTTCTAGGGATTGGATATCTTTCCAAGATGATATATACATGATGCATGTGGAAGCCCCTTCATCAACTACAGTTTGAAGTATGGTCTTCTTCCAATATGTATATTTAATCTATAAATCCTTATAATGAGGGAGTCTCTTTTTAATATTTGACATATAAAATGCTATCACCAAATAGTTTTTTGGGTCTACTGCTCCAATTGCGGTGAGAAAAGAAGTCCTTTGCACGAGACACGATTGGAGTACCTCTAACGCTAACATAGCACATGGGATCTGAGTCAAATATTCAACAATATAATTGGGACTATAGGTCAAACGTTTTGAAGAGCCTTTTGGCATCCAAGATATAGGCTCAACTGTGAGCCTTGTTATATGGAGAGGTTCTAGAATATTGGAGGTAGCTTTAGCCTTAGAAGGTTCTGGATCTCCATAGTCACATTCTCTAGTTGCAACATCAACATGAGACCTCACCATATATACATTCGATGTAGATTCCTCATCCTCGTTACACCCTGTGGGTTTTCCAGTACTAGCATTAGTACCAGCAAGTAATTGATTCCCTTGGGGAAAAGGGCTAGTCAACACAACCTTGGAACTAGAAGAATCATACTGAGCTAACAAGCATTGAGCATCCTGAATCTTGGGGAAAATATGGATAAAATGATCCCCACTTCATAACTTGCATGGGAATTCAACTTTCTTTTTTTATTCCTTCTTGCCCTCACCAGTATCATTAGTGGGGTTATTTGCATTTCCCTTCCCACCCTTATATTTCTTCTTACCATGCCCTTTCTTCTTCCCATTAGATTTTTTATTTACTTTGGGATTTGAATATTGAACAACATCGATTGCCAAAGGCTGAGAAGGAACATACGCTAATGAGGTAGTATGTGTTGGAGAAGTACATTTTAATGACAACTGTTGCAATTGATTCAACAGACTATTTGTATTGATATCGGTTGACCCTATAATCCCGTTGGCATGGGGACCTAGAGTTGGTTTGGCTAGATCGATTTTCGATCGAGGAGCATCAGGAAAAATCTTATAAATGAATCTAGACTGAGAATAAATAAGTTGTAACTGTTGGGCTATAAATATAACTTGTTCTTCTGTGAACACCCCAGAAAGTGACACATTCTTAGAAATATTCGGCTGCAAATATTTCAGAAACCATTCCAAAATGAACTTATCATGGATATATGCCTTGATTAATCTCTTCATTTTCCACCACTCTTGAATTTCGTCAAAAATATGAGTAGCCTTGTCCTCCTCAAAATTGGCTAGAAGCTTAGTTCTATCATCATAACGGAAAGGAAACTGGAAATGGTTTAAAAATATTGTAGCCAATTCACAAAATGTGGAAACACATACCCCTCTTAACTCAATATACCATTTAGCCGCATTTCTAGTTAAGGTGTGTTGGAAAATTCTCAAGCTTATTGAATCATAGATCAAGGAGTTCGATGAGAATCATAAATGGAATGTGGTTATATGATCTTTTGGATCCTCACCAGTATTTCCTTCAAATTTTGGAATGACAGATATAAGTTTAGTGGGGACTGGAGGCCAAGCCAGATTGTAGCAAATCGGATAATTCATCAATTTTGAAAGATATGGAAAATTTAAATTTTGCAAGAATGGTAAGAGCGAAGGAATGGAATAATTCCACCCTCAAAGAGTGGAATTCCTGACATTCAAGAAAGAGTATCCTAGATTTTGAGAGCCACCAGGATGCCACGAGTTACTCATAGAAGGACCTGAACCATAAGGAGGACCTTTTGGTCCAGAGGTAATCGAAGGGTATCCACCCCCCAATGCAGGAACTTGTGGTCCAAAGGTAATTGGAGGGTATCCACTCCCTGCTGCAGGATGGTCAGTCATAGGAAAGTTTCCACCAATCGAAATATTATATGAAGGGGATAGCCACTAATAAGGATTCCATGCATTAGCTAAAGGAGGAAAAAACTATGAGGTACCAATCGTAAGGAAGGGCATACTCCCCTGCTAACCAAATATATGGAAAAATTCCCATACCTAAAACCACTAATAGAAGTATTTTCCCATCCTTGGTTCACTTGAAAAGTATTAATATCTTGAGTTTAACTAGATAATGGTATTGATCCTGAGTTTAAAGATGGATTAGAAGGAGGAACATGTCCACTTCCAAAAGAGAAACCTTGAAAATATGTTGAACCACTAAGAATTCAAGTCATATATGTGGAAAAAAAAGAAGGAAAGGTTTAGGGAACTGAAGTAATCCCACTGGATGGCATCCCAAAAGGATAGGCACTAGTGAAAGGATCGGAATTTTTGGTGACTCCACTCTAACTCGGAATGGAGGTAGAGCCAAAAAATATTGTACTAGGTGTAACAGTAAAGATTGGAATGGTACCCCCTCCTACAACTGCAAGAGGAGTTTGTACACTAGTATTATTAGTATCCACACTTGCGCTACTAAAATTGGCCATTGTATAAAAATAAGGAGAGTGAACAAGGCTAACCGGCCTATGAATCAGGGTACCCATATATGATACAACGTAAGAAAGATAAGAAGGAAGGGGTTCCAAAGGAGTCACAAGAGACTCAGGAACGTATTCAATTTTATTTAGACTTTCGATTGGAAGAGTACCCTAGCAAGAACTATATAGTTTCCATTCGGATTTTGGACTAGACTAGGTTCACCTTGAGAAATGAGAGTCCTTGGAGAAGGATCAGTTTCCAGTGCGGTAGCTATTACTAGTTCTAAGGAAATGACATAATTTCTCCTATGCCTTCTAGGTGGAGGCTCGACACTAGTAGGTGAAAGCCCACAAAGCATTCCAGACCGACGAATTGGTCGATCAACGACTTTTAAATATTAAGATAAATTTAAAGACTCAAAACAACTATGGAAAAAGAGGAGCACATAGCACTCACTAAAATATATTAAATATACAACCAAGAAAATAGCTTCCAGGTATTTCCACTCATAGTGATTCGGACCGGGCACCAAAATATAAAAAAACAAATATAAAGACCTTCTGAAGATAGTTTGGGTTAATGAGGGCACAAGCCTATCAACGAAGGTATTAGAAACAATAACGTTGAACTCCAGACAATAGCCTTTTATGGTGCAAGTACCCAAGCTTCACGAGAGAACCCTCCAGAAGTTTTATGAAAGTGACACAATGACTATCTGAGGTACCATAGGCATTCCCCCTCGGAGTCACATGTGTAGTCCCTATGATAGGAAACTAAGATCACCAACTCGTAATTAGAGCCTGGATCATAAATCCATGGGCATGTGATACAACAAGTAGGAGAGGGAGTGTCTCTCTTTCCTTCTCTTCACACATCCTTGGGCTTGACTCCTGTGTTAGAGGAGCTTTCCCAGACAACCTAAATTCCCTAGAATAATTCGTTTATATTGTTGGGTATGTGTTATATTATTTCCACGATTAGTCCTCTATGTATGTTGCGCCAGGTGTAGCAAGGGGGTCACAGGGGGGTGGCAGACCCCTTTTCCATCGGTTCACATGGGGGCAGGTATCCCCCTGCACGGGGTCTAGGGCAGTGCCCCAGGAACAATTTTTTGGACCCTATTTTTCGATGGGTGGACCCACCCATGGTTTTGTGCATGGGTTTGCACATGGTTTTAGGGCATGATGGTTTTTTACCCCTGGTATTTTGTAGATCCGGTCAAGGGAACTATGGTAATGTTCTAATCTAGGGTTAATGGATTGGGGTTTATGAATGCTTCGACATTTATATATATTTATTGTAATGCTAAAAGGAAAATAATGAAAAATCAAGCTGGTAGTCCCGATTTGCGATCCAAGGGAAAATTTCTGCGTATATATGTTTTATGTTTTAATCTCTCGCTATTTTTTTTATTTTCTGTTTTAAGATTAATTTGCAGATAATTTTTTTACAGGGTTAAAACCTACATTTGGTATCATAATTGTTTCGGCTTCAACGGGATGCCTTTGTTGCTGAGGGGTTTCTTTTTCAGGCATGTGGTAGACCCTGTCTAGTGGGAGATTTGTGGGATCAATTCTTGCGGTGAAAGAAGATGGAGATCATTGGAATAATAGAGATCGAGAAATATAGTGGTCAGAGTTTTGAGTTATGGAACCTCAAGATAGAGGATCTGCTGGTGGATAAAGATCAGTGGATCGCGATAGATCCGGGTATTAAACCAACGACAATGTCAGATGAAGAATAGAAGAATTTGGATTAGAAGGAAAAGAGAAAAATATGGTTGTGTATCTCAGATTCGATATTGTTGAATGTATCTAGGGAAGCTACGACAAAGACTTTGTGGGAGAAGCTAGAGACTTTGTACCAATCTAAGTCTCTAGTGAATAAATGTTTCCTATGGAAAAATTTGTATAACCTGAGGATGAAGGATGGAGACTCACTGACAGAGCATCTAAATACCTACAATATTGTGGTAAGTCATTTTTCATCTTTTGATATTAAAATCTCAGATGAAGATAAGTACATTAGTTTTTTTTGTTCTCTACCAGATTCGTGTGACAGTCGGGTTATTTCAATAGTTAGCAATGCAACTACCTTGAATTTTGATGTAATTGTCTCAACCTTGTTGTCAGGGGAAATGAGAAGGAGAAATATGGAGGGCCAGAATGGAGATTCCTTATCTGTACGAGGAAGGTCCCAAAACAAAAACAAAAATAATTTTTCAAGTGGGAGATCTAAATATCTAGGAAAGTTTGTAAAGGTGTGCTAGAAATGCAGAAAGGAAGGGCACTACAAAAAGGATTGCAAATCTAAAGCTCTTAAGAAATGAAAGGGATATGATGACGCTCCTTCTGAAGAGGCAAAAACCACCTCGGATGAGGGTGGGGATGTGTATTTGGATTCTTCTTCAAATACACATGTAGATCATGATGCATGGTTGATTGAATCAGGTGCATCATTTCACTTCACTCCCCATAGGGAGTGGTTCTATGAGTATGAGAAGTATGATGGTGGTAATGAATTCTTAGGGGATGATAGGAAGGCCAGAATCGTTGGACGTGGAAAATTCAAGTTGAAGCTACAAGGTAGAAGGATTAGAACACTTCCTGGTGTTCCACATATTCTTGCATTGGCCATAAATTTGATTTCTATAAGCAAGATGGAAGAGTTAGGTGTAAAAAAAGTGTTCGAGAAATATACCTTCAATATGGTTTGAGGATAAATGGTATTAATGCGTGGATTTCAGATTGGAACTATGTACAAGCTTCATGGTAGAACTATTATTGATGGGTGCAACAGTTTTTTGGTTCCTAAAAGTGGAGCGAAAAGCCTAGAGGTCTATGGAGAAAAGACCGTGCTATGGCATCAAAGTCTTGGACATATTGGAGAGAAGGACCTTTGGATACTGCATGGAAATGGTATGGTAGAAGGTATGTCTAATTTCTCTCTAGATTTCGAATCTGTGAAAATTGTGTATATGGGAAGCAGAATCGGGTGATTTTTCCTTCTGGTGCTAAGAGGGCAAACAAGATATTACAGCTTGTGCACAGTTATGTGTTTGGACCTGTGTCGGTTCCATCACTGGGTAATTATGTGTACTATGTTTAATTCATAGATGACTTCTCAAGGAATACATGACTATATTTCTTGAGGAAGAAATATGAAGTCTTTGACAGATTTAAAGAATTTAAGGCTCTGGTGGAGATTTATAAAGGTGCTAAGGATAGATAATGGTGGAGAGTTATGCAAGAAGGAATTTGAAGAGTTTTGTAAGAATTGTGGTATAGCACAGCAGAAGACTACTCCATACACACCTCAGAAAAATGGAGTTGCAGAAATAATGAACAGAATGCTGATGGAAAAGGCAAGAAGCATGCTCAGTGGTACAGGGTTAGGACATGAATTCTGGGCAGAGGTAGTGGAGACTACATGTTACTTGGTTAATAGATCACATTCATCATCTTTGGAGGATAAGACTCCACATGAGGTATGGACTGGTAAGAAACTGTCTCTTTCACATCTAATGGAATTTGGCTGTGATGCATATGTACATGTTCCAAAGGAGAAAAAGACCAATTTGGATAATAAATCTCAAAGGTGCATCTTTATTGGGTATAAGTATGGTTTAAAAGGTTACGAACTTTGGAACCCAGAAACAAGGAAGGTAGTGTACATTCAAGATGTGGTGTTTAGAGAGGTGAAAGATGTTGTTAAACATGAAATCCTACCGAAGGAACCTGAGAAGATAGAGTTTTAGCTAAAGGAGGATGAATCAGACTTCACAACAAACGAAGATTCAGAAGAGGAAGAGCCACAAACTCCAACTGTGAGAAAATCAGTTCGGGAAAGAAGACAACCAAAAAGGTATTTCCATCTGCTTTCTTTTCAAATTTTTCTTTAACTATCACTAAAGATTATCCCAAAACTATTAGGGAGGTAGCGGATTAAAAGGATGGAAAACTTTGGAAGGAGGAAATGGTTGATGAAATGGCATCCTTGCACAAAAATGAGGCATGGGATCTGCTGGAGTTGTCAGCTGGAAGGAATCCCATCGAGAGAAAATGGGCATTTAAGAAGAAGATGAATGTAGAAGGCAAGGTGGAGAAATAAAAAGTTCAATTGGTAGCAAAAGGTTATTCCCAGGTCCCGGGAATTGATTTTGGTGATATTTTTTCTCCTGTTTCCAAGGTTACTTCTATTAGATTACTTTTATCTGTTGCTACTGCATTTGATTTTGAGGTAGAATAGATGGATGTGAAGCCAACATTTCTTCACAGGGATCTGGAAGAGGAGACCAATATGAAGCAACCTGAAGGATTTATGGTGAAGGGTAAGAAATAACATGTATGCAGGTTAAAAAAAGTCTCTGTATGGGTTAAAACAATCATCAAGGATGTGGTATCAGAAATTTGATACCTATATACAGGGAATTGGCTTCACCAGAAGCAAAGAGGATCATTGTGTTTATTTTAAATTAATTGGTGACCGTGTTATTTATTTGGTCTTGTATGTGGATGATATGTTTCTGATTGGAAATGGCAAATAAATTATCCAATATTTGAAGACACATTTGTTCTCCAAATTTGACATGAAGGATCTTGGTGCTGCAAACTATATTTTGGGCATGGAAATTAAGAGAGATCAGGAAAATAGGAAGCTCTAGTTAAACCAGAGGAAGTATGTCGATACAATATTGCAGAGGTTCAATATGCAGGATAGTAAACTGGTGAAGGTTCCTATTCCTATAGGTGTAAAGCTATCTGTTGAACAATGTCCCAAGACACAAGAAGAAGAGGAGGATATGTCATGTGTTCCATATGCAAGTGCAGTGGGTAGCCTGGTGTATGCAATGGTTTGTACTAGACCAGACATTGAACATGCAGTCCAAGTTTGATCAGGTTTATGTCAAAACTAGGGAAGGAGAATTGGACAACAGTGAAGTGGGTTTTCAGATATTTGTGTGGCACTAGTGATTATGGTTTGTGCTACCAAGGAAGACTAGGATTAGACAGAGTTTTGGAAATCCATGGTTTTTCTGATGCAAACTGGCCTGGAGATATATACCAAAGAAGATCTACAAGTGGGTATTTGTTTAGCCTATTTGGAGGTGCAGTTAGTTGGATGAGTAAAAGACAGTATATAGTGGCTCTTTCACCTATAGAGGCATAATACATGGCAGCCCCTCATGCAAGCAAGGAAGCAGTTTGGTTGCAAAGATTGTGTTCAAGTATGGGGTTGGTGTAGCGAGCTATAAGGATAAACTATGATAGCCATAGTGAAATTTTCTTGGCTAAGAACCATGCTTATCATTCAAAGACAAAGCACATTAATTTTCAATATCACTTTGTGAGAGATATAGTTGAGGATAAAAGGATGTTGCTAGTAAAGGTGGACACTTTGAAGAATATTGCAGATGCATTGAAGAATTCTATGAGCACTAAGAATTTCTCTTGTTGTATAGAAACAATGGGTGTTGCAGAGTTGGAATAATGACTAATCTCTCTTATGGCCCCCTGCAGAAATAAAACAACAAGTGGGAGAATTTTGGGTATGTGTTATATTCTTTCTAATTAGTCCCCTCTATACGTTGTGTCAGGCGCAGCAGGGGGATCACAGGGGGGGTGGCAGCCCCCGCTGTATGGGGGTTCGGAAGGGGCGGGTAGCCCCCTAGGCAGGGTCCAGGGCAGTGCCCTGGGAAAAAAAAATGGAACCTATTTTTCAGTGAGCAGACCCGCCCATGGTTTTGGGGCATGATGGTTTTCGGCCCCTGGTATTTTATAGATCTGGTCAAGGGAACTACGGTTATGTTCTAATCTATGGTAAATCGATTGGGGTTTATGAATGCTTCGACGTGTATATATATGTGTTGTAACACTAAAAGGAAAATAATGAAAAATCAAGCCAGTAGTCCCATTTTTGGATCCAGGGAAAATCTCTGCGTATATCTGTTTTATGTTTTATTCTCTCGCTATTGTTTATTTTCTATTTTAAAATTCGTTTGCAGATAATTTATGTACTGGGTTAAAACCTACATATATATGACAAAAATAAAAATCTATTTCATTTTAGATTTAAGCGCTAATTTTAATTGGTTTTTATTTAGGTCAAAGGTATCGAAAGTGCAACTTATGATGTTCTAACGCAAAGAAATCAATATAAAACTAGATTTCTACAGGGTTCTACGAGAAAGCTAACAAAACAAAAACTTTTTTATTTTTCCTTTTAAGCGCTCACACATTCAACATCTATCAAAAAGACTAAAAATACCTAAAATGAAACTACCTCAATGCAGATGCTAGGATGCCAAAATGCAAGATTCTAAGAAATGCTCAAAACAAGGAAATGTGATCTTTAAAAGCAAAAGAAAAAGTTGACAAGAAAAGAGCAGCAAATATCTAAGAAAAAAATACTCCTCTAAGAAAATAAAATCTTAGCCTCAAAACAAGAAGGCACACATCTGTTAAAAGACCAAAAAGATGAAAAAATAAAAAAACCAAAGAAAAGAAATCCAAGCAATTCTTTTTCTTTTTATTTTAAAGATTAAATACCAAAAATTTTCAGAAAGGAAAAACAAGAATCAATTCAAGATCAACAACAAAAACAAAAGGATCAAATGCCACTAGTAATAAATGATCATAAAGATGAAAGTAATAATGTGAATAAGATACTAAAATAGCTTGAATTATTTTATCTAAAAGACGCAAAAGATTCTGGAAAACAGAAAGACTTCGGAGAACTGAAATCCTTCGTTAATTTAAGAATTTCATACACCTTTCTCAAACAAACAATAAGAAACAAAAATGAGCCAACTTCTAGGATGTAGAAAGAAGCAATCAAAATATTGGGCTATAAACAAGTTGAAGACCAACCAATTGTCCCAAAAGTATAGAACAATTAGACACTTCTTGAAGAATGTCTGAAACCCAACTTTCAATACAATAGTCTTCAAAAATCACTAACCTTAGGTTAACACAATGTTTTACAAAATAAATGGAAAAATCGACAACAACAAGAAACAAGATCATTCCAGACTTTAAATCAGTTCAAGAAACCACATGCAACAAGGTCAAACGCCCCAACACAAGCTAGAAATAAAAAATAAATAATTTTTTTAGATATGTACACAGTCGTGTTACTACAGAACCACATGTATACGCGACTGTATCTAAAGAAACTAGTGTATACGTAGGATTCTTTGGCAGAAACCGCATATATACGCTTTTGTCTACAATAAAAATAACATGTAAATGGAAAATTAAGGAAAAAATAAAAATACAGACCTGATCCAAAAGATAAAATTGATTGAATAGAATACCAATGAGTTATGAAGGCTAGAAAAATCAAGAAACAACAAACAAAAATCCAGATCAACAGAAAAACAACCCTTCTAGGAAATACTTGATGGTATTCCCCATTGGAGTCGTCAATTCAATTGGCAGGAAAAGTTCCCTAAGGTAAGGGTTGACAACCTCAATAAAGCAAAATAAGACGATCAACAAGAAGAAGTCATGTAATCATGCCAAACAAATGAACTACCAAAGTTGGGTTTAGAGGAGTACCCAAAGGTCCTACGTTTAATGTCGATACCGTAGGGTCCAAACCCTCTACTTCCTCCAAAATGATCAGGCCTGCAATTCAATTCAGAGAATCATACAGATAACAAGTTATTCAATGTTCATACTTAATATATATGTTATATCATTACATATAAAAATATAAACCATTAATCATTACATATAAACCATGAATCATGAGATCATAAAATATCGAAAATGAGACAAAGTTTACTTATTGATAACATCTAATTATAGTGGAAAGATACAACCTGATCTAATCCACAACAGTGACGAAACCTTCTTCTAGATCCATCCAGCCCAAGCCTCTAAGACCACCTCTATAGCAAGTGGAAAAGGATGCCATATAAGGAAGAATGAGCATCTCTATAAGGAAACAAGGGTTTCCTATGAATTGGGAGTGCGAGAGGCACAGGAGAAAAATAAAACTTGATCTGGGGCTCAAAATGGCTATAACGTTGATATCCTATGTCTTGCTTGTCATTAGGCCTTCCCATGAGCTGTATAAATACCACCTGAAATTGGTTAATTCAGTTAGGCCACAGGCTCCTGTAGGTGGGATTTAGGTAAAACCCATAAACCCCGCTTGAAAAGTAGGATATTATTTTATTCTTTCGTATTTATATGAGTATATGCAGGTTCAGTATTGTGGTACTTGCATGTGTAGTCATTTTTGTGTGGGAAAAGTCATGTATGGAATTTTAAATATTGTTTTTTAATATAGGATAAATTATGCATGGGAAAGGGTTTCCCAAGGCCATACAAGAGCATCGTATCTACAAGGGTGTTGAATGATTTTATAAAAATATATTTTTCAAATAGAAATTGCAAAGGAGTTATGAGATATGTGACCTCTGATATTCTGACCTCTGAGATGATGTCATGTTGTCATCATCAACTCCACATGGCATCTCAATAGTGTTGACATGTGTCTCCAAGATTCTCCCCATTAGGCCACCCAATAATATTGAATTTGACAGCCACATGTCCTCTGTACTTCCACATCATGCTAACGTCATATGCCACCGTCAACTCTTGAGGTCCAGTCACCTACCACCATGTGTCCTATATGAGGAGAGAGAAAGGGTCCCTTGGTCCATGGTGTTGCAACAAATTCCTTTGTAAATTTCTGCTTCTCGCAACCTTGACGCTTTTAAAAGAATTAAATTTATAAGGACTTACGAAACTCTAAGTTTTCGATATGCCGAGGTTATTGCCTGCTCCGATATTTGACATTCCAAAGGGAATTACATTGAGGTTACGAAGTATCGTGATCCGAATGGAAAATGGCATCAACCCATGGTATTCATCTACCCATGTTATCCATCCACCCATGGAATTTACCCATGATATTGTAAATGGCATCGACCCATGGTCTTCATCCACCCATGATATTTATTTGCCCATGGTATTGTAAGTGACCTATGGTATGTATCCACCCATGGTATTCATCCACACATGGGATTTACCCATGGTATTGTAAGTGGTATCTACCCATGGTATTGGCCCATGGTATCCACCTATGGTATTCTATCTCAAAAAAATGCTATAAATAACAAGCGTCACTTTGTAAAAGGACAGATTTTCCGCTACAATGTAGCTTCTACAGTTATTCTCTGTTTTAATAAAACAAGTTTCTTTCTCGTTTTATTTTCTTTGTGTTCTCTCTTTTTTTCTGGCATTCTAATTTTGCAGATCTTTTCAGATCTATTTCAACTTTTTAGATCTTGGGGGCGTCCCCCCCAAGATCCGGATTAGTGGTATTAGATTCAGGTTACGCCTCCATGGGAATGAGGGTTTGAAACATAATTCAGTTTCAATGTTTTGCAGCAATCTTCAGCAAGATCCAAGAATTTTTTTGGGCAGCGAGTTTTCAGATCAGATCTGAAACTTTTGGTGAAACATTTTAAAAAAAACAAAGACCATATCTAGATTCCTTGATAAAAAATACTCAAATTCAAAAAAAAAATCGGCCAAATTGGAGTTCGGATGAGGGAGATATCGCTGATTCAAAATCAGCAATGTTGAAGCAATTTTTCTGACAACAATTCATGGACGGCGACACTCTTGTCATTTTTCACAATTTTTAGTGCAAAATTTCAGAAGAATGGATATATATCTGAGCTCCTCCTGAAAAATCACCCAAGTTCAAAAAAAAAAATCGATCGAATCAGAGTCTGGATGTGGAAGTTATCGTTGATTTAAAATCAACTATTTTTTCGGAAATTTTGTGACGGCGAGACAGTTTCAGCGTGAATCTGAGAGTCTAGAGTCTCCAGATAGTGGTTTCAAACATGTAAGAAGATGAATAATGATCATTCCATTTCCAAAAACAGGTTATAATAAATATTCTGAGTTATATTTACCGAGTTATGCTCATTTTAAATCTGGAGCAGCATTCGAAGCGGGTTCCCTTTGGAGACGTGCCCTCCCACCCCGCTTTAGTAGGCACCTGCTTCACATTCATCAGTTTCATCATAGCAGCGTTCGGATTGGGTTATTTGGAGATGTTCCCTCCCACCCCAAGCTATTTAGGCACCTGCTACTTCATCAACAATCAGCATCACAATTATGGGTCAACCGCACAAAATCTTTTTCATCGAAGCCCATTTGCTAGGTCGTACACTGTTAGTCACACAATTGGTCACAATCATTACAAGGTATCTCTATCCTTGGATCTTCATTTTTCATGGTTTTGGTTCATCCACAAACCTACACTTCATCGAATTCCATTTGCTAGGCCGCACACTATCAATGTCACAGTTGGTCACAAGCATTACAAGGTATCTCTATCCTCGGATCTTCGTTCATCACGGTTATGGGTTAACTACACAAAACCATTCTCTTCAGTGGTTCTTCATATTCAACAAAGGCTTCTCAGGAGGGAACTTCACGCAATGGAGACCATTGCTTCTTAAGGAGGGAGGAATGATCTGAATGGAAAATGGCATCAACCCATGGTATTCATCTACCCATGTTATCCATCCACCCATGGAATTTACTCATGGTATTGTAAATGGCATCGACCCATGGTATTCATCCACCCATGATATTTATTCGCCCATGGTATTGTAAGTGACCCATGGTATGTATCCACCCATGGTATTCATCCACACATGGGATTTACCCATGGTATTGTAAGTGGTATCTACCCATGGTATTGGCCCATGGTATCCACCTATGGTATTCTATCTCAAAAAAAGGCTATAATTAACAAGCGTCGCTTTGTAAAAGGACAGATTTTCCGCCACAATGTAGCTTCTATGGTTATTCTTTGTTTTAATCAAACAAGTTTCTTTCTGGTTTTATTTTCTTTGTGTTCTCTCTTTTATTCTAGCATTCTAATTTTGCAGATCTTGTCAGATATATTTCAAATTTTTAGATCTTGGGGGCCTCCCCCGCAAGATCCGGATTATATTGAATCAGAACTTTCCCAAAATGGAATTACATTAAGGTTACAAATTTTTGAGGTCCCACAGTTCCTAACCTACTAGGTTCTGATGATCTCGACCTTCTGAGGTTCTGATATTCTGAAATTCCCCTGCTCCGATGTTTCGATGTCGACCTACTTCCAAGTATCTTCTAAATAAACCTCTAAGGTCCTGATATTTCGACCTCTGATATTCTGAGGTTCTGAGCCTTCCAAGGTTCTGAGGATTTCCTTCTTCACGTAGAGCCTCCGCCATCATCTATGTTGAGTTTGGCATTGCTGCCATTTTTTTCTATGTGTGAATACTTCCCCAATCTCCTTTTAACTCTACTATAATGGACTTAAGTCACCAAATTTTGACTAGGAATAACTCTTGATCTAGGGGGCCATTTGCAGACTTCCACATACCATTGGAAAGATCTTTTAGAGAACTAAACAAATGTTCCATATCCAAGAGTATCTAAATTGATCTGTTGATGTAAAAAAATTGAATTCCTCCAGTTTTTGACACCTTTTGGTTGTTGGATAAATACTTTTTTTGCCAATGCATATTTTATACCAATTAAAATAAACGGATACCAACTAAAAATGATCATGGTATTGCTATTGCATGCAAATACTAGCCAATGGTGGTGAATTTTGGCTTTCTCTTCAGTTTTTTTGTTACTGCTCCCAAGACTACGTTTACTTCTCTTGAGCATCTTAAACACTTCTCCCCTTGATATCATACTTCTACAATAGGGACTGCCACTTAAATAATACCAATTGCACAAAAAAATTGATACAAATTAGAAAATGTATCATGCAAACTCTAATATATTTTTATTAAAAATAAATTCCCATTTGCACAAAAGGTTACTCCATATGAGCCCAAAATATCAATTGACATAGTGATACCAATTGAAAGTTAAGGGACATGAAAAGCTTGTACCAATTGTGTTTCATGAACACAAGACTGATAGGCATAATCAAACTCATAACTTATATGAAATAAGGGTATTTCACCCAAGATTCAAACCCTTCATTCTCTGAGCAATATTTCTTCCTAAGGTTGACAATTGTTTTCGCATACTTCTAAATAAAGCAGCCCCCCCTGATCCAACGATCTCTGATCTCCTGCAACTACTTCCTTGCTTATGTGTGGGGACTGATCCTGTGGACTTGACTTGACTGTGGACTTCTTGTCATTCCACACTTCTATTGCAACTCATCTTCTTCTTCCCACAACATAAGATATTGTTGTGTACTCCCCCTAAACGCATGGTGGTTGCAATCCTCTTCTCTCTTTCAACGTTGATAGATTTTAAATAAACAAATACATTACTGTAATAAACAAGGGGACTCGTCCATACCTTCAATTAATCAAATACACCTCTCTATTTTTTCCTTCTAGCTTCCTGCATCTGACTTATTAGGCCTCCCTTGATGCCATGTCTTCCTTTACTAAAGAGAGATAACGGATCTACTCCCCCTAAGCATATCATCCTCTTTCTTCTTCCAATTTTTTAATGGCCAAGTCCTAAGAGGAGCATTAATTTGCAACTTCTTATTTTCCCATGTCTAGGCTTTATCTTGGTTGCATATGGCTAAAGGACACAAATCCTTCAAATCCTATTTCTTCATTCAACTCTTCTTGCTTCATTTTTGCCTTAGAGAGTGGTCTACTACAAGGGGAGGATTATTCTTTTGATTTCTTCCTCCTCTTTTCATCTTTCTATTTTGACACAGAGCATTGAAGACCAACTTGTATTCCTCAACTCCATTGTTTCTTCTTGTCTTCAAATCCTGAGTTATTACATTTGCATGCATATGATGAGAAGCATTCCATCTCTTCTCATATCTACAACTTGCTCTCTTATGCCCAATATTTCCACACTTGTAGCATTTGACATGTCACCGGAATGGGGTAGAGGAGTTACTATTCTTCACAACATTCTTTTCAAAACTCTTATCGTTGCCAACGTGCTTACTCATGGCCACTTTGTGCATTATTGGGTTTCTGCTGCCCAAAATATCTTGTTTCCTTTCATTACATCTATAGTATATGGCTTTATGTCCAATATTATTGCAAGAAAAACAATACCCATGAAAATTATTTTGATGACATAAGTTACCTTTTCTTTGAATGATTTTTTCTTGAGGGGGAAAGGACTTATATTGTTTCTTTATGTGCCTTCCATGGAATTTTGAATTACTACTTTTCATTCCTTCTTGTTGTTGCTTGGATTTCTTATGTTTCCCTCCTCAATGTTTTTTCTTACCATTATGTTGTTTCCTTTTCTTCCCTTGTCGTTGCTTCCAAACAAATTATTTCCCTTTGTTGTTGTTGGAACCTTGAACTTCCTTTACCTGGGAAGTTGACCCATCAACATTTCCCTTCTTGAAGCTTATTTCTTATTTGAAACCAAAACAAACCCTGATGTGCAGGGATCTCTTCTTAACAAGCATCTCATATAAGTACTTTCTAGTCTCCTCAAGGTTTTGATATCGAGACAACTCTTTATTTGTACTTTCTATGTCTTGTATCAATGAGGCTACTTTACTTTGTAGTCTCTCACAGTAATCTTCTTTATCATTCAGCTAATTGGTTAACATGCCACTCACCCTGCTAACCTATTCTTGTTGAGCATTAATATTGACTATTGTTTTTCTCAACTTTTCATTCTCAAGCTCATAAATTTTTAATTTCTCCCTTTGCTTGAGATTTTCCTCAGATAGGTCCTTGATATCCTTTAGAGTAGAGATCAACTTATTTCTAAATTAGATCCTTTCATTCAGATATATCTCTTCACTATCAAAGGTGCTAGATGAGTCACCACAAATATCTAAAACCATCTATGTGTCCATGGAGTCTTCCACAGTTCTAAGGGGTATCCCTTCTTCATCACTGCTAGGGGTACTCTTATTTTCTCTTACGGATGACCACACCCGATGTTAGGTCCCTATATTACTAGTATAGTCCCTTATTGTTGTTAGTGTAACCCCCTTATTATTATTATTTTACCCTTGTAACCCCCATATTGTTATTATTGTGCCCTTAAATTATTATTATTAGGTCGGCTAGGATTACATTGTGGCCCCACTAGGATTACATTATGGCCCCATGGACTCCTATATATAGAAAGGAGGTTTTGTAAATTGTATCATCCAAGAATTGTTCATTTATGTAATGTATTGGAGGTTGCCCCCTCGAAGTGGCTTATTTCTAAGGCATTGAGATCTCTTTTCTTCTATTTTTGGAGTTGGTTACACAACATTTGGTATTAGAGCTTTGGATTCTAGGGTTTTGCTGCTCTAAACAGGTCATCGTGGAAGTTTAGCTATAACGTTTTTTCTACGAAGGTTCAGAATCTGAAATTTTTAGGGTGCGAAGCCAACATCCTGAGGAAACTCATCAAAAAATTTCAGAGCTTGTTTCACAACATTTTCGTAGATATGATCTATGGAATGTAGTGCTTTTTCAGGCTTCCGAATTTCATCTCAAAGAGGTGATCGTGGGAAAAGATGCATAACTCTCTCTCTGAGCATCGGATTGGAGTGCCGTAAAAATTGGTCACAATTAAATGGACTGTAGTTTCTTGGATATCAATTTTAGATCTGAAGGACGAAACAGTGACAGGTGGCAAGTCATACAAGTTCGCTCTACTGAACTAGTCTATAATTAGGTCATTGTGGTAGATTGGACACAACTTTGTCTTGGAGAATCCAAATCAGGTCAGACCTGTGGCATTCAAAAGAGAATTTAGAGGGCTACGTCGATACTGAAATTAAAATATTGAAGTGCTACAATCACAGAGATAATCCAATTTCAATATCGAGCTCCTCAAAAGCAAGAAAAAGGTGTGTATTTTTTTTCCGAATTGCATAAGTCTTGTTTGAAGAATCAATTTTAATTGATTCCAAGGGCATATTGTAGAATAGATATCAGTATTGGGTTCTAAAATATGCCTTGTAAAAATAATTCAACACCCATTAAGCCTTCAGAAGGCTCTACTATGACTCATGAAGATGAAGAATTGCAACATGATCTATCAAAATTACAAGAGCAAGTGCACCAAATTTCGCTCTCGCAAAGAGCAACAAAAAATGAAGTGGAAGTTTTGAAGAAAGACGTGGAAGCTAAGATGGATGGCATGGAAGCTGGCATGGATGACATGAAATAAAACATGGAAAACATGAAGAATGATCTAAAAGAAGACATAGAAGGTTTGACAAAGTTGATACAAGAAATGTTTCATAATGGTGAAAAGATAGTAGAAGAAACTCATGATGAGAACAAAATAAATGTTAATCGTGATTTCATAAACTCTAATGTTGGCGGGAAGAACCACCATATTCCAAAAATGGATATGAGGAAGTTTGATGGAAATGATCCTATAACATGGATACTACAGATGGAGCAATATTTTGATCTCCATAACGTGCAAAACACACAAAAGGTACGCATTGCAACTTTACATTTAGAACAAAATACATTTGTATGGTATCGATGGCTTTGCTCCCGTAAAAAAATTGTCACTTGGTCAATTTTTATGGAGGAAATGATATCACATTATGAGGATACAAAGATCAACACCTTCTTTAGCCAATTGATAAATCTCAAACAAAAGGGTTTAGTGGGGCAGCACATTGAGGACTTCCAAAAATTGAATATAAGGGTAACCGATATTCCAGAGGAACACAGGATCGATCTCTTCATAGGCACTTTAAAGGATAACATTCAACATGAAGTTCGCGTTCTGGAACCTGATTCATTGGAGAAGGTATTCAGGTTGGCAAGAAAAGTTGAATGTAAAATTATGGCAACAAGGAAGCCTACCACTCAATTCTATAAAGAAGGAAGTGTGGCTACGCCTAGATTTCCACAACCTACAAGGTTGACACCACAACAATTGGAAGAAAAAAGAGCAAAAGGGTTTTTCTACAGTTGTGATAGAAAATACACTAAAGGTCATAAGTGTGCTGAGAAGAAATTATTTTACATAGATTGTGAAGAGGAAGAAGAAAATGAACAAGAAGAGGATATACACCAGGAACTAGCCATATAAGGGGAAGAAATGAATCCGACCATATCATGTAATACACTAGCAGGAATTACCACTCCTCAAACTCTCAAGATAGAAGGACATATCAAGAAGAAAAAGGTAATAGTGTTGATTGATTCAGGTAGCACCCATAATTTTATTCATTGTAAGGTAGCCAAGGAATTAAATTGTTTCATATACCCAGCACCAGAATGTCAAGTGATGGTTGCAAATGGAGGAACTATAAATTGCTCTGGAAAATGCCATAATATCAAGCTAACCATGGGAGAATATGTATTGACTAGTCCAATGCTTTCCATTCCTATGGGAGGCGCTGATGTTGTACTAGGAGTACAATGGTTACAATCTTTGGGGACGGTAGCTTTTAATTTTCAAGAACTTTTCTTGAAATTTTTTTCAGAAGGAAAGGAAGTTGAATTACGAGGTATTGTAGGGAAGCCAGGAAGGATAATAAGCTCTAATGTCATGACAAAGCTTCTAAAGAAAGAACAATGAGGCGTAATTGCACAATTATGCTCACTAGAAGTTCCAACATCAAAATCATCTATTTCTGCAGATCTCCAACAAGTCTTAGACAATCATTCCAAGGTGTTTGAAACTCCCAAAGGACTCCCACCTATTCGTGATTATGATCATGCTATTCATTTGATTCCAGGAAGTGTTCCTCCAAACATCAGGCCTTATAGATATCCTTACTTCCAAAAGAGAGAAATTGAACGTATGATTGTAGAAATGTTAGAGGCATAATTCAACCTAGTCAAAGTTCTTTCTCTGCTCCTGTAGTATTGGTACACAAGAAGGATGGATCATGGCGAATGTGTCCGGATTATAGGGAGCTCAATAAGCTCACCATTAAAGACAAATTTCCCATTCCTTTGATTGATGAATTATTGGATGAATTACATGGAGCAATTTATTTTACCAAGTTGGATCTTCGTTCAGGATATCATCAAATTAGAATGAAGACTGAAGATATTCCAAAAACAGGATTTCGAACTCATGAGGGTCATTATGAATTTTTGGTCATGCCTTTTGGCCTTACCAATGCACCTTCTACATTTCAAGGGTTGATGAATTCCATTTTCAAACCCTTCCTTAGAAAATTTTTGCTAGTATTTTTTGATGATATACTAATCTATAGCAGGTCTTGGAAGGATCATGTTGAACATGTTGACAGGGTGCTCAAACTATTGCAGGATAAACAATTATATGCAAAAACATCCAAATGTTTCTTTGGAGTACAAGAGGTGGAATATCTGGGTCATATTGTCTCTCACGAGGGTGTTAAGGTAGACCCTAACAAAATTAAAGCCATTAAGGAATGGAAAGTCCCCACAACCATAAAGCAGTTGCGAGGATTTCTCGGGTTAACAGGGTATTATCGTAAGTTTTTTAAGAATTATGGGAGAATAGCAGCACCTCTAACAACATTATTGAAGAAAGATGCATTTTCATGGACTCTTGAAGCAACTAAGGCCTTTGAACATCTTAAAGAGGCAATGTGCCTAGCACCAGTCTTAGCTATGCCATACTTCACAAAAACCTTTATTGTGGAATGTGATGCCTCAGGAAATGGAATTGGTGCAGTTTTAATGCAGGAAGGAAGACCCATTGCTTTTGAAAGTCGTCCAATCAAAGGAAAGTATTTACAAAAACCTATCTATGAGAAGGAAATGTTAGCAATACTACATGCACTAAAGAAATGGCGAACTTACCTAATGGGAAGACACTTCAAGGTAAAAACTGATCATGATAGTCTTAAACACTTTTTGGAAAAAAGACTATCGTCAGAAGAAAAGCAAAAATGGGTCACAAAGATGTCGGGTTATGACTTTGAAATAATCTACAAAAAAGGAAAGCTGAATGTTGTTGCAGATGCACTCTCAAGAAAGAATGAAGAGGTGGAAGCATTGCTTTGTGCCATTTCTATTATCCAACCAGATTGGATAACTCAAGCAAGAGATGAATGGAAGAAGGACAAAGATGTATGGATACTCATTCAAAAGTTGCAGCAAGATCCTAGTACATCTGATACATTTAGTTGGAAAAATGATTCCTTATGGTACAAAGATCGCTTATATCTTTGTAGGAATTCCCAACTAAAACAAAAGATTCTTCTGGAATTGCACACTTCTCCTTTAGGAGGACACTCAGGATTTTTAAAAACTTACCACAGGGTGAAGAAAGAATTTTTTTGGGATGGCATTAAATCTGATATTCGAAAGTTTGTGGCGGAATGTTTGGTTTGCCAGCAGAATAAAGTGGAAACAATTAAGACCCCAGGACTTCTACAACCTTTATCCATTCCAAGTCAACGTTGGGAGGAGATTTCAATGGATTTTATCACAGGTTCACCTAAGTCCGAAGGAAAGAGTGTCATCATGGTGGTAGTTGATAGACTTACCAAGTATGCACACTTTTGTGCATTATCTCATCCATTTAAAGCAAGTACAGTTGCTACTACATTTATGGACACAATTAAAAAGCTACATGGAAGCCCAAGGGTTATTGTGAGCGACAGAGATCCCAGTTTTACTGGAAATTTTTGGACGGAGTTATTTTCTTGTTTGGGTACTCAATTAGCTCATAGCTCATCTTATCATCCTCAATCTGATGGTCAAACTTAGATAGTAAATAAATGTTTGGAAGGATATCTTCGTTGTTTTGTATCTGATAAACAAACACAATGGGTCAAGTGGTTACCTCTCGCTGAATGGTGGTATAACACTTCCTTCCATACTGCATCAAAAATGACTCCATTTATGGAACTTTATGGATATCATCCACCATCCATCACATCATATTTAAGGGAAAATTCGAAGGTTCAAGCAGTGGAAGATCACATCGAGCATCAGCAAGAAGTTCTCCAACTCTTAAAGGATAACCTGAATTTGGCACAAAACCGAATGAAACAACAAGCAGATCAACATCGCAGCGAGAGAAGTTTTGATGTAGGAGATTGGGTATTTTTACGGCTACAAAAATACAAACAAATGTCCCTCAAGCAAGCTAAGATGGATAATAAATTATCACCAAAGTACTATGGTCCTTACAAGGTGTTGCAAAAGATTGGTTCTATGGCATACAAATTGGAGCTTCCTGCTTCTTCGCGAGTACATCCAGTTTTCCATGTTTCATGCTTAAAAAGGGTTATAGGTGAAAATCTTCCAGTTCAAACAATATTGCCAGAACTTGATGAGGAAGGAAAAATAATATTGGAACCTGAAGCGATCATGGAAACAAGAACTCGACAGCTACGGAATCGATCAATTTCAGAGTATCTCATCAAGTGGAAGAACTTACCCACTGAAGATTCTACATGGGAGGATGAGAATTTTATACAGAAGCACCCGGAGCTACTCAAGCTTTGAGGACAACACTTTTTTGAAGGAGAGGGGCATGTTAGGTCCCTATATCACTAGTATAGTCCCTTATTATTGTTAGTGTAACCCCCTTATTGTTATTATTGTACCCTTGTAACCCCCATTTTGTTATTATTGTGCCCTTAAATTATTATTGTTAGGTCGGGTAGGATTACATTGTGGCCCCACTAGGATTACATTATGGCCCCATGGACTCCTATATATAGAAAGGAGGTTTTGTAAATTGTATCATCCAAGAATTGTTCATTTATGTATGTATTGGAGGTTGCCCCATCGAAGTGGCTTATTTATAAGGCGTTGATATCTCTTTTCTTCTATTTTTGGAGCTAGTTACACAACACCCGATATCTCTCTTCTTCCTCTAAGATGCCCTCATTGGCTATTAATACAGTGTGGGCCTCTATTCACACCCATTAGGTGTATCAATATCTTTATCTTCAAAAAATTAATATGTACATCTAATGTCTAAGTGACCTATCTCTTCACAATTTTCACAGAAAAATAGCTTACCTTCATAGCAGCACGGTCTCTCTTCAGATTCTTGATCATCCTCTTGAGAATCATGAGAAATATATTCCTTGCTGGAATAATTATATTCAATATTTTGAGCATATTTCCCTTGGGATTCCTTCTTCTTATTCTTCCTTCTCTTCTTTTCATCATTAGCAGCCTTCCCAAATTTAGGTTCACTGCTTGAGAAACAAGGTTCTTGAACCTCCTCTTGAGTTGTGTACCTTTCTTTTCCATATAGACATTGCAGTATGTAAAAAATTTCCTTTTTTGACTCACAATGCCATAATTTATCAACATCTAGATTGGAAAACCATTTCATGATGATTTCCTTGGCTTCTTTATTGAACTCATTCCTCTCTCCATATAGCACAGGCAACCAAATGTCTTCAATGACTATCATCAAATAGGCCTCCATTATAATCTTGCAGAGCTCATAGTCTGATCCATTTAAAAATAAAACTCCTTATGTTGTTAGCCAAAATCAATTAGCCATTTCTTCCCTTTGATCTACCTTCTAGTGGTTAATCTATTCATGAAGGAACCAATCTCTAATACCAATTGTTGGAAACAATGTTAACACTAAGAGGGGGGTGAATCAATATTAAGGCTAATTTAAAATTTTATTCCAATTTATATTTACTCATTCAAACATGGAATCTATTATATGAGAGAAACCATGAACAAACCATAATACCAACCATATCAATCAAAACAAGCATACACATCATGAGAAACAAACACATGAGACATGAAGGTTTTATGTGGAAACCCTTTCAAGAAAAAGCCACCAAAGCTTGTTGTTGTTATTGATGTAAAAATAAGAGAATCGTGGATGGCTCTCCATGCTTATTCATGGCTCACAAAGCTTGAAAGGTACTTCAACATGGCCTCTATTATTCTCATTTAATTTAATGAGGCATGCATGGGAGATCATGGATGGCATGTCTCAGCTCACTAACATACTCCATTTAAATCATCCTACGCAATCGTCGTCCTTGTTGCCTTGACAAAGCGATCTCTATCTCTGTCTCCTACCTACGATAGTCACCATTAACTCAATCGTCCAACTCCTCTTTAACTCTCTTAGCTTCCAACTCATTCATCCTTCAACACCTTTGTTTTGCAATATTGGAGTATGATGTATCACAATATTTCATTAAGGTTATAATACGATATTACGAGATCCTGAGATTCTGATCCCTTTTTTCTTAGCCCCTTATCTATTTTCACCATATGACAACTTCCTGTGATCACCAGTATAGCACTTAGGCGCTAATCCCTTTAGTATCTTGTTGGGGGCCTATCTCCTTGTGTTATAATTCTACACCCTTGGTTCTTTTAGCTTCACAACCAAATGCCAATCAACATTGGAAGTGCCACATATCAAAACTTTTCTCAAATGCATTTATAACGAAGTTTTGAAATCTCCAACCTCCAATATGCTACATAGCACTTAGGTAATAGGACCTACTCTACACCCTTGGTTCTTTTGGTCCTTGTGACAAAGTGCCAATCAACATCAGAAGGCCCTAGCATCATAACTTTTTGAAATAGAAATTTCCCAAGAGTTACAAGATCTCCAACCTTCGATATTCCGACCTCCAATATGACATCATGTTGTCGTTGTCAACTCCAAGTGGCCTTTCCATATTGGTGACACGTGTCATTAGCATTTTCCCCATTAGGCCACCCAATAATGTGGAATCTGACTATCGCGTGTCCTCCATACTACCATATTATGCTGACATTATCTGCCACTATCAACTCCTAAGGGCCAATCACCTGCTTCCATGTCTCCTATCCGAGGAGAGAGAAAGGGTCCCTGGGTCCATGGTTTTGCAATGAATTCCTTTGTAAATATATTCTCCTGGAAACCTAAATTATTTTAATAGAATTCAATTTATAAGGACTTCCGAAACTCCCAAGTTCTAATATGTCAAGGTTCTCGCCTGCTCTGATATTCGACGTTTCGAAGGGAATTACATTGAGGTGATGAAGTATCTGATTAAAATTTATCAAAAGAGAATTACATTGAGGTTATGAAGTTCTGAGGTCTCAAGGTTCCTAACCTCCGAGGTCCTGATGCTCTCGACTTTCCAAGGTTATGTGATTTCACAATTCGCCTGCTCTGAGGTTCTGATATTCAGCCGCTGCTTCTGAGTATTTTAACTAAACCTTCGAGGTCTCGATATGCCGACCTCTGATATTCTGAGGTTCTGACCCTTCCATGGTCCCGAGGGATTCCCTCTTCCCGTAGAGGCTCTGCCATCATCTCCACTGAGTTTGGAATGTTTCCAACTTTGGCTATGCGCCAAGACACCTCCAATCACCTTTTAACTTTGCTATCATGGACTTAAGTCACCAAAATTTGACTAGGAATAACTCCTGATCCAAGAGGCCATTTTCAGACTTCCCATACTGTTGGAAATCTCTTTCAGACAACTAACCAACTGTGCCATCTTTAAGAGCATATGAGCTTATATATTAAGGCAGAAACTCCTTCAAAATCTGGAACTTCCAACCATCATAGTATTTTTTTATGGCTTCTCTAGTAACCCTGCTACTATGGTGATTCTCTACCAGAGATATCAACAACCATAATACTCCCCGTTGTAGTACATTTGGCACATGGGAAGACGAAATGCACTATGCTTGGTAGGGGAGGTTGCTTTCCTACAAGCAAGTAACAGGTCAATTTGTTTGTTAGATTTTTAGTGGAACAACATAACATGTAGTAAACTAAGTAAATAACATAGCATACTACAATAGAGGAGAAACAAGAAACAACATATACAAATACAATAACAACCTCAATTGATTCAAACACACTAATAATCCAAATAGATAACCCTTCCACTTTTATTATTTGTTGATGGTATAAGAGATAGGACGCTAAAACACTTGCAACGAATCCTTAAAGCTATGGAGCTCTAATATTCAAGGAAATTAGGGCTCTTCCCTTTAAGCTTCTTTCAAGCCTCTCTCTCTCCTCGATGGATGGTAGAATAACATACACTTGGTGAACTTATTCTCTTGTATTGAGGTGTTGGATGGCCAACAACTGAATCCTTCCACTCCTTGCTGCTTGGACAACACAACGTTGGTTTTCTCTCAAGAAATTTGGATAGCATAAAAATGTGTTCTCTTTTTCTTATTCCAATGGTGGTATTTTATAGGAAAATTAAAAAAATTTCTCCCTCTCTTGGTACAATGTGGATGTTGACACAAGAGTGGGAGGATGATTCCATTGTGTGTTGCACTTAAGGCCTCAAGGTGGCTCCAAGGCAGTTGTACTTGGCTGGATTGAGTGGGAATATTCTTCTTCAAGTGTGCCAAGTGGTCGTGAATAGTGACTTTCCGCATACCCAATACTGCACAGCTGTCTGAGGGATAGTCACAGAGATCTCTGCTACTATCGAAGAAAAGGTCGCGCAGACCACTTAGTGCCAGTGCGTTATGTGCACTATTTGATACATTTTCTCGTTTGACCTTAGAAAAAGTTAAATTTTAAGATTTTGTAATGTCTTTCTTCCCTGTAAATCTTTATCTATACCTTATGCTTGACATTTCCTAATTTTTCTTTCTTGTACGATTTTCCAGTGATAACATTTTCCCCCTAATGTGTGAGGTCTAGGAAGAATTGTATAGCCGAAATAAATTATATTTTCCTTTCTGTATAATCCGTGAGAGAGAGAGAGAGAGTAACTTGCGTGAAACCTAAGGTTGGAGACCTCCTGTCGAGAGTACGAGAGGTACCGTATTTTGTTGGAAACCTGCAAGGGATAAAATAAATACAATATTTCTACGAGGCGGGCATGTCCCATGCTCGTGATGCTTTGGATAGATAAAGCCTATCAGAAAGATAGAGATGTTGACTGTGACACTTGTGTGATAATGACCTGTTGTTTGGTTGATGACGATGGTTGTTGATGCCCTCAAAGGTGTTCTTTGGTGGCAGTAAGTTGAATGTGGCCCAAAATTTACACAGTCAATAGTACGTTTTTGCCAAATTTGACTATTTGGGAAAAAAAATATAACTTGTTTCCCAGAGCGTATGGTGTCGGTTTTCCGTGAAACGAGTTGTGCTATATTTAGAATGACAATATCTACACAAGCGCACAATTTTCGAGCCATTCCGAAAAATTTCATTTTTGAGCATATTTTTTAGCACCAGATCATTCCTCCCCACTAGAAGCTTTTGGACCCCAAAATATCACTTTCAGTTGTTCCGTAGATGAGGGTAGAGTTAACTCACCTTTCCAGTCTCAATCCATTTGGTTTTTCTTGGATTTGTTCCTTTGAGCCCCACACGAAGGTACTCCACCATTAGGGGAATTTTGAGGTCTAAATTGGGCCTCCTAAGGAAATTATAAAATAATAATGGAAATAATAAAATAATATATGATTACATCATCAAATTTTAGAGGGAAAAAAGAAAAAACTACTTTTTCAACTCATATTTTCAACTTATCTCTCAAATTTTTTACTCAAATTTCAAGCGGGAGTACTCGTTGGATGAAAAATTTAATTCCTCATCCAAGGAGTACCCATGTTGCATACTTTCGATGGGTCTTGCTACACAAAAAATGATAAATACATGAAAACATGATTGTAATCACGTTTTTTTATGCAGTTCTCATTTTTCATGTAGCAGGATCCATCAAAAGTATGGAACATGGGTACTCCTTGGATGAGGAATTGGCTTTTGCATCCAATGAGTACTCCCGCTCGAAATTTGAGTAAAAAATTTGGGAGATAAGTTGAAAATACAAGTTGAAAAAGTAGTTTTATTATTTTATTATTTCTTAATCTTTTTACCCTTTTACTTAAAAAATGGTGAATCATCACGTTTTTTTATGTAGTTCTCATTTTTCATGTAGCAGGGTCCATCAAAAGTATGGAACATGGGTACTCCTTGGATAATGATAATTGGCTTTTGCATCAATGAGTATAAACAATTTGAGTAAAAACTTTTAGAGATAAGTTGAAAATACAAGTTGAAAAAGTAGTTTTATTATTTTATTATTTCTTAATATTTTTACCCTTTTACTTAAAAAATGGTGAATCATCCCCCATGGTTGACATTATCATCTTGAATCCTATTAGTTCTTATAAATTTTATTTTTGTTGTACATTTTTCTTAGGAGGCCCATTTTAGACCTCAAAAATCCCCTAATGATTCCCTCGTTTTGAAGTCCTTGTTCTTTTATCAAGAATGGTGTCTTGTTGTAGTTATTCAAGGTATTCATGAGAGAAATCCTCAATAGAAGTAATCTGAACATTCTCTTCTTGATCTTCAATCAAAGGAGGCTCATACAACCTTAAGTTCTCAACATTAACAACAACATAAATTTGCATATATGAAGGAAAATCCAACTTGAAGGAATTATGACCAATCTTTTCTAAAATTATGAATGGACCATATCAAATTGGTTTTAGTTTTTTACATTCTCGTTGAAGCCTTTCTTTGCTAATATGAAGCCAAAATTCATCACTGACTTGGAAATTTTGATCTACACGATGCTTTTCGTGCCTTGTTCTGTACTTGACGTGGCTCTTTTCTAGTTGTTCTTGAACTACTTGATGTACCAATTGGATTTGTTCAATGAACCTTTTAGCTTTGTCTATGTCACTATGACCATCAATAGCAACATACTTTCCAAAAATGAAATCCAAAGGAGACTTGGGAAAGTATTCTAAACATTTTTCATATTTTGATGTTTGAGTTGAAGAGTGTTTGGCTCAATTGTAAGCATGTTGAACATAGTGCAAATTTTCATCCCACAACTTAGGATTCTTGCTGCAATAACCACGAAGAAGATGTATCACAGCCATGTTCACCACCTTTGTTTGACCATATGTTTGTGGATGAAATATTTCACTCTTTTTCAATTTATTTTCCATGAATCCCTACAAGCTTGACCAAAAATTCCCAACACAACGATAATATCGATCACCAACAATGGATGTGAGCAATCCAAAATGCTCCCATACATTCTGAAATAATAACTGGACAGTTTGTTTAGTTGTAATTTTCTTTTTATATGGCATAAAAATACACATATTTATAAACCTATCCACAACTACATAAAGATAATCATGATTCCTTTTTGACATAGGAATACCTCCAACAAAATCCATAGAGAAGAGATCTATGCAAGCACACAGGTTTCGAGCCATTCCGAAAAAATTCATTTTTGAGCATATTTTTGAGCACCGGATCATTCCTCCCCATTGGAAGCTTTTGGACCCCAAAATATCACTTTCAGTTGTTCAATAGATGAAGTTACAATTAACTCACCTTTCCAATCTCTATCCATTTGGCTTTGCTTGGCTTTTCTTGGATTCAGAATGACGAGATCCACGCAAGTGTACAGGTTTCGAGCCATTCCGACAAATTTCACTTTTGCGCATATTTTTTAGCACTGGATCATTCCTCCCCAATGGAATCTTTTGGATCCCAAAATATCACTTTCAGTTGTTCAGTAGATGAGGGTACAATTAACTTGCCTTTCCAATCTCAAGCCATTTGTCTTTTATTGGATTTGTTCCTTTGAGCCCCACACGAAGGTACTTCACATTCCCTCATTTTGAATTCCTTGTTCTTTTGTCAAGAATGGTGTCTTACTATATTTCTTCAAGGTATTCAAGAGAGAAATCCTAAATAAAGGTAATCTGAACATTCTCTTCTTTATCTTCAATCAAAGGAGGCTCATACAACCTTAAGTTCTCAACATTAACAACAACATAAATTTGCATATATGAAGGCAAATCCAACCTGAGGGAATTATCACCAATATTTTCTAAAATTATGAATGGACCATATCAAATTGGTTTTAGTTTTTTACCTTCTTCATGAAGCTTTTCTTTGCTAATATGAAGCCAAAATTCATCACCGACGTGGAAATTGTGATCTACACAATGCTTGTCGTGCCTTATTTTGTACTTGACTTGGCTCTTTTCCAGTTGTTCTTGAACTGCTTAATGTACCAATTGGATTTTTTCAATGAACCTTCTAGCTTTGTCTATGTTTAGCTTTGTTTATGTCAATATGACCATCAATAGCAACATCCTTTATAAAAATGAATTCCAAAGGAGACTTGGGAAAGTATCCCAAACATGTTTCAAATGTCAATGTTTGAGTTGAAGAGTGCTTGGCTCAGTTGTAAGCATGTTGAACATAGTGCAAATTTTCATCCCACAAATTAGGATTCTTGTTGCAATAACCACGAAGAAGATGTATCATCATCCTGTTCACCACCTTTGTTTGACCATCTGTTTGAGGATGAAATGTTGCACTCTTTTTTAATTTGGTGTCCATCGATCCCCACAAGATTGACCAAAAATTCCCAACAAAGTGAGAATCTCGATCACCAACAATGGATGTGAGAAATTAAAAATTCACCCATACATCCTAAAAGAATAACTGAGCAGTTTGTTCAGCTGTAATTTTCTTTTTACATGGCATCAAAATAAACATTTTTCTGACCCTATCTACAACTACATAAAGGTAATCATGATTCCTTTTTTACATAGGAATACCTTCAACAAAGTCAATAGAGACACTCTCCCATGGACGAGAAGGTACTGGAAGTGGTGTGTACAATCCTAAGTTTTTATTTCTATGCATACTGGCATCACATAATGAACATCCTGTAATAAAACGCGACACACTTTCAAGCATACAGGGCCAATAACAATACCTATGTAAATTTGCCATCGTCTTACACTGAAATGACCAAAAATAAGAGAAGTATGTGCCTCTATAATAATGTTGACTCTTTCTCCCTATGGAATACAAAGCTTACCAAGATGGTACAACAAGTTATCATGCATGTGATAATCCAACTCCTCTACTTGGTTCCCTTGACTCAAAGTTGGACATATATCTTGAAAATCACTATCTAAAGAAAATTGTTCAACATAGCTCTCATCCAAATCAGAATTATGCTTAAGAATAGTAGCAACACTAAAAATAGGACTAGAAAGCATGTCAGAAACTTTATTGTAGATACTTTTTTTATACCTTATCACAAAGTGGAATTCTTATTGAAAACCCATCCATCGAAATTGCTTTTATTACTGCAATTTTGTTTGTAATTGCAAGTATTGCAATGGTTGATTATCAGTGTGAATGATTGTTTCCTTACCCATCAAGTATTGTTTCCACTTTTTCACACTTTGCACTAATGGATACAATTCCTTGTCATATGTAGGATAATTAATTATTGCACCATTAAAAGTTTCTGAATGAACACAGATGGGCTTATCCTATTGCATGAGGACTGCACCCATGGCATAGTCACTAGCATCAGTTTGAATCTCAAATGATTGTCTCAAGTCTGGAAGTGAAAGTAATTGAGTTGAACTGATATTTTCCTTAAATTCATCAAATTTATTTTGTTGTTTACCTCCCCACTGGAAGACCTCCTTCACACTTTTCAATCCATTCAATGGAGCCGCAATAGAAAAGAAGTTAGAAATAAACTTCCTCCAATATTGGGATGCTCCCAAAAAGCTTCTTACCTCCATAATTGTTTTGGGATTTGACCAATTCAAAATTACATCAACCTTGGAGGGATCTATTTTCAATTCACCTCCTCCAACAATATGACCCAAATACACTAAAGAAGTTTTCCCAAACTCACACTTTGACATCTTTAAAAAAATTGTTCTTTCTTCAAGACATCAAGTACATTTTTGACATGCATGACATGTTCTTCACGAGATTTAATGAAAACAAATATGTCATATAAGTATACTATTACAAAATCATCTATAAATGGCCTCAATACATCATTCATCACACACATGAAGGTAGCAGGAGCATTGCAAAGACCAAAAGGCATAACTAGCCATTCAAACAAACCTTGTTTTGTTTTTAATTTTGTCTTCCATGTGTCGCCTTCAGAAATTCTAATTTTATGATAGCCACTCCTTAAGTCCAACTTATTAAAATACTTAGCATCTTTCAATTGATCAATTAAATCATCAATTCTAGGAAATGGGTAACAGTTCTTTACCATAAATTTTTTCAATGCATGAAAGTCCACACACATGCATCGTGTTCCATCCTTCTTTGGCACCAAAACAATAGGTGACCGACATGGTGAAGTACTTGGTCTGATGATCCCTTTCTCAAACAACTCTTGAATTGGGTTTTTAATTTCTTCACTTTCCATCATTGACATCCTATACATGCCAATGTTAGGAAGAGGACAATATTGTTGCAATTGTATTTCATGTTGGATTCCCCTCTTTGGAGGCAATCCCTTGGGCTCCTAAAACATCACATCATATTGGTTAACAACCTCAACCAAACCATATTTCAATCTTGAGTCACAACGTTGAAAAGATTCAATTTCAACATCATTATTTTGTTTCACCATTAAAAGCACAAAATTCTTGCCAGAGTTAATGAGTCTCTTCATTTGTCTAGCATTTACAAGTGAAAGATTTATTTTTTGTCGATTTTCTCTAACAATGTACTCAATACCATCTTTCAACAAGTGATACTTATTTTCATGGCGATGAAAAATAACTTTCCTATCATACAAATATGGGCTTCCCAAAACAATTTCGGAAATATCAAGTGGAACTACATTAAGTTCAAATTCATCAAGAAAGTTCATTGTAATTTCAAATCTAAGTATGTATTTCCTCGTCACTTGTAATTTTCCATTCTTGCATATCCAACCTAAAGGATAAGATCTTGGATAAGGAATGGTCTCTAAATTTAAACTCTTGACTAAGTCTTCATAAATCAAATTTTCTTGTGAACCACTATCAAAGAGTGTATCAATTTTGGTATGCTTTGAAATAACCCGAATATGGAAAAGCTCAATTCTTATTTTCTCATCTTGAGTATCATTAGGACAACTTGAAGAGCTAGTTCTTTATATTTCATTACCTTTCATTCCAATTGTTGTGATATTTATTTCATCTCCCAAATCAGATCCTAAGTCATGTTGTGTAGTTGCAGTTGTATGTTGCTTCCCTTTGTTGTTAAACTTATTTGGTTTCATCTCGGGATGAAGCTTCTAACAATGAGCTTCATCATGACCCTCTTCGGAACAATGTTTGTATGTTAATTTTTCTCCTTCCTTCTTGATGTAGGCATTCTTCTTTCATTTCCCTTTGAACTTACTCGTACCATTGTCTCCACTTGTGAATGGCTTATTGCTACCCTCCTGTGAAATGTTTTTCCCTCTTGCTTCAAGATGTGTTTCACGAACACAAATATCATATAAACTTGTAGGATTAAACATAAGGATAATATTCCTCAAATAATTGTGTAAACCCCCAATATATTTCAACAAAGTGTCTTGTGATTGCAATTCTACACCTAGTATCAAAGACCTTCTTCTAAAATGTTGGGTGTAAGTTTGCACACTTTGACCCTTTAGCTGTCTAAAATTATACCAATCCATAATAGCCTTCTGCATATAAGCTAATGGATAAAATTTTCTTCTAAGTGTAACAAAAAAATATATCCAAGATGTTGAGGCCTTACCATGCTTTTTCATATCCTGTTGTGTTTTAGCTTCCCACCAAATCAAAGCAGCACTTTCCAACCTTAATGAAGTGTTAGGTCCCTATAATACTAGTGTACCCCATTATTGTTGTTAGTGTAGCCCCATTATTGTTATTTTTCTGCCCCTATAACCCCCATATTTTTATTATTGTGCCCTTACATTATTATTGTTAGGTTGGCTACGATTATATTGTGACCCCATGGACTCCTATATATAGAAAGGAGGTTTTTTCATTTGTATGACCCAACAATTGTTCATTTATATAATGTAAATGAGGTTTCCCCCTCAAAGTGGCTTATTTCTAAGGTGTTTATCTCTCTTTTCTTCTATTTTTGGAGCTGGTTTCATAACATTTGGTATCAGAGCTTTCAATTCTAGGGTTTCGATGCTCCAAATAGGCCATCGTGATATTTTCGCTATAAATTTTTTTCTACAAAGATTCAGAAGCTAAAACTTTTAGGTCGCGAAGCCGAAATCACTAAGAACTCCGTGTAAAAATTTCAGATCTTGGTTTGAAATATTTGCGAAGATATGATTTTTGGAAGTTAGGGTTTTTTCAGGCTCCTGAAATTCATCTAAAATAGGTCATTGTGGAATTTTCACTATAACTTGTTTTCTATGAAGGTTCAGAAGCTGAAATTTTTAACACGTGAAGCCGAAATACTAAGGAACTTTGTGTAAGAATTTCAGATCTTGGTTCGCAATATTTTCGAAGATATGATTTGTGGAATTTATGGTTTTTCAGGCTCCTGAATTTCATCTCAAAGATGTAACCGTGGGAAAATCATCATAACTCTCTCTCTGAGAATGGATTGGAATTATGTAAGAACTGGCTAGACGTACACGGAATGTAGTTCCTGTATATCAATTTCATAGTTGAAGGAGGAAACAGTGACACGTGGCATGTCATACAAGTCCGTATTACTGAACCAATCCATAATTAGGTAATTGTGGGAGATTGGGCATAACTTTGTCTTGAAGCATCCAAATCAGACCATACTTGTGGCATTCAAAAGAAGCTTCAAAGTGATACTACAACACTGAATTGCAGATATTGAAGATCCAAAAAACAAATATAATTCAGTTTCAATATAGAGCTCCTCAAAATCAAGAAAAATGTGTGTATTTGTTTTTTAAAATTGCATAACGTTTGTTTGAAAAAGAAGTTTGAAGTGATTTGAAGGGCATATTGAAGCATTTTTATCAGTATTGGGTTATATAATTCCTTGAAAAAATAATTCCATGCCCACTAAGCCCTCAGAAAGCTATACTATAACGCATGGAGAGGAATAATTGAAGTATGAGGTATCAAAATTATGGTACCAAGTGCAAAAAATTTTGATCTTACAAAGAGCAATCAAATATGACATAGATGGTTTAAAATAAAAAATGGAGGCTAAGTTGGATGGTTTGAAGGATCAAATGAAAGCTAATATGGATGATAAAGTAGTGAAATATCACATCGAGCATCAACAAAAAGTTCTCCAAATCTCAAAGGATAACCTAACTTTAGTGCAGAATCGAATGAAAGAACACAAAGATCAACATCGCATCGAAAGAAGTTCTGAAGCAGTCATAGAAACAAGAACTTGAAAACTACTAAATCGATCAATTTCAGAGTATCTCAGCAAGTGGAAGTACTTACCCATTGAACATTCCACATGGGAGTATGAGAATTTTATACATAAGCATCCAGAAATAATCAAGCGTTGAGGGAAATACTTGTTTGAAGGAGAGGGGCATGTTAGGTCCCTATAATACTAGTGTAACCCCTTATTGTTGTTAGCGTATCCCCCTTATTGTTATTGTTGTAACCCTGTAACCCCCATATTGTTATTATTTTTCCCTTACATTATTATTGTTAGGTCAGCTAGCATTATATTGTGACCCCATGGACTCCTATATATAGAAAGGAGGTTTTGTCATTTGTATGACCCAAGAATTGTTCATTTATGTAATGTAAAGGAGATTTCCCCTTGAAGTGGCTTATTTATAAGGCGTTGATCTATCTTTTCTTCTATTTTTTGAGCTAGTTTCATAACATGAAGCTAGTTGAATCTTCATTTCATCATATTTGATGTTCTGAATCCTGCAATAAACTTCAAGTTGATGAACCCAATTATCAAGACTTTTAGCATTCACTTCACCATTATACATAAGTAGTTCAAATTCAATATGAAGTTTTAATAAGGGAGTTTTACCATGAACCCTTGGGGCATGTGGATGTGTTTGAGTAAAAATTGTTGTGGAAGAGGAAGAAGATGAAGGTGAAGATGGAGGTGAAGATGATGGTGGAGAAGAGGGTGGTTTGTCACCATTTCCTTTTTAAGTCTTGTCATCATCTCCTCATTTTCCTCCAGAAGGACCCTCTCCTTTTGAAGGCTTGGAATTTTCACCCAGCAATCTTGAATCCCTCTCTTCATAAAGAAGCTTCACCATCTCAGTCATGTCAAAGAATTATTTCCTGAAAGCCTTTTCATCTTCTAACATATTATCAAATCCTCCTTCATGTGACATGCTTACTGAAGCATTAGACGAAATTTCAGGTGGAATTTGTGGTGGATATTGTGGCAGATGTGCTCTCCTTGGCCTTGTCCCAACTTGAGAACCTAAACCCACAAACTTTCCTTCTCCTCTCTTGAGCTTCAACCTTGTAAGCATCAGAAATAGTTGCAAACAATTAAATCCTCATAGCAGTGAATAAAACCTATGCTTTGATACCAAACTTGATCTGTATGAGATCTATATGTAAATTTTCTTGAGGTACTTTAAATTGCAAGTGTTAAAATTTATTTTTTATGTGGTTTAATGTTAAATTCTTATGCACATAAAACATGAATTTAAAATCTTAAATTGAAGAAAACAACAGAAAAATACACCATAAAAATAACCACAACATCTTAAGTGATGAAAGAGTTCACCCCTCCAGGGCTACGTCTCCTAGTCCAGCTTCCAATGGCTTGGCCCTATATCATTATGCTCAAAAATGGTGGTTACATCACTTTACAGTGCTCCAATGGCTTCAAAACATGTTTCATTGGCTTCAGAACTGTCAAAAATGCATGTCTAACCTCTTTCCGCTCCCAAATTGTTCAAAAACTAAAGAAGCTATGAGTTTCCCTAGATTTGTTGCTAGTCGCTCTACAATTTCCCAAAAATTTGGAACCGTCCTACATTTTCACCCTGAATTCTGCTAACAGAGCACGAGTTTGGTGGAATTCCAGTAGAATTCATGGGACAATTAAAAATCCCTCCAAGGCTTAAGGTCTGAAAAATTAATTAATAAAAAACATGGGTCGTGTCCACGGTTCCGGTGCGAAGTCATATGGTATATATATATATATGGGGGGTGGCACTACGCCATGGCCCCTTGCCCCATAACCTACACCAACTAAACTTTTAATAATATTTTTTTTTTCTAGTTAAACAATAACCAATCGTTATCACGAGTGGTTAAGGCTTTATGTCGTTTTCAATGAGGTCGGAGGTTTGACTGGCCGCGTGGCAGCCTATGGTTGGCCACCAACCCACCAATGAAAAATGCCAATCTCAACTACCACTGAGCCTACCACATGTCAAACCGTGGTTGTTGGGTTGTATAAATCACTGTTAAATGACTAAAAAGTACACATTAATTATTAATCCAGGGATGTCCCTTATTCCAATGACAGTTGCAATGTCTGTGCCAATACACCAACCAGAAACAATTCCAAAGAAAAGAAATTGTTGCTGAAGTAAATGCTGGAACTAAATCACTCATGCAAAAATAAAAGAATCTACAAGACTGGAATCACACTTCAATTAATCTGTTCTAGCGCGCCACACAACAAGTATTCAACTGGTGTCTCTAATATCATATGTGTAATAGCATAAAAAGTATTGAAATTGAAGTGGATATATTCACAGTTGAACAATAGCAACAAAACTCTATTGGTACATAAACTGAAATAAAATTACATACACACAAATACTTTAATCACTGCAATCCCTGCTAAGAATGAGGGCCCTTCCTCCCTAGCAGGGCGCAGGTAGAGGAAGAACTTAACAGAAACTAAATTGAATAACGCATGTAACAACAATAACAAGATAATCTGTATTAATCTAAGCACAATTACAAAGCCAAAATAATTTTGTTCTCCGCTAACCTTTCGACCTCTAGGGCCAAGATCTATATAGCGGTTACATCTCAGAAAATCAAAGGATGGATCAATCATGAGAATCCTATGATTCACATGCTGATTGAAATAGAAGACATATAGTTATAACCTCTCCTTAATAAAGTTCTAACTAGAAAATTATAGATTACAATCAAAACCGCCCTTAGGTTGTTATCCCAAAAATACAATGCTAAACAACTTCTACAACTATTGGAATAAAACCACAGCTACAGTGTAATAGCTAAAGGACAGATCATCAGAAGGTGATGATGGGATCCAATCAATGGTACAATTGTATCAGCAGTTTGCTAGCAGGTCTATAACAGCAGGGTGTAACAGCAGTTGCCGGCAGATCTGTAATAGTAAGGTGTAACAACATCGCTCCTTATAACAGCACACCCTTAACTGCTCTTGTGCACTTCTTGCTTGGGATCTTTGGTGATACAATTGACATCTGGAAAGACAACACAAAGACCATAGATCTTCTCCGAACATTCATCCTCAATTAGTCATAAAAAGGCACGATATATCATAATAATTGATGAAATGGCAGAGTAATGAAAACAAGTAAAACAACACAAGTTAGGATAGAAAGGTAGGAAAAAGAGGCAAATATAGTCCCATTGGTTATGGTCATGAGGAAAAATAGGGAAAACAAATGTAGGAAAAATGTGAAAAACTGGCACCCAACATCTCCCTCCAACTGAAATACTTGCATGTCCTCATGCAAACTCATCTCTCATGGGAATATCTCCGGTGCAGGTCAGTGAGATCATAAACACCAGCTATATCTACGTCTGCAGACATGTACCCCTGATTGGCCATCAACTTTCGTACCTAGGACTCCGACTCATACTTACTCAATTCATAATTACTTTGATAATCCTCAATTGGCAGCAGATCAAAGGAAACTTGAATCTCAATCCCAGCCATAAAGCACCAAGGGATTTCATGATCTGTGCATAAGCTAGTACATGTGTAACAGCCACCACGAAATTCTAGAATGAGAATGGGTCCCCTTTCAGTAGCTCAACACTGTTGGCTTCCGTGTGTTTCAAGCACCCTGTCAACACTCGACTCCTCATCATTGAGAACTGATTTAGGCAAAAGTTCAAAATTATTCTTCTATAAGTGGCAGTCAGTTCTTTAATCCCAAGGGTACTCAATATTCTCCTGAATTCTCGCCTTAACTCGACAGCCCAACCTGGTTCTGCCCAAACCCACAATGTCGTCTTCTCCTCATTAGTCTCCATATATTTGATGGCCAGATGCCATTCAATTTTATTCTTCATGAAGGATATAAAAACTCTCAATTGAAGATCTCCCATATAGGAGAATACTGTCACAACCATCTTCATATTCACATGTTCACAAATAATATTGTGCAAGAATAACTCACACAACAAACTTTTCTCATCGAAATCAGAGGCACGGAAAACATCTAGAAATGTGTGAGTGGAAGAACATAAATAGGGTCTATCCTCCATAATGGTTTTCATCTGGAATAAGAAGTAACTTTCCCACAGAAAAATAGGATGCCTACAACCCAGCAAATTGAGGGCAAGGTCATGAAGCTTTTGCTTGTCTATGGTGAGGTCTTGAACCTGTTGCTGTAACAGCATAAGTTGTTCCTCATGTTTCTTCAGAGATTCCTTCTTATTATAATTATCCCATCCTTTCTTCAACTCTTCTTTCATCCATATTTCATGTAAAGTTTCTATTTCTCTCTTATGTTCCTTTAGCAAAATTGTCCCCTCCCGAAGGGAGATTGCTTCCTATTTCCACTTTTGTAATTCATAAATTAACAAAATTTTCTCAGATATCCATCCTGAGGTGGGACCCAACGTTCTTCTACATTCAATATTCACATCAGTAATGGGTGTAGCAGCCTATGCTAAATGGGGTTGTTCCATCTCTGTTGTTGGTTATTGTGTAACAACGGCTTCCTCGGTGGGTTCTTGTGTTTCAGCCCTTTTGTTTCCGCCTAGAGTAGCCTCTGTGTCCATTGTTGTTTCTTCTATAATAGGAGTGGCCTCCACAGGTTCTAGTGGTTCGACTTCTAGGTCAATTATTACAGGAGGCTCTGATTTAACTGATGGTTCTTGTGTAACAGCCTCCTGTTGTTCTGTTTATGTTTCCATTGGGCTGATATTTTCTCTATAGACCTTATATCCCGTTGTTGTTAAGTCTTTAAAACATGTCATGCATACAAACACTAGAATTTCCTTCCCTCAGATAATTTCTGCTTTAGTTCTTCATTTTCCTTTCTCAGATTTTCAAGTTCTAAAAATAGGACATGGGTTTCGTCCTTACCTGATGAGGAGGGTTTCCTTTCTTCTTCTAAAACTTTTGCTTCTATTTTCTTTCCAACCGCAGGCAAAGATTTTTCATGTATGCTGATTTTCACTCTTTATTTTGGCCTTCTATCCCCAATTGGTTCATTAGTAGGCTCTTTCCCAATTCTAACTCCAGCAGGCTGAGTCTGGGTTTCCACTTCTGCCTGACTTCCTCCTGAAGTCGTGGTTCGTTTCCTCCAACTTGTCCTCGGCCTTTTTCGCTTGAATTCTTCCCAGGTTTTTCCTTGCTAGCCTAGAGCATCCAGCACGACTAACTTGATGAGTTTGTTATTAGTCACACATGCCTCTGGGTGTGCCATTGTTTTTACTACTGCCGCCATATGCTTGATGTTCCCTAACAAATAGAATGGAAGATTAATCCTTTGATGGTGCCGAAGGTGATTAAGAAGAGGTAAGTTATAGTTGAACACTATAGTGGATCTTCCCTCACAAGTGATATATTTAATTAAACCCAAGGCAAAATCTTCCCAAGGATGAGGAAGTGACAACCATTCAATTCCTCTCCCTTTCTTCTCTAGTTTTTCTTCTCCTTCTAGGAAGTCTTCTTTCAAGGAGGGGTCATTGATTTTTCTGTTAAACCACCTCTGCCCCTCTACTGGAAATGAAGTTACCCGAGAAATTACCTCTTCAGTCACCTCCATTTGCATGCCCCTTACTCAGGTTTGATTAGTGTTAAAATTCTGATAAAATTCAATTGCCACCACCTCGTTTGAGCCTTCAAGCTTCTGGAAATACTCAATCCATCCGGCATCTCTGAATATATGGTAGGATTCTGGACAATTCTGCAAGGCATCCATAGAATCCAACTCATGCCTAACTGTTGCTCCACCCATATTTGTTGTTTTTTTCTAAATTCGCTTCTTGCTGCTCAGCCCCACTGTAATATCACTGTGTTTCTGAATTCGCTTCTTGCTGCTTAGCCCCACTGTAATATCACTGTGTTTCTGAATTTGCTACTTCTCGGCATCCCTGCTTATCCCAATTGACGAGTTTACAATGAGGATGAACGGTTTTATTCAAGAAGGTTAATGGAAGGTGATGGATTTTACAGATTTACCGAATCATACCTCACACTAATATTCATAAATGGCTCGTTATGGAAAGTAATGGGATTTAGTACACACTCTCTTTTCCAATCGGATTCGGTCATCATTGGAAATTGTGTTATTTAATTGAGTGCATGCGGATTTGATAGAGGTTTATGGATACTGATTTTTGTAGTGATTTCAAGACATATCCCCTCCCCCACCTTAATGTGACGGTCACCCACGGCCGTAACGAGAATATCATTACTTCTGCCAATTAATCACCAAATCATAAATGACAACGTTTACCTTTTTAATGACATACCTTAGGTGACATGGAGGAAGATTTAGAATTGGCGGCATCCTGCTTGTAGCGCTCATGTTGTTGTGTTTGGCCGGCACAGTTATTGTTGTTATGGAATGAATCATAAGAAATAGTGTTTGTGGCTATCGATTGTTACATGTGTAACAACCAAGGCAGCCCTTAGATTATTCTTCAAAAAAAAAAAACATAATAATAAGGAGAAATTAGTACAGAAAAGGAAATTACATGAATACCATCATCCTATAAAATAGATCAGAGAGGGAAGATGATGTTTCAAGAAGAAAAAAATGGGTGTAACAGCTGCCACAAGAGTGATTTTCAGTTGTTACCAACTATCTGACTACACCTCGAAAAGGGGTTTTCACAGTTAGATTTATTATTTCTGTTTTTTTTTCATCTATTTTTATTTTTATTTTTATTGTTTTTATTGTTTTTATTTTTAAACAGGTGTAACAGCTACCACAAAAGTGGTTTTCAATTGCTGCACTTATTGGAATTTCAATTTTTAGGCTGCCCAGGAGAATGTTCCCCTGCTATCGTAACATGAATATCAGAGTCTACGACAATGTTGACAAATGATTCCTTCAAAGAGGGTTGATGATATAACCTTAAGCGGTGCCCATTAACCAGTAACGGTGTCTTAGCACTGTCAATGGTGACCAATTGTAGAGTCCCATTATCAAAGACCGTATCCACATCATAAGGACCTAGCCATTTGGTGGAGAGCTTGCCTTTGAAATCTTTGAACCTTGAATCATATAAAAGAGCCCAATCTCCTTTATGGAAATTTTTCTTCTTAATAAACCCATCATGCCATCTAGCTCTTTGTTGTTGAATGATCTGTATTTTAAATGGTAGCCAATCATTTCTCTTCCAATTCATTGAGTTGGTTCAGTATTTGAGTCTGTGCTGTACTCAAATCCAGATCAACCTGCAATGTTTTTTTTCATGTCTTTATTTCAAAATCTATGGGGAATAAGGGATTCTTACCTTACACCAATTCATATGGTGAGAAGCCTGTAGTATTCCTCCATATTGTCCTATAATCCCACAGTACCTCTGGAAGTTTCTCGACCCAATTTCTTCGGTGGTTGGCTACTGTCTTTGTTAATATTCCCTCAATGAATTTATTGGTGCTTTCTACTTTACCATTTGCTTGTGGGTGATATGGTTAAATGGTTCTATAATGAATTCCATACTTTTCAACTAGCTTCTTGATCAAATGAGATGTGAACTGAGGCCCCCCATATGTCACTATCTCTCTGGGTATCCTGAAGCTAACAAAAATATCTTGGAACAGGAAGTCTGAAACAGCCTGCTCTGTTGCTCTAGTTAGTGACTTTGCTTCAACCCATTTTGTGACATAATCTGTGCAGACCAATATGTATGATTTTTGCTGTGATGAAGGATTAATTAGCCCCACAAATTCTAGGGCCCGTTTCTCAAATGGTTCTATCACTATCTGAGGTTGTAACGACATCTCATCCGATTTCAGAGGCTGGCCCATCCTTTGGCAGCTATCACATCCTTTCAAAAAAAAATTAGCATCCTGGAATATAGTTGGCCAGTAGTACCCTGTTGAGAGTACTTTATGTCATGTCCTCTTGTCAGTGAAGTGTCCTCCACAAGGTTCCTCATGACAAGCCTTCAAGGTCTCAAATATCTCATCTTCTCTAACACATCACCTAATCTGAAAATATAGCCCAGTGTGATAGATATTGCCTTCTATCCAGGAGTAGGTGGCACTCTGTTGTATAATATTCCTTCTTTCCTTGGAAGAAAATTGGTGTGGAAATTTTCCTGCAGCAAGGTAATTGTCTATATTTGCATACCACGGTGAGTGAGTAGAGATGGAAAAAAGATATTCATCTGGAAAAGAATCGTCAGTGGCAGTGCAGTCATCACTTATAGTTAATCTAGAAAGAAAATCAGCAACTACGTTATCCTTTCCGGGTTTATCTAAAATAGTAATATCAAATTATTGTAACAGCAATAACCATCGTGTAATTAGTAACATGATTATTCATCAAAAATCGAATTGCAGCATGGTTAATGGCCAAAGTTTCCTCAGACACGTAATTTTATTAATCAGAAAAACAATTACATTTGGAATTATGCAAGCTTTTACACCCGAACAACAAAAACACTCTTGCAATGAGCAATTTATATGCTCAATGTCCTAACTTCCACTAATTATGGATCACTTATTAAATAAAAAGTGTCCACTTACATTAAATGACCTTCTAACTATTCTACTAAATTTATTCCTAACTTAGAGCCTAGGAAATGACTCTATTCTAGAGTCCTATTTTTAATAACAAAATTCTATTTCTAAGTATCTCAAATATTTATTAAATATTTCAATTTAATAAATATTTTTATTCTCTAATATTTATTAAATATATAATTTAATAAATATTTTATCCTAAGTTTATATTAACATATTTGGATCATCTAACATTCCCCCCTATGATCCAAAGATACATTACAACAGATACCAAGTTCATCCCTGAACTTAGTAAATTTTATTCTGCCAAGAGGTTTCGTGAAAATGTTGGAGGTATGATCTTCTGAAGGGAAATACAATGGCTTGATGATGTCCTTTGCAATGAGAGATATGATATGATGATACTTGGTGTCCACATGCTTTGTCTTTGAATGAAAAACTGGATTCTTGGCAAGCTTTATTGCTGACTGATTGTCGATGAATAATGAAGTAGCTTCTGCTGGAGGAATTCCCAAGTCCTGTAAAACTCGACGTAACCAAACAATCTCACATGTTGCTTCCCATGCTGAAATGTACTCTGCTTCTGCTGAAGAAGTGGCCACTGTACTTTGCTTCTTGCAACTCCAGGAAACTGCAGCTGACCCCATGTTCATTAAGTAACCTGAGGTTGATGCCCTGTCATCAATACTGCCAGCAAAGTCGGCATCTGAAAATCCACCAAGTACAAAATTTTTAGTCTTTTTGTAAAGAAGACCAAAATATTTTGTTCCTTGGATATATCGAAGAACTCTTTTGGCTGCATTCCAGTGGTTGTCTAGTGGTTCCTACATAAAACGTGAAATAATACTGACTGCATAAGATAGATCAGGACGAGTGGTTGTCAAATAAATCAAGTTGCCAATCAACTGTCTGTAAGTAGCGTTGTCCACCTTTTCCCCCCCTTCAAATTTTGAAAGTTTCAAGTTTTGTTCCATAGGGGTAAGAACAGGCTTGCAATCCTGCATTCCAAATCGCTGAAGAATTTCAGCCGCATATTTACTCTGAGAAATGAACATCTGATGTGGACGTTGGAATACTTCAACACCAAGATAGTAGTGAAGTAGTCCCAAATCTGTCATCTTAAAACATGCATGTAACTCCTTTTTCACCTGTTCAATGTGATCATCATTGTTGCCTGTGATGATCAAATCATCGACATACATAATCAAAATCACAAGATTTTTACCTTGTTGGCATACATACAAGGTATCATCAGGTTCACTGCAATGAAAACCAACTTTGCGAAGGTATTCATCCATTTTGGCATACCAAGCTCGGGGAGCTTGTTTTAACCCATATAAAGCCTTTATCAGTTTGCAGACTTTATGTTCTTGTCCCTCATTTTCAAAACCTGGTGGTTGTGTCATGTACACTTCTTCCTGTAAATCTATGTTGAGAAAAGCACTTTTTACATCCATTTGATGAACTTTCCATCCTTGTTGAGCTGCTAAGGCAAGTGTGAGGCAGATGGTGTTCTATTTAGCTGTAGGAGAAAACGTTTCCTCATAATCTATCCCTTCCTGCTGCGCAAAACCTTTAGCAACAAGTCTTTCTTTATACTTGTCAATATCACCATTTTTCTTGTACTTAATTCAATAAACCCATTTGCATCCAATAGGTTTAACATGTTGAGGACAATCAACAAGCTGCCAAGTATTGTTGTCTTGAACTGCCTGATATTAATCAACCATTGCTTGTTGCCATGCTTTATGTTTTATTGCCTCTTGATAATAAGAAGGTTCGGTAAAATCATTTGCTATCAAAGAAAAATTGCCTTCAGTTTGTTTTGATCCCCTTGTTCCTGTTTTGTTTTGTTCATTAGGCCTTACATCTTTCAAAAGTTGAACCGCCCATTTTGGCAATTGATGTTCACTGGTTTGGGCTTGAGAAACCGCAGGTTCTAGGGATGGAGAGTGATTTCCAGAAGAACTGTTGCTACTAGGAGAGTTGGATGAACTGCTAGAAGACCTGGATGGCCCTGATGAAGAAGACGGACTGGATGAATCATCGTCAGATGAAGGAAATTCAAGTTCATACCAACTTGGTGAATTTGGTTGACTTTGTAAATGTCCATGTCTTTTATTATTTTTTGTTTCTAAATTTTGAAGAATACTTTCAACTTCTTCAGCACTCTTACTCTAATTTTTCATCAAAGATCACATCTCTGCTTACAATAAATTTCCCATTCGACAAAAGTCGGTACCCTTTCTTCTCATCAGAATACCCAATCATTGTGCACTTTAAGCTTCGTGCATCAAGCTTAGTTCATTTTTCCTTGGGAACTAAGGCATAACATATAGATCTAAAAACTCTGAGATGCTTAACCCGTGGTTTGAATCCAAACCATGCTTCATAAGGTGTGATTCTGTCTAAAGAATCTGTGGGAGATCTGTTTCTCAAATAGACAGCGGTATGAACTACTTCAGCCCAATATGAAGGACTTAAATTTTTGAAAGTTAACATAGATCGCGCCATTCCTAATAAGGTACGATTCATTCTTTCTGCTACCCCATTTTACTGCGGAGTGTAGAAATTGGTAAGATGTCAATTTATTCCATTTTCCATGCAATACTTTTTGAACTTATTTGAAGTGAATTCTCCGCCGTTGTCAGTTAGAAGAGTGCCAATCTTCTCCTTTACTTCATTTTCAATAAGCTTATGAAAAGTTTTGAACTTTTCAAAAGCTTCTGACTTTTGCTTCAAGAAATATACCCATGTCATCCTGCAAAAATCGTCAATAAAAAGTAAAAAATATCGGAAACTTCCAAGTGAAGTTGGGAGGGGTCCACAAATATCACTGTGAACCAACTGCAAATGCCTGTCTACTCGCCAGGAACTGGTGGGAAAAGTCTCTCGATGTTGCTTTCAAAAAATGCAAGATTCACACTTTGCATTTTCCCTTTTGAAGGTTGGAAGTCCTTTAACCATGCCCTGTTTTTGTAACTGAGAGAGACTATCAAAGTTGAGATGGCCATATCTGACATGCCATAATCTGATTGGTGAAATATCTGTACTTTCTGTGCCTGCAAAGTCAGAATGTCTTGGAATAACTGTCCCTTTCATCCTTAACATTTTTCCATCTTCATAACCTATCATTACTGTTTGCATGTTTTATTTGACTGAGTTGATTTTTACTGAGCCATCTTGCATAATCATTGTATGCCCGGCTTGTCGAATTGTGACTAAGGACAACAAATTTTGCTTGAATGTTGGGACATACCATACATTAGAAATCATTATTTCTCCGATGCCTGGTAAAAAAAAATTAACTACACCTTTTCCTGAAGGAGTATGTTTGGTTTTTTCAGCAAGATAGATTGAATTCAGATGACATTCTTTGAAACTCTAGAAGAAGTCTCGTCGAAATGTCATACGTTGAATTGCGCCTGTATCAAGAATCCATGCATCTTCATAATCACTGCAGAGAAAGCTTGAAACCTGTAAATTTGTTGCTTCTGTGTTTGTGAAAACATATTCGGAACTATCAAGATCATCTTCATCATTTTAAAATTGAGTTGAGTTTGGATGAAACTTAGAAATTTTCTCAATAGAAGTTCTACAATCTGCTGCATAATGACCAACTCTGTTACATTTCCTGCAAACAATTTGACTCAAATCGGTGCCTCTTCCCTGAGACTGTCCTCTACCTTGAGACTGTCCTCAACCTCTGCTTTGTCCTCTATTTTGAGTTTGTCCTCTTCCTGGACTCTGTCTTGTGCCTTGATGATATCCTCTGTTTTGATTGTTGCCTCTGCCTTGAAAATTGTTTTTTCCTAAATTGGAGCCTCTATTGAAGTTGTTTCCTCTGTGTTGACTGCGACCACGACCTTGCGCTGTTTGATTTTGATTAAAATTACCTTTTCCTTTGTTTCTGGAACTGTCAGCTGAGGAGTTGCTTGAACTGGATTCGGTGAGGAAGATATCTTCCCCAATCTGCTTCTTCTTCCCGAATTTTTTATCATGCTGTGCTAACATGTCACTCATTTCATCAAATTTGATCTTCTCTAACTTGCCAGTGACTTGCAAAGTTTCCAAAAAATGAGTATATGATGATGGCAATCCAGCAATTAAAATTGTAGTTAAGAAGCTTTCATCAATAGCTTGAAAACCAGCATTGATGATTTCTTGCTTAATGTTTTTAAGTCATGAAATGTACTCAAGGACATCACCACCTTCAGTTAATTTCTTTTGAAGAAATTTTAATTAAAGATCAACCTTCTTTGATTCAAGTTGTGTATCAAAGAGATCTTTGAATGTATGTAAAGAAACCCATGCATCTAAAGAATTCTCAATGTGTATGTATATTTCATTAGTAACTGAAGCTTTTATAAGAGCTAATGCCTTGGCATCTTTTATTTCCCATTTTGAAAGTGAATCTCGATCTGTTGGTTTATTTGGCTTAATGTTGCCATCACAAATTCCATGCCACAATTCATTAAAAATAAGAGTGCTTTCAATTAGACGTCACCATGTCTTATAGGATTTCACTCCTTCTAGCTTATCAGATTCAGAGAACAGATTAATTAACTTCGACATTGGAGTGTTGAAGCAGTGCACCAAAAGAATAAAGCACAAAAAAATGAGCAACTCATCACACGAAACACACCACACAAAAATGACACACGCCACGCAAAAAACGAGCTATCGGGGCTTGGCCTTGACCCTCGTATAGTCGTTGAAACAGGAGAAAAATGACTGAGCTTTGCACTTGGCTCTAGTCAATTTCTCAAATATTTACAAGGTAACTTTGAGAAATATTGGCGCTTGCACAATGGGATAAAAAAAAATTGTTACCCCCCCTCAAAGTAAAATTACTTTGAGTCACACTTATCTCTCTAGAAACAAATTACAAAAAAACGCCTTATTACTCCAATAAAAAATATTACAAAATCCTTATTACTCCAATAAAAAATATTACAATGTTCTTCAAAAAAATTCTACTTATTCCTCCAAATACAAGGTTCTATTTCACCTTATTGCACCAAAGTGCTACTTCACCCATATTACAAAAATTCAAACTTATCTCTTCACAATAATAAAATTTAACAAACTTTGAAGAGTTAAGCGTCAAACAGAGGAAATTTTGGACAAGTGCATTTAAGAAGTGGGCAATTGCTGATAATGAAACAGTCATGGTTCAATGCCGTTGTTTAATGTACACTCTTTAATTCATTCAGCGCTGCTTAATTTTATTCAACGCTGCTTTTATTCACTAAATTATTCATTCAACACTGCTTTAGATGAAACAGGAAAAAATGGGAACAAGGAATGTTATTGAGAACAAAAGCAAAATTGCAAATTATCGGGTGCTCAATCCTCCAGGGTTCGATTCCCCTAGATCTGTCTAACTGCAAAGCACTCAAAAGCATTAAGCAACAGGATGTCAGGCCCGAATCTCACCATGCTGAGCCTCTCATTTATTGATTTCAGTGGAAACATTCCACTGCTCTTAAGTTTCTGCGCATGCTGCTTTTAGAGAACAATTCCTTCACCGTTAGTCACACATAACTATAAAATCTACATCAGAGAGCACTCAGCTTTTTTATGTTCTACAATGATTATATATCAAATTCCATAATGTACTTGTGCCTTGGATTCTGCGATGAATCATGCAATGACCCACAACTATTTTTTTTTATGGGAAATTATCACAGTGTTCAATTATCACAGCGTTTATATTCGCAGAAAAAGAACAAAGCGTTCATTTCGTAGAAAATTAACAAAGCATTGGATGCGGTCTCTTTAATCATTGGTCTTTATATTCACAGAAAAAGAACAAAGCAATGGATGCGGTCTTCTTGATCGATGGTCATTATATTCGCAGAAAAAGAACAAAGCAGTGGATACGGTCTTCTTGATCACTGGTCTTTACACGTAGCAATGGCTCCTGGTGCTTACGAGGGTTCTATTACCCGGTGGAATTATCGTTCTTCAAAAACGCTAATTCTACAAATCATGATGTTAAACCCAAAAACACGCTAATTTTTTGGTCTCTCTTCATGGGTTGCACGCACAGGCAGATCAAAAGCGTGGAACATGTGTGGGGTATTCAGAAGTAGAACGTGTGTGGGATATTATGGAAATGTCTTCCACAGAGGGATTGAGTGTCATTACTTGTGCTATTGCATTTTTTTTACAAAAAAAAAAATGATTTTAGAATTTATAAATCTAAAATCAATAATAAAAATTTATGTTCCTTTTAAACACAAAAAAAAAAACTTGACAAATTCCATACCAATCATTTGCTAATCAATTCAATGGAGTTGAGTTTTCCAAGAACTGGTAGAGATGGAATCTCCTCCTCATATTCACTGCAGCATTATCGTAGCTTTGATACCACAATAATGGCCGAAGTGTCCTCGGACACGTAATTTTATTAATCAGAAAAACAATTACATTTGGAATTATGCAAGATTTTGCACCTAAACAACAAAATCACTCTTGCAATGAGCTATTTATATGCTCAATGTCCTAACTTCCACTAATTATGGATCACTTATTAAATAAAAAGTGTCCACTTACATTAAATGACCTTCTAACTATTCTACTAACTTTATTCCTAACTTAGAGCCTAGGAAACGACTCTATTCTAGAGTCCTATTTTTAATAACAAAATTCTAATTCTAAGTATCTCAAATATTTATTAAATATTTCAATTTAATAAATATTTTTATTCTCTAATATTTATTAAATATCTAATTTAATAAATATTTTATCCCAAGTTTATATTAACATATTTGGATCATCTAACAATGGTCAGTGTGTACAAATAGTTGGTACCCGATGACGTAGTGCTAGAATTTGTTGATAGCATACACTACTGCTAGGAATTCCTTCTCAGTAACAATGTAGTTGAGTTCTGCTTGAGTTAAGTTCTTGCTAATGTAATAACTGGCATACGGCTTCTTTTCCTCCAGCTACCCCAAAACAGCACCCACATCCATGTCAGATGCATCCGTAGCAATATGAAATGGAAATGATCAGTTTGGTCCTCGTAAAACAAGTGTTGTTGTTACACAGTTTTTCAAATTTAAAAAGGCTTGATCGCACTTCCCTGTTCACACAAATTCTGCATCTTTCATGAGTAATGAAAATAGAGGAGATGCAATCTTTGAAAAGTTCTCTATGAATCTCTTATAGTATCCTGCATGTCCCAAAAAACTATGTACCTATTTTGGAGTCTTAGGGGTCAGGATTTTCAAGATTAACTCAATTTTTGCAGGATCTACCTTGATTCCATCAGCTGAAATGAAATTTCCCAGCACAATTCCCTCAGTCATCATCATGTGGCATTTTTTCGTGCTCAGAGAAACATTAGTTTGTTCACAACGTTGTAGCACATTTTCCAAGTTAGCTAATTTTTTCTCAAAGGCATCTTCGTAGGGTGTAAAATCATCCATAAATATTTCAAGATAGTCATTCAAAATATTAGAAAAAATACCCAATTTTTCCCTCTGAAAGGTTGATGGTGCATTACAGAGGCCAAAGGGAAGGACTCTGTATGCAAAAGTACCCCATGGGTGTCTTGTTTTGGTCTTCCGAGGAAATCTATATTTGATTATAGCCACTAAACCCATCTAGAAATGAAAATATTTTTTCCAAAAAGAGTGTCCAAGACCTGATCAATGAATGGTAAAGGAAAATGGTCCTTTTGAGTTGCCTTGTTAAGTTCTCTATAGTCAACACAGACTCCCCATTTTCCATTCTTCTTCGGAACTATGACAAGCGGAGACACCCACTGACTATCAGAAATGGGGTAGATGAAATTAGCAATAAGGAGTTTTTTCAATTCTTCTTTCACTATCTCCTTAAGTGCAGGGTTCATTCGGCACTGAGGTTGTCTAACTGGTTTGCATTCCTCTTTAAGGTAAATGCGGTGAGTGCATAGGCCAGGATGGATTCCTTTCATATTCGTATAGTCCCATGCAAATGCCTTTTTGTATTTCTGTAACAGTTGTATCAGCAATCTGTTTTGTTCAGTAGTCAGGTTAGGATTGATGTTTAAACATTTTCCAGGTTTGATTTCAACGGGACTGTTGTAGTACACGGAGTTGTTTTCAAATGTTCAATAATTGCATCATCTACCTCCTCTTCTTCTCCCAAATCTCTAATGGAGGCAACAGAAAGTGAATTACTAATAAAACCATTAATGATATCGTCCTTTGTTTCATCCTTAAAGTATTATTCTTTTCCAAGCATGAGAAGAGGTAGGTAAAGATCAGATTCATGTGCAAATTCATCCCACAAAGGACTACTTGAATCAATATGAGGTTTTGCTGGGGGATAAAGGTTCAGGTTCTGAGTGTCCTGCCCATCTGAGATCACCATAGATCTGGACCAACATCCAATATATGTGTCTGCAGTGGCCAGCAACGGCCTTCCCAAGATTAAAGGATGACCCCCCAAGTTGGATTTGGTTTGTAAAATGAGAAACTCAACCGGATAGTTCCAGGAAGCCATGATGATAACCACATCTTCTATCATTCCCTCGGGCTTGACCCTGGACCTATCTGCTAATTCAAGCATTGTGGGTGTAGGTCTAAGTCCATGAATTCCTCGAGAGATGAAGAGGTATTTAGTCATGACATTAATAGTTTCCCCTAGATCAATCAAAGTATTGGTTATGGGATGATTGTCAATATGGACAGTCACTGTAGGGTTCCCTGGGTCATTATATTTAGTCAACAAAGGCTGATCAATTATAAGACCGGACAATTTCCCCATGAGATGTATAGTAGCTGGGTCTTTAGGTTTTCTTCCAGGTCTTTTGACGCATAGATCCTTCACTATTTAACCATAGATAGGCACTTATTTAAGAGCCTGTAACAGTGGAATCCGCACATACAGATTTTGCAGCTCCTTGAGGAATTCGAATTCAGGTTTTGAGACTAGCCCAGTTTCAGTTAATCGTTGTGGGTATAGAGGATTTTGAATTCTAACAGCTAAGTTAGTTATCATAGATGTACCAGCCTTACTTGGATTGGATATTTTGGAAACAGTAGATCCTCCCGAGCTGGCTGCTACAGATGTAATAGCGGGTGTTGCACCAGCTATTACATGTGTAATAGCTGCCTCAGAATCGTCCTTATCCTTCCTAGGTGATTCACATTCTTCGGTAATAATGGAAGTATGTTTAGATCTAATTACTTTCTCTGATTGAAGTTGAACCTCGTTAATTCCAATAGGAGTAATAAGATAAGTCTGAAGGATAACCAGAGCGTCCATGCTCTGGGCTGCCTTATTATTTGGATTGGGGTTAGGTTGCACAGGTAATTGAGGTCAGACTGAAGGTGTAAGATTTTGAATAGAAGGAACTTGTAACTGTTGTTGTTGCATTGATATTGGAGGGGGTACTGGACCATGGCCATTACTTCTCCAGTTCTGACCCTAAGGATTGGGTTGTGATGGAGGATATTGCATTGGTGGAGGAGACAGCCACTGGTTCCATGGTGAAGGAAATTGTGTTGAGGAAGGAGTAGGATACTGCCATGGATATTGTTGACTATTATAAACATTACTCCAAGGATAAAAAGAGGAAAAATCTAAAGTCATACCTATAGGTCGTGACTTCCATGGTCTCTTTGATCTGATGAAATAAGAAGGTTGAACATCCTCGCTTGATTCTTGAAGTACCGCCTTCAGTATGCGCAACTCAGGATACTAATTTGTAGAGTGCGCCAAATCACAAATGTTGCACAGGCTGACATTATTTAGTCCACATTCTCTCTCCACATGTTTCTTTTTGCATCGGGGACATAATATTGCTAAGGATGCTTCAGCTTCTGCTTGTGCTTTCTTGACTTGTACCGTAGTAATCTGGGTAGAGAGAGTGCTAAGGAGGTCAGTTTTAAAATCCTCAAATAAGTTCCCGATCTCTGCTCTAATTACTCCTCTGCTCGTGGACTTCAATATCTGGACTGAAGGATCCTGAACTAAAACTTTCCCTTTGACCGATCCTCTTGAGCTATGTAGGAAAAGCTTCATTATCTCATCAAGCTTTTCTTGCGATATGTCTCCTTTTCCCAATAGGTTCAGATGCTCTAGACAATCATCTCTTATACCTCTTAAAATTGGCTTTAGAATTTCTGGATCTAAGTTACTGAACATAGACCTCTATAAATTGTCGTGAAATCGCTCCAAATAGTCTTCCAGACTTTCCTCCTCCTTCTGTACAATTCTGAAAATCTCGTCCTTCAAATCCCTGGTTCGACAATAATCCTGATACTTAAAGAGGAAGGCCTCTCTCATTTCATTCCAGGTTCGAATCGTGCCAGCACCCAATCTCATGAACCATCTTAATGTAGCTCCTTTTCAGAGTAGCAGAGAATAATTTCAGCTTCTGGGCATCTGAAGTGTAGTCCTAACCTCTACACAACACATCGAATTCGAACAGAAAGGTATCAGGGTCTTCAACAGCCATCCCTTGAAAGGATGGTAGGGATGATAAAGGAATATTCTTCATAGGAGCCTCATCCTGTGTTACTACTATTGGGAATTCAAATTTAACAGAGCTATCTGTTTTGACATGCTTTTCCCCCATGGTCGATTCTTCCTGATGGGATGAACTAATCTCGGAGTGTACTGGAGATTGACAAATAAAAGGATAAAGCTGTTCCAAGACCAATTCTCCAATTCGAGTCTGTTGAAGCCTAGAAAATCTCTGCTTCAAACATTGGGGGAAAACCACCCGGTCGGGACCTTAAGACAGCTCCTTTTCCATTTGGGATGGTGGCTCCGACTGGATTTAAAGGACCAGTTTCCTTATAACTAAGTGGATTGGATTGGATGGATGGAAATGGGACTAAATTAACAGAAATAAAACTATCTAATCTAAGCTAAATACTGATAAAGAAATTCTAATACTAACCCGGGTAATTATATGTGAATACAACTTAAGATTGTTTCAATTTAATAATAACCATGAAAATGTATTATTAATCAAATTGAAATATGCAGAAACAAATAAAGATAACTCTGTTTAAGAAATTAAACAGAGTTATAATAACATATTGCATTCATCATGTATACCATTTATATATGCTTATAAAAGATAACATTTCAATTATACTCAGAAATGATATATAAAAGAAAACGTTACGAGGACCAAATATATAAATGATAGAAAATTCTTCAAACGAATACCATATAACAGAGAAAATCAATAGTGAACAGATAGAAATACCTCATTCATCTTGAAGACTGTCAAATGAAATGTGATACTCTGATCTAGTAACTCCGATGTAAAATTAAATTCAAAGGTACAGAAATGCAACACTTCAAAGATAATTTCAGCACAAAAATCACCAGATGTGATCCTTCATAAAATATAATAAGGAATGGAGTACAGAAATGTTAGCCCCAAGTCCAAAAAATATTACAATTTCAGATCCCTCTCTAAATGCATGAGAGGGATTTAAATAAGGAATTACATAACAAAATCCTACTACTACTGCTACAATCTATCAAATTAAAAACTGAAAGGCTATCTTGAATGAAATTGATTCATTGTTTCTCTCTCTCGCTTGATGAAGCCAAGTTGCAAATCTTCAACATATCTTGGAGTCTCGGTGGATGACTCATCTCGGAATGCAGCTGTCCAGCATAGGTGGCATCGGAAAATTCTGGAATTAAACAATCAACGGCATTTGAAAGGAATTTGATAGCCATTTTTTGATTGTTTGGTTTGATTAAATGAGTCCACATACTGTCCCAGGATATTGTTTGAAGTTTGTTGATTTGTTGACTTTTCTTCTCCATTTCTTCTCTCCATCTGTTTTCGGTTTCTTTTACTTTAGGCAAACTGCCAGGAACGCAGTCTGAAATGAGATTGATTGAGTATAAGCTGTCATTTATGAATTGCGTGATATTATTCATCATACTCCTGGCCCTTGATATTTCTCTCTCAGCTTTCATTATTTGATGTTCCCATTCTGTAAACAAGACTTCTTTGTGTCTTTCCTCTATTCTAGGAAGATTGGCTTCTTTTCCTTTTTCTGTGTCTTGCCAATTGAGAAATTCGGAAATATTTTCATCAGCATCATCTATTTCTTGTCTGAGAGTAATAACATTTTGGATCAAAGATGAAGTAATATCACAAAAAGGTTCTGCCTGTGACAGCTTTGCACAAAATTCATTTAATTGCTAAGACAATAATTTATTAGCCTCAAGGGCTTCTGATTTGAATTCACTTAACTTCAGGAAATCTTTAAACTTATCCAAAGTTGCTTGAAATTCCATTTCTTGAATCATTTTTGCATTTTTCTCATTTTGTAACAGACTTTGTAACTTAGAAATTTCTTCATTTAGCTGTTGTTGTTTGCCTAAGAGTTGTTCATCAACTTTCTTCTTTTCTTCAGCAAGCTGTTTTTCCAATTCTTTGGACCCGAGCGTCTGATTTTGTAGTTGTTGTTGCAATTGGGTAATCTGTTGCTGACTTTCCTTAGCTTGCTCTTCAAGTGAAGCTATGTGGAGATCTTTCTGAGTTATCATCTGAGAAACTTCTACAACTTTATCCACTGTCGCAGCACTATAAGCTCCTGCATACTGGGACAATTTTGTGAGGTCTTCGGATGGATTCACCTCATTGTTTTTGTAAACAATATTCATAAACTCTTCCGATGGAGTAGAAAACATGTCCTGTTCTGTCTTTCTTCTTTTTCTTTGTCTTCTAACAACAGCCTTATGTTTGGGGATATAAAATACATCTAAAGGAGGGATCTCCTCGACCTTTAATACAATCTGCCCTGTCGGATGTTCAGGAATGATTTCAACATCCTGCTCTATTTGTTCTTTATCTTTATCTTGCAATCCCAGCTGTTGAGCGAATTGATCATATTGTTTCAATAACTGAGAAGAAACATTAAGATCAGCAGAAACTATAATCTCCTTAGTTGTTTCTTTTCCTTTTTCTGTATCTGTTTTATGTTCAATGTTTTTGCCATCCGATCCACCTTGCACAGCATCATTAATATTTGTGCATTTTTCTGTTGTTTGAGCAGTAGACTGCTGACCAGTATTTTGATCGGATTTATCATCAGTATTTCCCTTTTGAGTATCAGGCTTGCCAACAGCGACCACCTTTTGAGTATGTACAGTTGGCTGGTTAACAGCCGATTGTGTAATGACTTTGCCAGTAGATGTTTCTACTGGCGTTTTTCCAGATGTACCTTCTGTCTCTGACCCTTGTGTTGGAATTATTAATTGGTCCAGAGGAACTCTTAACAATCTCTGGCTTCTGAATAACAAAAATTTATTCATTTCCTCCTTTTGAAATTTAGACTTGGCTAAGTCATAAATTTGAGGAAAATTATCCAAAGAAACAAACAAATCATCAAATGGATCTGGCTCATGCTCAAATTGAGCAATTGAAACTGAAGCAATAACATTAAAGGCTATCTGTCGCGGATCATATTGTCTTCCAGGAACGGTTGCAAATTTACAACCTTTTATCTTGGCGACTTCTTTTTCAGCATGCTTGAAGTCATTTAAAGTAAACTGACCATAATTAAATGGGAATTGAGGCCACATTCTCTTCTTACTGTTATTTAAAGACCTGGATATTCCTTCAACTGTTAATTGATAGGAAATTTCTTGAGCAAGAATTTTGTCTGGAACAATAAGAGGAAGAACATGTGGTTCCACAATACTACCAAAAACCCTGATGTATGTAAATTTCTCCTCCCCAAACCAATCTCCTATTGCAGATAAGTCGGCCTTAGCTTTATCATAGAATCTAGGAGGGAAGCGATTAAAAATGGTTTGGAAAACAGGGATAAGGAAACCATGGCAGATTCTATATACATTATCTTGGAAATGAACCTTCCAAAGCAGTTTATGATAAATATGAATTGGGGTAGGGTCTTTGGGAGTCCATTTCCATCCAAATAAGGGAAACTCGGAATTGAAACAAAGAGCATCAAGAATATAGGCACAAAAGAAAAAGGGAGTGGAATTTCCAGCGGTTTTTTCTTGTCTGTACTCAAGTATCCTATTGGCCATTCTATCAGAAAGAATAACAGCCCAGTCCATGATATTGGAATTGACAGCAGCTAGGATTAATGGGACCATTTGTATAGAAAACCTAGCTGAATTATCATTTCCAAATAATCTACACATCATGGTAGCGGCATAGCAATACGAAGGTAAAAGGGATTCTACAGAATACATACCGGACGCTTCATTTCGGTGCTTCTCTGGATTTTTCTTCCAATCTCTGATGGGGTCAGATTGGACTTTGTTATTATCAGCAAAGTCTTTGATAAAATCCTTGTTATACACCTTCTGCGGGTCTGGAAGGTGATACATTGCCTTTAAATCTTCTACTTTTAATGAGCCAAAAGACACTCCAGATGCTGAGACAAACGTTCTGTCTTGAATCTTCACACTGTCAATAACCCATCGAACTGCATCATAATAAGGCATGATGCTTGCTCTGGCTGCAATTCGATGCAAAAATGAATTTGTAAGTGATTTTTCAGTGATCTCGGAGTCAGAATCTAAGCTATCTTCGTCTGGAACCGATGCTTTTTCTACTGTGACCTTGGGGTTTCTCTTTCTAATAGGTTGTAGACTCCTTCCCACGTCATTCTCCCAAGCCCCTGGCATGATGTATCTGTGACTAATCTTAGTTTTGTGGGCTTTTCTTTTGAAACCGTAGGAGTCTCGACAAACTTAACTGGAACAGCAGTCTTGGTTCTTCTCGCTCTCTTTGACATTTCTGCGTTTGCTGTTGCTTCCCTTTGCCTGTGAATGAAAGGGCTTAGTGTTCTTTGGCTCTGCAAGACAATAAACTCTCAGTCGTGACAAACAAGCAACTCAAACGGGATGATTTATGAACTTATGATTTTTATTTATTTGTTTCGTATACCGCGTAAATGCTCCTTTTGAGTCACACTCACGTATTAAAAACCAAATCATTAACAATATTCATTTGATTTTTTATTGAATGCCCTCGTACAAACTGAGATTTGGCGCTTGTGAAATATTAAAATATTCATCCCTTCTGAACTTTTCGCATGTAATAAATGACATTTATCAATCGCATCGAAAGTTTTCGAATGGCACATAAACATCACAATACGTTTTTCTCGATTGGCCGATTCCGATTGAAAACTTTTCCGATTTCTAATGGTGGGCTCTACCATATAAGATTTTTAAACGAACAAATGTTTGATTTTCTTTTGAAAACGTTTATTGTAATAACGCGCGTCGGATCGGGGAATTTTAATTGACCGTAAAGAGTTTATTAAAGAATATCCCGATTATTCGATTGCGACTGGTTGCATTGCATCGGAAGTTATATAAACAATTTAAACTCTTAGCGATTGAAGATTTCCGATCGAACTAATCGCATCGAAGGATTTGAAATAAGTATATGAAACTTCTTTTAAGGGTTTTCTCCGATTCTCCGATTGCGATTGGACTTTTAAACTTGATTTGTTTTTTTTTATGATAAGGCCTTCTATATTGGATCGGATCATAAGTTTTGAATGTTGTATTTGTTTAGTAAACAAAAGATGAGTTTTTTCAAAACAATGAATCTTTATTTCTAAGTCTTTTATTTCTATAAAAAGAGAAAGGGACCCTATTTCTAAATGAATATTATTTCTAAAATTTTAAGAAAAAGGGAGGGTTGTTGTATAGTACAACAATTGGCGATTCACTGAAAGAACCAGTTATCTCTGAAAAATAAAATGAATACTATATTTTAAGTAAGTAAATATTTTTAAAGATAATGAAAACTATCCTAGGATAATCAAAAATAAAATCTAACTTATGAAAAAGAATAAAAATTATTAACAATTTCTTTCTAGTTTCTTGAGAATAAAAACATTTTGGGTTATCTTAAGCTTTGATTGGTATTAATAATGAAGTAAGTGGATTTCTTCAAGTTTGGTTTTATAATATACTCTATTGTCATAGGTATTGCCTTTGCTGCCTGCAAACGTTCATAGTCTCGACAGGGTTACCTTTTAACCATTAACTATTCATTGTCCCATTCAACTAAGATTATGACTTTTTAAAAGATAAATTCATAAGACATATTATCTCATGTTTTTGTCTTTTATTTATTTATTTATTTTTAAGAGCCATTGTTCTGGTTTGGTAGCCAGTTGATAACAATGCCATTCAATAGTTATAATTAAACTGAACAAGCTGGCTCGTGATGAGACCCCTTGTCTTATATTTATAAGCCATTACCATGTTTTGATATGCAGTATTGGTAATGTCAGTTTTATTATTTCTTATGAATATGGTAAGTCGGCTCATGATGAGACCTCTTATCTCTTAAAAATTTTAACATAATTTCTTAGAATTATATTCTAAAAAATCACAACCTAAATGAATGGGGTGAACTAGTTTTATCCTTAAGAATCAATGGATGACAATTTTCTGAGTTTTTTGAGTACCAAGACTTGAATAATATTTACTTTTATAGATAACCTTTCTTTGCTTAATAAAATTTATAATGATTTACATTTCCCTCAAGTTTTTCAAAAAGATCATGCAAATAATTAGTATAATCTTTCAAAGTTTAACACCTTATTTAAAACTATCAAAAGCATATAATCATTTCTTTAAAAATTCTCATTTACACCAAATAAATATTTATAATATTCTTCTTAAGAATTTTTTTTTTTTTCTATCAAGTAAACAGTCAATTAGAGACTTACTAACAACCTTTATTTGCAAAAACAATTAAAAACTTTGCAGAAAGGAATATGTACAGTTTAAGAAGGGGTTACCTCCTTATGAAAATAATTTCTTCAAGATAAGCCCATTTACAGGAAGAGATTCTCTCTTACCTGTTAGATCTTGGAGCATGAATGTATTTGAGCCTATCTTTTCAATGATCTGAAATGGTCCAAGCCACATTTTCTGAAATTTGGTATGTTTACCTTTTTCTTCATGTGCCTTATCCCATTTTAGAACAAGATCACCAATTGACAAAATTTTTGAGCCGGTAGAACTTGCATCAAAAGAAGATTTTACAAGCTGCTGATGTTTTTCATGAACAATTTTAGCTTTATCTCTTTCTTCTTCTAATTTAAGGATTTGATCATATCTCAATTGAATGGATGAAGAATGATTTTCTTCAATAAATTGTACTAGGGCTAATGATGGAAGAGTTAAATTTGATGGTATCACGGCTTCTTTTCCATAAACTAAATTAAAAGGTGAAGTTCCTATTGAAGCTTTCTCAGTAATACGATCAGCCCATAATGCAAAGATTAAAGATTTATGCCAATTCTTTTGATTTTGATCAATAGTCCTTTTAATAATTTTGATGAGATTTTTGTTGGTGGATTCAGCCAAACCATTACCTTGTGGGTAATAATTTGTTGAATATTTGAGTTTAAAACCTCTTTTAACTGCAAATTCTATTAAACTGTTTCCAGAAAAATAAGATGCATTATCAAAGACAAGAGCTTGAGGTACTCCAAACCTGGTTATGATAAATTGATCTATGAAATCAATAATTGCATCAGAATTGGCTACCTTCAAAGGGATTGCCTCTACCCATTTTGTAAAGTAATCGGTTGCGGTAAGAATGTACTTGTGCTGCTTGGAAGAATGAGGTACTATCTCACCAATAATGTCAAGCCCCCATTGTTCAAATGGTTGCTCAATACTTACTGGTTGCAAAGGAAAAGCTGGTTTCCTTTGTCTTCCACTTGCAGTTTGACAGATTCTGCACTTTCTTACATAGTCATGTGTATCTTTAAAAAGAGTAGGCCAATAATAGCCAGCACGAATTATTTTGTGAGTTGTGGTATCACCTCCAAAATGACCTCCTGCTGGTCCATCATGCAACTCCTGCAAAACCTTTTCAGCTTCAGTCTTTTCAAGACATCTTAATAAAATTGAATCATATTTTTTTCTAAATAACACATTATCAATGATCTCATATTTAATAGCTTTTAATCTTAAAGCACGTTTTTTCTTATAGTTGAGATCAGAAGGAGCATACCCATTTTTCAAGTAATAGATGAGATCAGCATACTGAGATTCAGAATCTGTAATACTTATCTGATTTACTTGAATATCTTGATTTGAATCTTCATTTTTTGGTATGTTATGGGCTCCTGCTAATAATCTGCAAAAACCTTGTCCTCTAACAATCTTAGCTGGTTTAATATCAACATCATATTCTTGTAAAGCTGTTACCCAGTTAGCTCGTTTTTCTCCTACTTCTCTCTGAATTAATAATTGTCTCACTGCAGAGAATGGGACAATGATTTTTGTATGAGTTTTTAAGAGAAAAGGTATGAAATGCTTGATTGATTTGAACACGGCAAAGGCTTGTTTTTCAACATCGGAATAATTCAGTTCAGCTCCTTGCAGATTTGAGCTAAAGAAAGAAATTGGTGCTTCAATTTTCTGATCATTGAGTTGTGTTAAAACAGCTGCATAGGATGTCTCTGTGGCTAAGGTATACAAAATAAAATCTTTAGAAAAATCCGGAGTACTCAATGCTGGTGCATTAATGATTGCCTGTTTGATTTCCTCAAAGGTTTCTTTTTCTTTATGCCCCCATTTGAATACTGAATTCTTCTTGATCATATTTTGCATAGGTAAAACAATTAAAGAAAAATCGGGAATGAATCTTTTTACAAAATTGATCTGTCCAAGAAATGATTGCATGGATTTTTTGTTATGAGGTAAAGAAATATCAGAGATCTCTTTAACTCTGTCTGGATCAATGTATATACCATCTTTTGACACAACAAATCCTAAAATTTTTCCTTCATCCAAAGCAAAGAAAGATTTCTTTGGATTTAAGGAAATACCAAACCTTCTACATCTTTCAAATATTTGCTTTAGATCATGTAGATGATTGGTTCTCTTTTTTGAGAATACTGTTATGTCATCAAAGTAAACAAAAACTGATTTATTGATCAGACCTTTAAATTCTATGTCCATGGCTCTTTGGAAAGTTGCTCCTGCATTTATTAATCCAAAAGGCATTTTTTGATAAGCATAAGTTCCCCATTTTGTTCTAAAAGTTGTTTTCAATCTGTCATCTGGATGAACTAAGACTTGATTATAGCCTGAAAATCCATCAAGAAAAGACATAAGTTCAGAACCAGCTACCTTTTGAAGTATCTGTTCCATGGTTGGCAATGGGAAATTGTCTTTTAAACATGCCTTGTTTAAATTTCTGAAATCAATATAGATTCTTATATCACCATTTTTCTTCCTTACAGGTACCATATTGGAAACCCAATTGGAGTGTCTGACAGGAAAAATGATTTTGGCTTTTAAAAGTTTATTAAGTTCTGATTTGATTTGACCTTCAAGATTTGGATGAACTTTCCTTAGTTTTTGTTGAACATGTTTAATATCAGGAAGCATTGGAATTGTGTGTTGAATAATTGAAGTATCATACGTTTTTAAATCATCATAATTCCAAGCGAAAACATTTTAATATTTGTTCAAGAGTTTAATGAAAGCATTCCTTTCTTCTGATGTTAAATTAAGTCCTAAATTAACATTTTGAGGTTTGGAATCAGAACCAAGATTCACTAATTCAAACTTCAAAGTGGAACTTTGAAGCTTGGTATTAGTGACTTTCTTGAATCTGTCTTTAATATCATATAAGTCCTCCAATTTAATAACAGATTTCGGAATGGGATTTTCATTACTTTTTGAAGCAATTTGTAAATCATGATCTTCTTCATCAATAATTTGATCATCATATGATTTCTCTGAAGTCATGAAATTTAAAATATCTTCATCATGATAGAAAACTCTCCAATTTGTGACATTGTCTGGGACAGATGGACGAAAAATTAATTCTACAGAAAACCTATCAGGACTGCAGTCTTCAGCAGGTAGGAGTTTAGATGCAACATTAGCTAACAAGTCAGCTGATGTATTCCGATTCCTAGGAATAGGAGAAATATTAAATGCTAAAAAATGAGTGGTGAGATCTTGTACTAGGGTTTGATAGTGTTTAAGATGTCCTGAAAGGCAATGAATAGTATTCCTAACTTGTTTTATGACAATTTCGGAATCACCAAAGAATTTCAAGTATTTAACATCTAACCCTGTGGCTTTATAAAGTCCTTGAACCAAGGCTTCATATTCTGCAGTATTGTTAGTACACTCAAATTCTAGCCTACATGACAACATGGTTTTCTCTCCATCTGGATCAATTAAAATGCATCCTGCTCCAGCTCCATCACTAGACTTTGATCCATCAAAATATAACAACCAAAATAAAGATTTATCTATTGACTTATCTACAATTACATCAGAAGTATTTACAATTCTGGAAGAATCAGATTGTGAAAAATTTTCTACTTGAGAAACAAAAGTATTAACAGAAAACGGTGATCGGGGTGCTTTGAAGTTTCCAAGAAATGATTCAGCAGAATAACCTCCAAGAATATTGTTGTTGAATGCCACAGGTTCATTAGGTTGTTCAAATTCAGTGACAGTATGCCTCATATGTTTTTCTCGTTCAATTTTGATTTGATTTGGTTTCCCTTTGTAGGGCAGCCACATATGAGAATAATCAGTCGAGATATAACCATTGAGTTTCGCAGACCAGTCCCTACTTAAAAATAATCCATAGAATTCAGGAATATCAGCAATCAAAATATCAATTCTTTGGACGATTCTAGGATCGGAAGCTAATCTGATAGTTACTGAATTGATTTCTCCTACAACTTGAACTTTGGATCGATCTAATTGAACAATATGTACTGCCGATTTCTGTGGTTCGATATTCAATTTGGCACACACAGAAGTAGGCATTATATTGGAAGAAGCTCCATAATCAATCAAACAATTGTGCATATTTTTATTTTACATCTCATAAGTCAAAAGAAAAGGAGGAGTTTGAGAATTTGACTTTTCCCCAATGAGTACGGTATCAGTAGCATCTACCTTATCTGGTGGCTTACCAGTTCCTCTTGCTGCTTTTGCAACTACACCACTTGGTAAAGGAGCAATTGGTGTAGCATTTAATTCTTTCAATAACAACTTCTGCTGGTGTTTCAATTTGCTGAGTTCATGCAAGGAAATGTTAGCTTTGCTCTTTTTCATGTCCTCAACAATGTTGTACTCCATAGGATCTGACACTACTAAAGTCTTTGTTGTCGATGTGGGTGGATTAAAAGAAGATGGCTGATTCTGAGTAGGTAATGGGGAAGCTTTCTTTGCAGGGGATTTGTCTTTGATACTTGGAGTTATGTTTTTCCTTTTAGGAGCTGTTTGTATAGGCTCTGCTGTAGATTTACTCCTAGTACTTACAGGCATAGCTTCTTGTTCTACTTCACTGTCAGAATTAGGGAGAATAAAATCCCACATTCCATGTAATTCAGCGATTTCTTCATTCTCTTCTTCCTCATCTGATATTAAAGATGTATCTTCTTCTTCCTCTTCTTCCTCTGATTCTGCATTAGAGATTGCATTAGGAGGTTTAGATTCAACTTGGTTTCTTCTAAAATTTCGGAATGGTTTTTTGGTAGAAGTCTCAGCTACTTGTTTTTTAATTTCAACCATTTCATTTGACATGGTTTTAAGAACTTTTTGTAAACCTTCCATGTCATATGGATCTTTGGCCTTTTTCTTTGAATCATCTTTGAAGCTGACTTTCTTTGATTTTCTTTCCTCAAGAGCGTTTTTCTTTTCCAGAGAAGTAATTCATTTTTCGACTGCAATAGCTTCTTTCATACTTTCAGCTAATGTAGGCTTTGCAGCTCTGTCTACGAAAATAGCTATGTTTGAGGGTAAGGCAGTTATGTACCATTCTATTCTGACCTGTTCACTGGGCTGTGAATCTGTGTGGATTTTGTTCAAGAGTTTGTTAAATCTAGCGTTGAAATCTTTAATGGGTTCTCTGGGCTCTATTTTCAAATTTGAGAGGTCATTGAGTAAAGTAGCTATTGATCGGTCATCTCCAAATTTGGTTAAGAAATGATCTGCAAAAATGTCCCAACTTGTTATGGATCCCGAAGGTAATGAGAAGTACCATGATCCTGCCGCTCCTTGAAGAGTATAAGGGAACAGTCTGACTACAACATCTTCATGTGTGACTCCATTCAAATTAACAGCCAACATAAAGTTATTAATATGTTCTTCGGCTTGGATGTTAAGATCTGGACTAAATTTCGGAAGCCATTTTCCAGGATTGTCTGGTAAGTCATGTAAAGGTGCAGCCATGTTGACTGCTCCTGGAGTAGCCCATGGTCTAGCCATTATCGGAACGACTATTGGAGGAGTAGTAACTGGCGGTGTTTGAATAGAAGTTGTTGGAATAGATGATGTTGAGATTGATGATGATTGAGGTGATTGGGGAGGAGGTAGTAATAAAGACTGAAGAGGTTGTGATGTTGAAGGTGGTGACCCCTGGTGAACAATAATATGTAATGGGGAAGTGGGTGTTTGACTTCGCACTGGAGATGATGAGATGGAAGATGATGGAGAAAAGGTCTCACTATCAGAACCTTCAATGTTCTTTTTTTCCCTTTTCCTTCGAGGTAAAGGTAACTCAGCTGGTTCAATGGCAAGTTTTTCGCTTTGAAGTCTGGTGAGATGATGAGGTAGGTGGGATTGCGAAGTCTGACTGCCTTGAGATACTTCAGATCTCTGAGGTGATATGGAGAAGCCTTGAAGTTTCTGGATGATAGACTGAACTTCAGGGGACTCTGGACTTAAATGTTCTGAAGTATGGTGTGACTGAGCAGTGATAGTTGATCCCTCTTCTTCTCGTTTGGACACTGGTGATTCAGAATGCAAACGGGAGGTCTGAGGTGAGGTGGAGGGTGATTTACTCTGAGAATGGTCTGTAGGTTTTGATTTACTCGCCATTCATAGTTGGCCCTCCTTCTAGCGCCAAAAATGTTGAAGCCTAGAAAATATCTGCTTCAAACATTGGGGAAAACCACCCGGTTGGGACCTTAAGACAGCTCCTTCTCCGTTTGGAATGGTGGCTCCGACTAGATTTAAAGGACCAGTTTCCTTATAACTAAGTGGATTGGATTGGATGGATGGAAATGGGACTAAATTAACAGAAATAAAACTATATAATCTAAGCTAAATACTGATAAAGAAATTCTAATACTAACCCGGGTAATTATATGTGAATACAACTTAAGATTGTTTCAATTTAATAATAACCATGAAAATGTATTATTAATCAAATTGAAATGTGCAAAAACGAATAAAGATAACTCTGTTTAAGAAATTAAACAGAGTTATATCAACATATTGCATTCATCATATATACCATTTATATATGCTTATAAAAGATAACATTTCAATTATACTCAGAAATGATATATAAAAGAAAACGTTATGAAAACCAAATATATAAATGATAGCAAATTCTTCAAACGAATACCATATAACAAAGAAAATCAACAGTGAACAGATAGAAATACCTCATTCATCTTGAAGACTGTCAAATGAAATGTGATACTCTGATCTAGTAACTCCGATGTAAAATTAAATCCAAAGGTACATAAATGCAACACTTCAAAGATAATTTCAACACAAAAATCACCAGATGTGATCCTTCATAAAATATAATAAGGAATGGAGTACAGAAATGTTAGCTCCAAGTCCAAAAAATATTACAACTTCAGATCCCTCTCTAACTGCATGAGAGGGATTTTAAATAAGAAATTACATAACAAAATCCTACTACTACTGCTACAATCTATCAAATTAAAAACTGAAAGGCTATCTTGAATGAAACTGATTCATTGTTTTTCTCTCTCGCTTGATGAAGCCAAGTTGCAAATCTTCAACATATCTTGGAGTCTCGGTAGATGACTCATCTCAGAATGCAACTGTCCAGCATAGGTGGCATCAGAAAATTCTGGAATTAAACAATCGACAGCATTTGAAAGGAATTTGATAGTCGTTTGTTGATTGTTTGGTTTGATCAAATGAGTCCACATACTGTCCCAGGATATTGTTTGAAGTTTGTTGATTTGTTGACTTTTCTTCTCCATTTCTTCTCTCCATCTGTTTTCAGTTTCTTTCACTTTAGGCAAACTGCCAGGAACACAGTCTGAAATGAGATTGATTGAGTACAAGCTGTCATTTATAAATTGCGTGATATTATTCATCATACTCCTAGCCCTTGATATTTCTCTCTCAGCTTTCATTATTTGATGTTCCCATTCTGTAAAAAAGATTTCTTTGTGTCTTTCCTCTTTTCTAGGAAGATTGGCTTCTTTTCCTTTTTCTGTATCTTGCCAATTGAGAAATTCGGAAATCTTTTCATCAGCATCATCTATTTCTTGTCTGAGAGTAATAACATTTTGGATCAAAGATGAGGTAATATCACAAAAAGGTTCTGCCTATGATAGCTTTGCACAAAATTCATTCAATTGCTGAGACAATAGTTTATTAGCCTCAAGGGCTTCTGATTTGAATTCACTTAACTTCGGGAAATCTTTAAACTTATCCAAAGTTGTTTGAAATTCCTTTTCTTGTACCATCTTTGCATTTTTCTCATTTTGTAACAGACTTTGTAACTTGGAAATTTCTTCATTCAGTTGTTGTTGTTTACCTAAGAGCTGCTCATCAACTTTCTTCTTTTCTTCAGCAAGTTGTTTTTCCAATTCTTTGGACCTGAGTGTCTGATTTTGTAGTTGTTGTTGCAATTGGGTAATCTGTTGCTGACTTTCCTTAGCTTGCTCTTCAAGTGAAGCTATGTGGAGATCTTTCTGAGTTATCATCTGAGAAACTTCTACAACTTTATCAACTGTCGTAGCACTATAAGCTCCTGCATACTGGGATAATTTTGTGAGGTCTTCAGATGGATTCACCTCATTGTTTTTGTAAACAATATTCATAAACTCCTCTGATGGAGTAGAAAACATGTCCTGTTCTGTCTTTCTTCTTTTTCTTTTTCTTCTAACAACAGCCTTATGTTTTGGGCTGTAAAATACATCTAAAGGAGGGATCTCCTCGACCTTCAATACAATCTGCCCTGTCGGATGTTCAGGAATGATTTCAACATCCTGCTCTATTTGTTCTTTATCTTTATCTTGCAATCCCAGCTGTTGAGCGAATTGATCATATTGTTTTAATAACTGAGAAGAAACATTAAGATCAGCAGAAACTATAATCTCTTTAGTTGTTTCTTTTCCTTTTTCTGTATCTATGTTCTGCTCAGTGCTTTTGCCATCCGATCCACCTTTTTTATTATGCACATCATCATCGGTACTTGTGCATTTTTTTGTTGTCTGAGCAGTAGACTGCTGACCAGTATTTTGATCGGATTTATCATCAGTATTTCTCTTTTGGGAATCAGGCTTGTCGATAGCGACCACCTTTTGAGTATGTACAGTTGGCTGGTTAACAGCCGATTGTGTAATGACTTTGCCAGTAGATGTTTCTACTAGCGTTTTGTTGGATGTACCTTCTGACTCTGACCCTTGTGTTGGAATTCTTAATTGGTCCAGAGGAACTCTTAACAATCTCTGGCTTCTGAATAACAAAAATTTATTCATTTCCTCCTTTTGAAATTTAGACTTGGCTAAGTCATAAATTTGAGGAAAATTATCCAAAGAAACAAACAAATCATCAAACGGATCTGGCTCATGCTCAAATTGAGCAATTGAAACTGAAGCAGTAACATTAAAGGCTATCTGTCGCGGATCATATTGTCTTCCAGGAATGGTTGCAAATTTACAACCTTTTATCTTGGCGACTTCTTTTTCAGCATGCTTGAAGTCATTTAAAGTAAACTGACCACAATTGAATGGGAATTGAGGCCACATTCTCTTCTTACTGTTATTTAAAGACCTGGATATTCCTTCAACTATTAATTGATAGGAAATTTCTTGAGCAAGAAGTTTGTCTGGAACAATAAGAGGAAGAACATGTGGTTCCACAATACTACCAAAAACCCTGATGTATGTAAATTTCTCCTCCCCAAACCAATCTCCTATTGCAAATAAGTCAGCCTTAGCTTTATCAGAGAATCTAGGGGGGAAGCGATTAAAAATGGTTTGGAAAACAGGGATAAGGAAACCATGGCAGATTCTATATACATTATCTTGGAAATGAACCTTCCAAAGAAGTTTATGATAAATATGAATTGGGGTAGGGTCTTTGGGAGTCCATTTCCATCCAAATAAGGGAAACTCGGAATTAAAACAAAGAGCATCAAGAATATAGGCACAAAAGAAAAAGGGAGTGGAATTTCCAGCGGTTTTTTCTTGTCTGTACTCAAGTATCCTATTGGCCATTCTATCGGAAAGAATAACAGCCCAATCCATGATGTCGGAATTGACAGCAGCTAGGATTAATGGGACCATTTGTATAGAAAACCTAGCTGAATTATCATTGCCAAATAATCTACACATCATGGCAGCGGCATAGCAATACAGAGGTAAAAGGGAATCTACAGAATACATACCGGACGCTTCATTTCGGTGCTTCTCTGGATTTTTGTTCCAATCTCTGATAGGATCAGATTGGACTTTTTTATTATCGGCAAAGTCTTTGATAAACTCCTTTTTATACACCTTCTATGGGTCTGGAAGGTGATACATTGCCTTTAGGTCTTCTGCTTTAAACGAGCCAAAAGACACTCCAGATGCTGAAACAAACGTTCTGTCTTGTATCTTCACACTGTCAATAACCCATCGAATTGCATCATAATAAGGCATGATGCTCGCTCTGGCTACAATTCGATGTAAAAATGAATTTGCAAGTGATTTTTCAGTGATTTCAGAGTCGGAATCTGAGCTATCTTCGTCTGGAACCGATGCCTTTTCCACTGTGACCTTGGGGTTTTCTCTTTCCAATAGGTTGTAGACTCCTTCCCACGTCATTCTCTCAAGCCCCTGGCATGATGTATCTGTGACTAATCTTAGTTTTGTGGGCTTTTCTTTTGAAATCGTAGGAGTCTCAACAAACTTAACTCGAACAGCAGTCTTGGCTCTTCTCGCTCTCTTCGACATTTTTGCGTTTGCTATTGCTTCCATTTGTCTGTGAATGAAAGGGCTTAGTGTTCTTTGGCTCTGCAAGACAATAAACTCTCAGTCGTGACAAACAAGCAACTTAAATGGGATGATTTATGAACTTATGATTTTTCATTTATTTGTTTCGTATACCGCGTAAATGCTCCTTTTGGGTCACACTCACGTATTAAAAACCAAATAATTAACAATATTCATTCGATTTGTTATTGAATGCCCTCGTACAAACAGAGATTTGGCGCTTGTGAAATATTAAAATATTCATCCATTCTGAACTTTTCGCATGTAATAAATGACATTTATCAATCGCATCGAAAGTTTTCGAATGGCACATAAACATCACAATACGTTTTTCTCGATTGGCCGATTCCGATTGAAAACTTTTCCGATTTCTAATGGTGGGGTCTACCATATAAGATTTTAAACGAACAAATGTTTGATTTTCTTTTGAAAGCGTTTATTGTAATAACGCGCGTCGGATCGGGGAATTTTAATTGACCGTAAAGAGTTTATTAAAGAATATCCCGATTATTCGATTGCGACTGGACGCATCGCATCGGAAGTTATATAAATAAACAATTTAAACTCTTAGCGATTGAAGATTTCCGATCGAACTAATCGCATCGAAGGATTTGAAATAAGTATATGAAACTTATTTTAAGGGTTTTCTCCGATTCTCCGATTGCGATTGGACTTTTAAACTTGATTTGTTTTTTATGATAAGGCCTTCTATATTGGATCGGATCATAAGTTTTGAATGTTGTATTTGTTTAGTAAACAAAAGATGAGTTTTTTCAAAACAATGAATCTTTATTTCTAAGTCTTTTATTTCTATAAAAAGAGAAAGGGACCCTATTTCTAAATGAATTTTATTTCTAAAATTTTAAGAAAAAGGGAGGGTTGTTGTATAGTACAACGAGGTTCCATATCTCCCCATTGGTCTCTCTGTGTCCTTCAATTCTTAGATCCTAATCAATGATTCTCCACTGTTGTTTTGAATCTAGAGTTTTGATATTAGGGGTGGATATGTTGTTCGAAGGATGGTGAGGTCCAGACACGAAAGAAACCAATGGTCCAGGCTTTGATATGGTAGCTGCTTTCTGAGGTCTTGTCTTCCTATTATCTCTGTATGACTTGTATTGGTCCTTTTCTGCCCTTGAGATCAGATCTCCAAAGAATGTCTTTCTTCCCAAATCTGCACTCTTCTTTTCCTTCTTATGACCTGTCTTTCCTGTAGTCAGTAGAGTGGGGGGTGTTTGTAGATGTTGATGTTGTCCTACCGGCACACATGGGCCCTATGTGTATCAATTCATATTATGAGTGCTTCATTTTCTACAGCAATGAGCTTGCCCAAGTTTTTTAGAGAGATGTGAAAGTTCTTACCTCTCGTCTTATCACCCAACGACTGTATAGCTGAAGACACCCTTAAAAAACACCCAAAATTAAACTCCTAAATGTCTCAGCAAGACATTGGTGAGCCCGCTCAAGTTTGTTAGAGTGATGCATAGCTTCTTACCTCTCATCTTACTGCCTAGCAATTGTGTCATTGGAGACACTCTAAGAAAAAAAAAATGCTTAGAAATTCACTCTCTTAAGTGTCCCAGCCAGACATTGGTGAGCCCGCTCAAGTTTGTTAGAGCGTTGCGTAGGTTCTTACCTCCCGTCTTACTACCCAGCAATTGTGTCGATGGAGACACTCTAAAAAACACACGGAAATTGCACTTCTACGAAACAACTCTAATTGATTGGATCGTCACTACCATCCCCGGCAACGGCACCAAAATTGGGTTGTATAAATCATTGTTAAATGAATAAACAATACACATTAATTATAAATCCAGGGACGTCTTTTTATTCCAATGACAGTTTCACTGTCTGTGCCGATACACCAACCAGAAGAAATTCCAAAGAAAATAAATCGTTGTTGAAGTAAATGCTGGAACTAAATCACTCATACAGAAATAAAAGGATCTACAAGACTGGAATCACACTTCAATCAATCTATTCTAGCGCGCTACACAACAAGTATCCAACTACTATCTCTAATATCATATGTGTAACAGCATACAAATTATTGAAATTGAAGCAGATATATTCACAGCTGAACACCAGCAACAACACTCTACTGGTACATAAACTAAAATAAAATTACATACACACAACTACTTTAATCACTGTAACTCCTAAGAAATAGGGCCCTTCCTCCCTATCAGGGCACAGATAGAGGTAGAACTTAACGGAAAATAAATTGAATAATTCATGTAACAGCAATAACAGGAGAATTTGTATTAATCTGAGTACAATTACAAAGCCAAAATATTGTTGTTCTCCGCTAACCTTTCGACCTCTAGGGCTAAGATCTATATAGCGGTTACATCTCAGAAAATCAAGGGATAGATCAATCATATAAATTGTTACACCATTTTTTGGTCATCTAACCTATTATCATTAGATGGACCCAAGTACACCATGTAAGACCAATTTTACCCTAAGTAAAATTGCTTTCACTATGTAAAATAACATAATAAACCACATTTATTAGGTTGTTTATGGTCTAAACAGGAAACCCCAAAAGGAAATATTAAACAAACCTATTTTGTTTAATTTTCCTCATGGAATAATTAATTAAACCATAATTTAATTATTATTCCTAGTCGTGTTTAACCCAAAAACAAAGAAATTAATTAGATAAACCTTTATTTATCTTATTATTTTCTAGGAATAATTATTTAAATCTTATTTAGATAATATTCCTTGTTAAATATAACCAAATCACCCACAAATAATTAAATAAATCATTATTTATTTAATTATCTTTCAACCACTTCCTTAAATAATTAAATAAATCATTATTTATTTGATTATCTTCTAACCATTTCCTTAAAAAGATAAATAAATCATTTATTTATTTATTTTTGACAAATTAAGGGATTTGACCCAAGTCAAATACCTTTTCCCTCCAACAAATATAATAAAATATTCCATAAAAAGTGGATCTAGATCTGCACCAAGATCTAGAATGACCCAATATTTTGTTATAAATAGGAGGGTTTTGCCTACCATTCCTCACCTTTTGTTGCCTATTAGATCACTCTGGATCTATACACTTGGTCACATTTTTCCATCATTTGCTGTGTGAGCTCCCATTGAGCTCTATTCTTTGCATTGGGTTTTCTACACCAACAAGAGAGAGAAATCTTAGATCTGAAGTGCTGAGGACTTCCAAGAACCCATCCCACTGAGGAGAATTGGATACGCCTTCTTATTTTCCTCCCAGGTGCCCAATTAATACAAAAATTCTTTCAAAAATTGTTCTTGTCTTGTCTATTGGTATATGGAGCAAACCCTTGTTTTCACTGCTTAATGTCTTTCCATGCATAGATCTGGTTTTTGCAGCTCTTTTCTTGTTCAACTAACCGCAGATCTGAAGATATTGGCAGCCACTTTTGTTGTTAGGGCTATTAGTTATGCGTAGCTAAAGTGGTCCTTTTTCGTACACTTCGACAAAGGATTCATACTAACAAAATCTTATGATTCTCATGCTGATCGAAATAGAAGAAATATAGTGATAACCTCTCCTTAATAAAGTTCTATCTAGAAAATTATAGATTACAATCAAAACCGCCCTTAGGCTGTTATCCCAAAAATACAATGCTAAACAACTACTACAGCTATCGCAATAAAACCACAGTTGTCGTGTAACAGCTAAAGGACAGATCATCAACAGGTGTTGACGGGATCCAATCAATGGTACAACTATATCAGCAGTTTGCCAATAGGTCTATAACAACAGGGTGTAACAGCAGTTTCTGGCAGATCTGTAACGGCAAGGTGTAACATCATCGCTCGCTATAATAGCACACCCTTAACTACTCCTGTGTACTTCATGCTCGGGATATTTGGTGCTACAATTTACATCTAGAAAGACAACACAAAGACCATAGATCTTCTCCGAACATTCATCCTCAATTTGTCATATAAAAGGCACGATATATCATAATAATTGATGAAATGGCATAGTAATGAAAACAAGGTAAAACAACACAAGTTAGGATAGAAAGGTAGGAAAAAGAGGCAAAGATAGTCCCATTGGTTATGGTCATGAGAAAAATAGGGAAAAAAAATGTAGGAAAAATGTGCAAAATGGGCACCCAACAGTGGTTGGCCCAAAAAAAAATTGACTTTCGACCAATCAGAAGAGGCCACGTGGCAGCCTGCCTATGGCCCAAAATTTACACAGTCAGCAGTACCTTTTTGCCAAATTTCCTTATTTGGGAAAACAGACAGAACTCGTTTCTTGGAGCATGCAATGTCGGTTTTCCGTGATATCTACACAAGTGCACAGGTTTCAAACCATTCCGATAACTTTCATTTTTGAGCATATTTTTTAGCACCAAATCAATGAGGGGGCGGTCCTTCAAGTAGCCTCCTACATGCTCAAATTATAACAGATTATGATCTAGCCTCATATGCAATTCGGTTTCCACCACTTACAACACCCAGAATATGCATGTCTCCTTTAGATAGTCCATTCATATCTTCAGAGCCCTTTCTTGTTTAACAAAGCTTCTTTGGTCGTGATCTCCCCCCTCCTTTTAGTTTGGGGAGGAATTATGTCTCGTGTACTTAGTTCAACATATGTTATTGTATCCAATATTGGCCTCTGTTTATGTATATGGGACTCATTGTATCCTTGTATCACTTTCTAGCTCATTGATGCCAACATATCATGTATCATGTACTTTGTTTCTCAGACCCACATTGTTGGGAATATCATTATTATTTGTACTCAGTTATCTCGTTGGGTATGAGTATGTCTCCCCCACCTCATTTGAGATTATGTAATTGCCAATAAAAATATACTTTTATTAGCTAAGTAGGTCTCAACCCCTCCATTCTCATTCCTTCCTTGCCTTACTTCACATCTCTCTCTCTCTCTCTCTCTCTCTCTCTCTCTCTCTCTCCTGAAAGTGCAACCTACAACATATTTTAGTCATACAATTTGATCTTGGCACTCTTACCTTGGGAGGAAATCTATTATCACCCAAAAAGTGTTCACTTATCAATTTCTTACTAGGTGGATTGAAATACACCATATATGTAATGTTCCCAATTTTTAGCCTCAAGCTAAAAGGAACATTATAGCTTGCATATTTTCATTTAATTTAATAAAATGGGTAAGGAGACACCTTAACCCCTTTTGATGGAGAAATAACACTCCTTGTGTGAAAGGAGGAATAATAAAGTAGCTGAATTGAGCACCACATGGTGTGAACAGGATTGGATCATGCTTGATCTAATCATTTTGACCAAGTCAACTAAAATTGTCTAGATGCATTGAACCTACTTGGACAGCCCAGTTTTAGTGGCGGCTTCACTTGCTTGAGATAGAAGCAAGTGTGAATGGGACCCATGGTGAGAAAGGTTCCTTTGCTTTATAAGGAGTAGATGGCAGCCCATTTTCATTGTGCATTGGCTTATTATTTTCGTAGGGTCTGCAAATATTTGCATCCCCGGGTTGTTTAGCAGGGTTTGTAGGGTTCTTGAACCCAAGGGTGTTCCTGGTCGGGAATCCCTACCTCTTCCTCAAGGAAGGAGAGGGTTTGAGCTTTATTTCCTTATTCTGGCATTTGGCCAAGCTTCTCTCTGCAGCTACAGCGTTATTTCTGCAGCAGATTAACGTTGTGTTGTTGGATGCAACAACAGAGGAACTCATAGAGTCATTCCTTGGCTTATTCTTCAGTGGATATCTTGGATTTTCTTGGAGGAGCAGCAGAGGAGACTCTCGGGATTCATTTCAGATCTTTGGCACCAGGCCAAACACTCACGATATCTCACAGTGCAATCAAGGGCAGAAACTGCGTTATTTTCAGAGGTAGCTGCTGGGAGGGTCCAGTTGAGCTCATCAAAATTATTGTTCTTGAGTAGAGGGATCAGCCTTCTACTGAAGAGAACTATCAGAGGAGGGCATGAGAATTTCAGATCTGCCATAGCCTCATTCTCATTTTGATTTAGTTGCAGTGATAAGTCATTTGTCACATTGTACATTTTCCAGCATTTCTAGCAAGCTCTCCTAGATTGGCTAGAAATATTGTATTTGAGCCCATCCTTATATTTATGGGCATTTATTTATATGTATCAGCCATATTTCATGTATTTACATCTATAGCAGCAGCTACTCTCCTAGAGATAGCACAATCACTGCTTCAGGCATTTTGCACAGTTGCTGCATCTCTTGTATTTCATAGTTTAATCATTGGAGACTGACTCCCATTGCATGTGAGGGTTATTCCTCATGATATTTCTATATTATGTTGTTGATATATTAATAACATGATGGTTGTATTATATCTCATCTTATGTTGTATTGATATTTGTAGAGTTGCATGATTGTGTTCATGTATTGCTGTAAGCTCTCTCATTGAGCAATTTCTGAGAGATCTATTTTGGGGAGATCTGTATAAGCCCTCTAGGCTTATTTCTTTGAGCTCAACTTCTGGAGGAGAAGTGTTTAGTGAGTTAATAAGGGGATCCAAGCCCCCTTTCAGTTTATTTTTACACTGTCTCTCTTATACAACGTACTTGAGGACCACATTTCAGAAATTCCCGAAAACGGAACATTAGAGTGGTATCAGAGCATCAATCTTGGCTCAGCTTGTGCACAAGATTTAATTCCATCAGCAAGAGGAGCTTCTCTCCAAGGAGAGGAGATTGACTGAGGAAACAAGGGAAAAGGAATGATGGAAGAGGAGGTATCCATTCTTCTTTTCCAGACCATTGAAGGAATCATTGAAAATCTTGATGAAAGGGAAAATTGGGAAGATTTTCTGAGAGGGTTTGTTGGTGAGACAAATCCTAGCTATTTTTCATGAAGGGTGTGGGAATTAATCCACACATGCAGATCCACAGTGCAGTCCTTTGTTCACTTTCATTGCAAGGGAGTAGAGGAAGAAAATGAGGCCATGGGAGAAGCAGCGCTGCAACTCAAGGTATGGCTCATGATTGTTGGTTTGAAGGTTCCATTTTTCATTTTCATGCAAATGCAAAAACATATGATGCATTCACTAAGGGTTTGATGGAAAAACTTGGTGAAACTCATTGTGTCATAAACACAAACACTTTTCATACATTGGAAAGAACCAACAGCGCTATCACATTAGGAGGAGATCCATCACCACATGGAGGTGAAAGGGGGAGCCATTGCTTCAACTAGAGGAGCCCTTGTGTCTTTGCAAGGAGTTCAAAATATTTTTACATGTGGGTACCAAGGCACAATTCTGGAGCCATATGTAGCATCTGCTGGGAATTGTGAGATGGAGAAAGAAGAGCAGAAGGATCAGCATGAAGGGATGATGAGCATTCTCCCTTATCTATTTCAGAAATTTTCTGCACATAGGAAAGAGACTGCACTGCGTAGAGGAGAGAGGGACAAATTAGTCCACTCATACATGCAGTCTATTTTAGATCTTGATGTCTCACTCTTTGGAGGCTTTCCACCTAGGAGGCCACTTGATCTAGAGATGATGAGAGGCATCATGCTATTTGGTTCACCACTCTTGGATTCCGGAGAGGTGGAGACATTAGAGGAATCCCACACAGCGCAGAGAGTTTGGGGTTAAGCATAAGGAGGAGGGATACACTCTCTTATTTTCAGTACCACCCTTTCTCATTAGCTATACTGCACTGATAGAGTTTGTTGCATGGATGGAGGATAGCATCTTCATGATGCAGGATGACTGCTCTATAGATTTGATAAGAGAGAGGATACTTCCTTTGAGGAAGGACTCTTTCATGCATTGGAGTAGATGGAGGCCACTCATGCTTACATTGGCCAGGATCGGGAAATTCTTTGGAGGTGATAGTCTCTCATGGGAGGCTCATTTTCAGAGATCATCATTCTATTTGAGCATGAGTAGCTGCATGGTGGGCATGGCAGAAACTTGGAGGATGACTTTGGCATGGGGGATATCAAAATAGTAGGCAGCAGCGTGAGGGAGCACCATATTGCAGAACACCAACGCTGTCTATGTGGAGGATTGATCCAGGATGGACGACTCAGCTTTTGGTTGAGTATTCCCAGGATCTTGGTGCATTGCATGATCTTGGATGGCCCTGATGGAGGTGGAAAATACTTAGTGGATGATATGATCATCTATCATCATGGCTGACTCTTCCTGACTAGAGTTTCTAGTCTCAAGGAGAAATTATTGCATGCAGCACATGAGGGCTTCCTAGCTATGCACTTGGATGCATACTTTGCCTTGCTAGAGGAGTTCACTTGGGAGGGCATTCATCATGATCTTCATCAGCATATGGACAGATGCATAGCCCGGATGATTTTGGAGAGGTTGGCACAACCATTCCCTTACTCATTGGAGGAGAGGGAGAGCATTCAGATGAGCCATTTCAGCGCAAGGACCGGAGTACATGGTAAAGGAGGTATAGATCTTCATTTTGATTTGCCTTCCTTTACTTCTTATGGGCAGCTTGATGAGCTAAGGATGATCACACCTCCTTATGCTCCCTATTGTGATTTACTTTTGGCCCATTGCAGCAATGGGAGTGGCCATTCTTATGATGGTTTGTGGGGGAAGCCACATATTCCTTGGTGTGCACCATTGGCACCAAATTGTGATTTCATGTTTTCATCTTATGAGGAGATGTTGTGGCAGCAAACAAGTGGCTAGTACAGCACTTGTTACTTTTGATTTTGAGGCAGGCCAAGGAGGCACTACGCAAGTTCCATGAGTGGAACTTTGAACCACTCTCCGGTTGTCATTTGGAAACTTGTTTCTATTGTGTATTGCTCCTTGTATTTCTAATGTTTGTACACTCATGAGGAGAATTATTTGGATATTATTGGATGTACAGCCCATTGGGAGCATGATTCTCCCCATTATACATTTTTATGATGCAGGAGATACCATGGGAAAACCATGATTGCCACATTGCTACTTGTCTCTTCTTGTGGGAGGAACCACTTGGAGAATTTGATGAGGCATTTCATGGCTGAATTTCTTGATGAGGTAGCTTGGGCCATTCTTGGAGGCAATACCATTTCAGCCCAAGGATATAGGCAGCCCCATGCACACCACAAATGGAGAGAGGGCCATCATGGGAAACCACAGCACAACTCTCCATTCAGCCCCAACACATTGCAGAAACCAGGGGTTGATATTTTCATTTGGATGATAGCATGGATGAGAGGATCCTCATTGGGACCAAAATTTTCCCATGCATATCATCACTCCTACCTTAAGGATTCCATTGAACAGCAAGGAGGTTTCCACCTACACCTTATATCTTTCCATGATGTACATCATTCCGGTTTGCATACTTGGGAGGAAGCATTGGAGGATAGATTTGTATAGGATATCTTGAGCAGTGGTGGAGATTGTTGATGAGGAGGCCACAAGAGAAGAAGGGGGAGAAAATTTTGTTCTCTCTATGTAGTTGCTTGAGGGCAAGCAACATGTGGGAGGGGAGGACTGTAATGTTCCCAATTTTTAGCCTCAAGCTACAATGGAACATTATAGTTGCATATTTTATTTCTGCTTAACAAAATGGGTAAGGAGACACCTTAGCCCTCTTTTAATGAAGAAATAACACTCCTTGTGTGAAAGGAGGACAAATAAGCAACTAAAATAAACACCTAAGGGTGTGAATGGAACCCGGATCACTTGATTTACTCATCTTTGACTAAATTCAATAGCGTTGCCCAAGGAGGAGAGGCTTCCTAGAGAAGCTGCGCAGTTTTGGAGGGAAGACACTCATATGAGGGTGGAAACCCTAATTGGTGGGACCATGGTGAAGAAAGAGTTCCCTTTCTTTATATGGAGGAGATGGCAGCCCATTTGCATCATGTTTGAAGATAGAATTTCGAATAGGGTCTGCAGAGGCTTGGATCCCCGGGCTGTTTAGCAGGGTGGTGGTGCCCTCGGGCACTAAGGTGTTCCCGATCGAGAATCCCTACCTCTTCCTCAAGTACGGATGAGGATTGAGCTGATTTTCCTCAATCTGGCATTGGCCATAGCTACATTCATTACCTACATCGTTAGCTCTGCAGTAGAGAGGACGTTGTGTTGTTGGGTGCAGTAAGAGAGGAACTCATAGAGTCTCTCTTGACTTGTTTTCTTCAGTGGAGGAGTGATCTATTCATTGGAGGAGCTGCAAGGAGGATTCCTAGGCTTCATTTCATATCTTTGGCACTTGTCCAAACTACCATCATCTCCCACTGTGCATTCCATATCAGAAACTGTGTTATTTTATGGAGGCAGTGTGAGGAGGGTTCATGGAGCTCATCAGGAGTGTGTTTTTGAGACAAAGGGATCGGCCCTTTGTGCTTAGAGACATTATCAGAGGAGGGAAATAATATTTTAGATCAGCCACAGCCTTATTCATATTTCAGTTCATTTGCAATGACAACTCAGTTGTCACATTTTGTATTCTCCAGCATTTCTAGCAATCTCTCCTAGATTGGCTAGAAATCCTATATTTTAGCCCATTTCCTTGTTATTGGGCTATTTCTTTGTATCCTACAGCCACATTTGTATTTCATGTGTATTCAGCAGCTGCTACTCTCATAGAGACTGCGTAGGCATGGTCCTCCGGCATTCTGAGTAGTGCAGCAACTCATGTATTTCAGGGTATGATCACTTGGAGTTTGGATCCATTGTATGAGGGGTTCTTCCCTCTTCTATTTCTTGTATATTTGTTGAATAATATCATATTGTTGGCTGTATATCATTTCCCTCTCATGGTGTATTTAGATTTGCAGAGTTTAATGGTTATGTTCATATATTGTTGTAAGCTCTCTCATTGAGCCTTGTTTTAGAGACCTAGATTGGGGAGATCTGAATAACCCATCTAGAGTTATTTCTTTAAGCTCATTTTCTGCAAGGGAGTTGTATTAGAGATTTTCTAGGGCATCCCAGCAGTGGTTTACCTTATTTATGCAGTGACTTCCTTATACAGCATCCTCAAGGACCCTGTAGCAGAAATTCCTGAGGTGAATATTGCATATCCATAGACAGAGTCTGCGAAGGGCCAACTAGCCTCAGGATCTCTCCCTTCTTTGGAAGGAGACATATCCTGTAAATGCCCCCACAGTCAATCTCTAGAATGGAATTGTGGTGTCTCACTGAAGAAGAATTGGAATATCCTAAGATATGCCCGATGGAGCAGAAAGTTCCAGATTTGGAACATTACAATGGTATCAGAGCTGGAGCATGGGGCTGTAATGTTCCTTTTTCAGGATTGCTCATGAATCAAGCATCAAAAATGCATTTCCAGCAACAAATGCAATAAAACGGTGAAATTAACTCTTGGATCCCATAAATTAGACAATATGAAACTCAAATCCAAGAATAGAGCTTAAACAAATCAAACTAGGTGGGCTAAACAGACCTCCCACACTAGTTTAGCTAAAACTAGTGAAAAACACCAAGACTGCAAAATGCCGAAGCAGTTGCTCAAGGGACTGTGTATTATATGAGAGGGTTTACACATAAAATGATCAGAGAACAATATATCTACTCATGTATTGATAAACAATGCTGGAGAATAGAGATCTAAGCTCCCTTTACAAAATACAAAAGAAACCGGCAAGGGTTTCTTGTCAAACGCTCTATATATAAAATGTGATATTCAGAAAATCACTGAATAATCACTGCAACACTAAAGTACATGATTGAAATAGGCTGAAAGATGTCTGATCTAATGTAGAACCCTCATGGGCTTCCTCCCATGAAAGGATGAACCTCTCAATCACAAGGAAACTCAGCAATGGAGCCACCAAACCATACAATAAGTTCTGCCTCCTGAAAAATGCACTCCCTAGCAGAAACAACGCTGGGAGGATGAGAGAAATGTGTGGTATGATACCACAGATTTGAAATAAGCTTTGGAGCTCTCCAAAAAGATCTCTCAAGTGAAGGAACCCTTCCTCCAATGAGAAACTAGCTCAGAAGTCGAGATTCCAATCCCTTCCACTGCTGCACCCAGCAACACTGCACAATCTCCGACAAAGTTGTGATGATGTAGATGGCTGAAGCTTGGCCTGAAAACCTGATGTGGAATAATGAATACAAACTCTCCCAATGAGCTACTCAAAGGAAAGAGGTGGGATTCCCGCCCGGGAACACCCAGTGCTAAACAGCGCTGCAACTTGCTAAGCAGCAAGCAGCAACAATTCTTGGCAAGAAAGAATAATAATCTAAAATATGATGAACAATGTTGCCATCCTCTTCCTTATATAAGATGTGAGTTTTCTTTCCCTTGGCCCCACTTACTTAGTTTGCTTCTAACCCAAGCTACCTTTCCCTCCAAAATTGCATTTTCCAACCTAGGATTCCTCCTCCACTAAAACTGTGTTGTTGACTTAGTCAAAGCAGCTTCAATTTAACCTTGTTCACACATGAAGGTGTTTTATTTGGCTAGAAAGAATGTCTCATTTCACATTTGTAGTATTCTTATCCTCCTTAGGAGACTTATGGGATTTTCTACCCATTTATTTATCGGCTACAGCTGTTGCTAACTCTAATGTTCCATTTAGCTTGGAAGCTAAAATTTTGGAACATTACAGTCCTCCCCTCCAAAATCTTTGCTTGTCCTCAAGAAAATTCATAAGGAGAGAAAAATATCTCCCCTCCTCCTCATGTGGCCTCCATCAGTAGCCTCCATCACTGCTTCAAGAGAATCTGCAAATAAACTGTCATCCAATGCTCCCTCCCAAGTGTGCATAACCAAAGTGTATGCATCAATCAAAGGCAGAAAGTGTGAATGGAAACATGCTATATGTCTCATGGCCTCCACAAAGTAGGAGTGATGATAAACATGGTTAATGATTGCCTCCCTCATCCATGCAATCATCCAAATGAAGTGAGTCACCCTCCAACATGGTAACTCATGAAGAGCCTCTTCCACCTTGTGCTCCTGAAATGTAGGCGGGCTGAATAAGTGAACATGATAGGCTATAATGTTCCACAAGAAGAGGGGGAGGAATTTTGTCTCTCTATGCAGTTGCTTGAGGACAAGCAACATGTGGGAGGGGAGGATTGTAATGTTCCCAATTTTTAGCCTCAAGCTAAAAGGAACATTATAGTTTGCATATTTTCATTTTGTTTAATAAAATGGGTAAGGAGACACCTTAACCCATTTTGATGGAGAAATAACACTCCTTGTGTGAAAGGAGGAACAATAAAGAAGCTAAATTGAGCACCACATGGTGTGAACAGGATTGTATCATGCTTGATCTAGTCATTTTGACCAAGTCAACTAAAACTGTCTAGATGCATTGAACTTACTTGGACAGCCCAGTTTTAGTGGAGGCTTCACTTGCTTGAGCTAGAAGCAAGTGTGAATGGGACCCATGGTGAGAAAGGTTCCTTTGCTTTATAAGGAGGAGATGTCATCCCATTTTCATTATGAATTGGCTTATTATTTTCGTAGGGTCTGCAAAGACTTGCATCCCCGGGCTGTTTAGCAAGATTTGTAGGGTTCTTGAACCCAAGGGTGTTCCCGGTCGGGAATCCCTACCTCTTCCTCAAGGAAGGAGAGGGTTTGAACTTCATTTCCTCATTCTGAAATTTTTCCATGCTTCTCTCTACATCTACAACATTATTTCTGCAGCAGATTAACGTTGTGTTGCTGGGTGCAGCAACAGAGGAACTCAAAGAGTCATTCTTTGGCTTATTCTTTAGTGGAGAACTTGTATTTTCTTGGAGGAGCAGCAAAGGAGACTCCCGAGCTTCATTTCAGATCTTTGGCACTAGGCCAAACACTCACCATCTCTCACAGCGTAGTCAAGGGAAGAAACTGCATTATTTTCAGAGGTAGCGGCTGGGAGGGTCCAGTTGAGTTCATCGGGAGGATTATTCTTGAGTAGAGGGATCAACCTTCTACTGAAAAGCACTATCAGAGGAGGGCATGAGTATTTCAGATCTTCCATAGCCTCATTCTCATTTTGATTCAGTTGCAGTGACAAGTCATTTGTCACATTGTACATTTTCCAGCATTTCTAGCAATCTCTCCTAGATTGGCTAGAAATCTTGTATTTGAGCCCATCCTTCTATTTCTGGGCATTTATTTATATGTATCAGCCATATTTCATGTGTTTATATCTACAGCAGCAGCTACTCTCCCAGAGACAGCACAGTCACTGCTTCCGGCTTTTTGCACAGTTGTTGCATCTCTTGTATTTCATAGTTTAATCTTTGGAGACTGATTCCCATTGCATGTGAGGGTTATTCCTCATGATTATTTTGTATTATGTTGCTGATCTATTAATAAAATGATGGTTGTATTATATCTCATCTTATGTTGTATTCGGATTTGTAGAGTTGCATGATTGTGTTCATGTATTGTTGTAATCTCTCTCATTGAGCATTTTCTGAGAGATCTGTATAATCCCTCTAGGCTTATTTCTTTGAGTTCAACTTCTAGAGGAGAAGTGTTTAGTGATTTAATAAGGGGATCCAAGCCCCCTTTCAGCTTATTTTTACATTGTCTCTCTTATACATCGTCCTTGAGGACCACATTTCAGAAATTCCTGAAAACGAAACATTACAATATAGGATTAATTTTACCACGGTAAACCCACTTTCACCATAGGAAATAATGTAAACCCACTTTCACCATAGGAAATAATTTAGTAAACCATTTTTCTAAATTATTTCTCATTAAAATCTATAAACTCCATGAGAATAATTAAATAAATCATTATTTATTTATTATTCTTTATTTATTTCCTATTTTCCTTTTGAGATAATTGTTGAATCATTATTTAATAATTATTTCAAATTCATATTTGTCTTAATTCTCACAAAGTGATTAATAAATCATTTTTATTTGTTAATTACTTCAACCATTTTTTATAAATCATTGATTAATAAAGATATTTGACCATTTCGAATATCTTTTCCCTCTCAAAAATAATAATAAAATATTCATGACGACTAGATTTTGATTTAGTCAATAATATTTTATTATTTTCTAATTCTCAAACTATTCCAATATTTTGTTATAAATAGAGGGTTTTCTCTCCATTTTTCACCATGACCATTTTCATCATCCCCATTATGGTCTCATAGAATTTGAGATCCTTCTTGAGTTAAGACATCTTTTGTTTTATTTTTTGCCCATTGCAAATTGAGAGAAAAAAAACACACTATTGAAGCGCAAGGTCAAGAAAGTACTCATCCCATAGAGGAGGATCTATAGGCCCAATTTTGTAATCACTCCTCACTAGGTGTATCAATTTTTATTAATAAAAATGCTTATTCATATTATCCATTAGGTTGCTACACTTTTATTTGTGTTGTTATATGTTTCTATTTACATATTATCTTTTGTTGGAGGGTTTTTTCTAGCATCTTGTTGCAGACCTGAAGCATAAACACAACCATATTTTGTTGTTAGGGGTTATATGTCACATATAACTTAAGTGAATAGATTTTCTCTCACTTGCAGAAAAAATTCATATTAACACTCAAGTAAATCAGCGAGAGGAAATCAAGTGGATTGCAAACAACACAAGTGTATGAAACAAATAAAAAAGGAGAATTGTATCATAACAATGAGTGAATTCAAGACTAGATCAGATATAAAAACATAATTACCGATCAAACAAGAACTATTACCTTAAAACGAGAACTCTAGCCAAAAAACCCCAAAAAAACATGAAAAAACAGGTTGTAAATGAAAAGCGTTGATGTTGGAATAACATTTTTTTTCGGGGTAAATTTTCAACATTTTTTTAAAATGGCAATAAAAACCAATTTTTTTGTGCAAAAGACACCCTAAAAATGAGAAGTGTTGATGCTGGAATAACGTCTTTTTTTTTTTCAGGGTAAATTTTCAACATTTTTTAAGAATGATAGTAAAAACCAATTTTTTTGTGCAAAAGACACCGTGAAAACGAAAAGTGTTGATGCTAGAATAACACATTTTTATGTCGGGGTAAATTTTCAACATTTTTTAATAATAACATTAAAGATAAAATATTATGACTCCAAAAAACTTTAAATTTCCAACGATTTTCAAGCATGACATTAAAGATAAAATATCACGTCTTTGAAAATCCCTAAAAAACCAATGATTTTTAGGCATGACATTAAATATAAAATATCACATTTTTTAAAAACCTTAAAATTCCAACAATTTTCAGTCATGATGATAAAGAAAAAACACTTATAATTTTTTTCAACCGTAACATTAAAGATAAAATATCAAGGCTTAGAAAAACATTAAAATCTTGACAATTTTTCAACCATGAAATTAAAACCAAAGATTATGACTACCAAAAAACCTTAAGTTTTCAAAATATTTCAAGCATGACATTATGGAAAAAATTTATGACTAAAAAAACTTTAAAAACGAACACTTGAATGAAAGAGTCATTATACCAAGAGTAATTTATTTTTTAAATGTTAAATGTATAACGATTTTAAAATTTTAGCCGAAGACAACTTGACACATTGCAACAAAAATATAAAAATCAACCATCAAATTGACATCCAGTGTATGTGAACTCAACCCATTCTAATGAAAACTTAAAGACAACCATGAAATTGACACATTGTGGGGGCATACTTGATTCATTATAACAAAAATTTTAAAATCAACTATCAAATTGTACATAATGGGATCGTGTTGTTAGACGAGAATCAACACAGACCTTGAAGATAAAATAAATAAAAACAAAAAATACAAAAGAAAACAAAAATTCAAACATTGAAAAAAAAGGCACATTAGCACAACCGATTGAGGATGGGCCTCATCAACAAGGCGACCCAGGATCAAACCTCATAGGGGGTGGTTGTGCCTCGTGCTAGGGGGAGGAGACATGCTAAAAAATCCAGTCAACTAAGGGCTGGTGTGGCCCAGGCCGGATGCGATCCCCAGGTGACTTTGACAGCTTAAATGCCCCTGGGTTGCGGCTCCTCAAACCACAGGTTAAGCCTGGAGGATCACAGACAACTTGACAAAAAAAACATAAAAAAATATATATATAAAAAACATGACAAAAAAATCAAATATAAAAATATATAAAAAGACAAAAAAACCATAAAAATGTAAAAGAAAAACAAAATTAACTTGTAATTTTTTTTTGGTAAGCTTGGCAGGACTACATCTTTTTCATGTCCAATATATCACCTCGATCAAGGCGATAAATTGAACCGGTGACTTCACAACAAGGAGTGTCATAACATAATACTCGATCGACGTCGTTGACTAACTTGTAAAAATTTAAAATAAAAATAAATAAATAAATGGGGAAAATATTTTTTAAAAACAAATAATTTTAAAAAAAATCAAAAACTTCTTTTTTCAAATTAAAAATTAAAATAAAAGAAAACAACATATTTAAAAAATAATAATTAAAATAAAATAAATAAATAAATAACTAAAAAAAATATTGAAAAAAAAAAATTTAAAATTAGAAATAAATCACAAAAATAAAAAATAAAATAAATTAGAAGAAAATTGCCTCGGGTTGCCTAGGTCAATTCCTAGATTCGACATGGTTGCCCAGAGCCGACGAGTAGCAGCCCTGGGTGGCCAGGTTGATTTTAGGAATTGACCTACGCCGACCGGGGCAAAAAAAATTGATTTAAAATTAAATAATTTTTTTTAATATATATATATATATATATATATATATATATATATATATATATATAATGTTTTTTTTTTCTCTTTGAAAGTTTAAATTTTTTCTTATTTTAAATGTTCTAATTATGTTGTTTTTATGTTATTTTATTCTTTAAGTTTTTAAAAAAAAAAAAATTATGTTTCTTTTTGTCTTAATTTTATTTTATTTTTATTTTTTTGGGTTAAATTACATGTTTTTTATAAAATTTTCTCCTTTTATTTATTTATTTTTTAATATGTTTTAATTTAGTTTTTTTGTTTTTTTTTTTTTTTTTTACATGTATTTTTATTTTTATTTTTTATTTATTATTTATTTATTTTTATGGTCTTTTTTATAAATCTATTTTTTTATATTTCATTTTTTTGTTGTCATGTTTTTATGTTTTTTATTTGTATGTTCTATTATTAACATGAAAATCGCGAACATTTAAAAAATTTATTGAAACTTAATACATTAGAAAATTTAAAGTGTAAAAAATAAGTGCTTTAAACAAAAAGGGTTGATGTTGCATCAAACACTTTTCAAAATCAACATGAAAATCACTAACATTTAAAAAAAAAATGTCCATATTTGATATATGAAAAATGTTGAAGTGTAAAAAATAAGCCCTCTAAAAAAAATGAGTTGATGTTGTATCAACACTTTTCAAAATCAACGTGAAAATCACTAACATTTTTAAAAAAAAGTTACATATGAAAATTTAAAGTGTCAAAAATATGCTAAGATAAAGTGTGTTTTGATTAACCACTTTTCAAAATCGGATGATTTTTTTGTTACTTCAAAAAAACGGGTAATGGGTATTTTTCTCATTTGATTGGTAACTATGTTTAAAGTGGATATTTGTGAACAAACAAAAGAATGATTGAGATTCATTCTAATAACATATCTTAAGACCTACGTTGATCAATGCAGATCTAAGTGCCCAATCGAGTGTATATGTGGGAAAGCTAGCAAAGGTGTGTAGTGTAAAGTGTTCTAAGTATAACATTAATGACTTCTCAAGTTGTGTATTAGAGAAAACAAAAATCTGGAAAAGTTGTGTGCAAATCATTATAGTTCTAAGAGAAAGGAGTTAGAAGTGTTCTATGTACCATCAAATAGAATGAGTTGAGTATACAATGATGGTGCACTAAGAATGTATGTATAAGGGTCCCTAAAAAATGATGAGCAAATGTAAGTGCCATGATCATATCTAGATCATAGGTGAAGAGATGTTGAGCAGATTTGAATGTTGAGATTAGATCTTGGCAAAAAAGAAGAGATGTAGAGATGAGACTAGAGTAGATCTAAATGTTGTGATTAGATTTGGGCCATAGGTGGAGAAATGTAGTGTAAAAATAGAATATGACTGCAAAATACGGCTAAAGAATTGGTGTATAATATCTCTGCAGATGTGGTTAAGTTCATACTTGAAGAGCTAGTAAAGAAAGGCGGTATAGAACAGATCTTAGGAGCAGAAGAAATCTTAAGAAAGAACAACGTGAAGTAACAAAGAAAGAAGTTTATATGAGTAAGTTTGATTTAAAAATCCTATGGATATAAGTTTGAAAATATGATGAAAAAGGGATATGATAGGAAGAGAAAGTAGCTACATGCAAATCAAGGAATTGGAGTCCACAAAGTTTCGAAGCTAGAGCACATTTGAAGCTACCCAAAAATCAACACTCCCTCTTAGCGAGGGATGTGCTATAGCAACACTTCAATCCAGAAGCGTTACTCTGATCCACGACATCGGTCCTTTGCGTTGTTGATGCTTAGCTAATGCCCTTAATCCACTATGCTATTGCCTTCTGTTTTGGTGCCCGTGACTCTGCCACAGCCACTGCCTCATCTGTAATGCAGCTTCCTCTCAAATGCAACATCAAGCTTCTAATGGCACTTCCACTGCTAATTGTTGCATTGCAACTCATTTTTTGAGAAGTAAGCCACTGAAGGAAATCACCCAAAATCCTAACAGACAAGTCAGTCTTAGTGCATCTTGATACTGAAGCACCCTCTGCTGCTAATATGCGTTGACCCTCTAGAGATATGCACTGCTGCTGCTCTGCATTGTGTAACCATTGCCTCTGCGCTGCTAAAATCCCATCAACCTCTACGTTGCTACTTCTATGTTGTTGATGCCTCTGCTTTGCATTGCTCCACTCTTCAGCATCCTAGCTATGCCAATGTGCCTCCATAATTCTCTGCACCAACTGACTCCAGTCATCCTCCTACTGTCATTAAGGGCTCTCGTAGCTCATATGTGACCCAAGAGTTTGGGCACCTCATGGATACTGCCCTCCATCTGCAGTTTGAGAGAACTACAAATCTATGTCGCGGCACCTCTTTTCTCGAGGCACATGAGCACTCATAGCCACATTGTCATCACGCCCATCATCACCCTTAATTGTTGCAGCCTTTGAATCAAAATCCTCTTTTCCCTTCTTCTTCTGAGGACATTGTGTGGTGAAATGTCCTAGTTCACCACACTTGAAGCATCTGACCTTAAAAAGGTCATTCTTCTTCTTCTTCTGCTTCCCTTGTTGTCCCTTAGATGTGAGAGCTACATCTTCCTCCTCCTCCTTCTTAATCTTAATTCCTCTGCTAGTGCTGCCCGCCTTGGTCATCCTCGTGTCAAAGAGCTGCCCACATTTCTTCCCAATATGGAAGTGTTGCTCTGCCTAATATGCCTTGGATAAAGGTCTCCCACTCTTCATACATTGCATTCAGGGCAGTCCTGACCAATAGACCCTCATCAGGAGTGGCCCCCATAGCAACCAGTTGATCACGAATCGCCTTCAATCTAATGAGGAAGGGATTGATTTCCTCTCCCTTATGCATCTGAAATAACTGAAGTTGATTCTCCAGAAGCATTCCCCTCTGGACATAAGTCCCCTAATACAATGTGGTCAACATCGTCCACATCTCATTTGTTATGGTTTTTTAGCAATGTGTGGGACCACATGATCCTTGACCCATCCATAATCAAGTACTTGGCCCTTGCTTGTGCTTCCTCATACTTCTTCAACGGATCAACGTCAACAGGGACAACTACAACCTTCTCGGCATGATCTTTGATGCGATATTCATTAAGAACTGACAGAATTCTAGCCTTCCAGACGATGAAGTTGGATGCTCCATCCAACCGATCCTAATCCCTCAATCCATCTGCGACCATCTCTGCTAAAAAGATGTCATAGTGAATACTCTTCTCCCTTCTTTTGTTGATGCTCTTCAGCAAAAGACTCAGATCAGGGTTTATTGGCGCTAGAAACCCTCTAGAGAATATGCTCCCTCTGACAAAGTGATCCTCCACCAATTGTTGTCAAATCAACCCTCTATAATCACTTCGCTAATCAGATCTCAGACTTCTTGGTGAGAGTCTGCAGAGGAATTGCTTCCCCTTACTTTGTCACACCCTACTAGACATTGTTCTACATCGACAGAAACAATGCCCCACCAGCAACTTCCGAAGAACAAATTGCACTTCCAACCATGGCAACCAGAAGGATGAAGACTCAAACCTTTGTGTTGGCTCTGTGTCACTTCCTCTCGGACTGCATCACACTTCCGTGTTTGTGTGAGCCTCTGCGTGAGATAGACTAGCTCTGCGTCACCCCTCCTGAGCCTGCGTTGTCCCTATGGTGCTTACACTGCCTCTTCCTGCATCTGCGATGTCACTCGAGACAATCGCCTTCCTGCAGAAAACACTGTGTCTCTTCGTTGATGGCTTCAGCTCTCCCTGATTTGTAATAGCTCTGATACTATGTGAAAATTTCTGAATTTACTAAACAGAAATCCTACAACAGTAATATGATTTACTTCTCCTACTTGTTTTATTAACTTAACAAGTTATTTTCTAAATAATACATGAAACACATCGAAATAAATACATTGTTTACTACACAAAATATACAGATCAAGCACTGAAGAAATAAGCACATTCGACAAAGGACACAAGATTTTTCGAACAAATGTCCCCAGAAAAACTAATGCGGGAAAACTAGTGCAGTGGCTCTTGAGGGTTTTTATTATTATGCAGATCTCTGAATACAAACTAGGGTACCAGTAGTGGTTTACCCAATAGAGAAAATCCTGACAAAAGTACCTCTATCTCTGGAGACAACTATTATGGCTAATTCAGCGTGAGAATGAAGAACCCCACAAGTGCCTACATAGTCCCCAACAAGCTCTGCACTGAGACTGCCACCCTTTAGTGTGGTTGCATCACCCTTTCCGATCTGTTGAATACGAGCCCGATCTGGCCCACTGAAACCCTAGCACTACCCCTTCTAGCTCAGTGTAAGCTCCTCTAGGCATGTGTCACCCCTTTGGCCCTATGTGAACCTCTGCATTGGCTTAGCGTGAGCCTAGCTGGACCTACGTCACCCCTCCTGGGCCTATGTTGCTACTCTGGTATTGATTTGCCTCTCTGCTATTGTATTCTCGGCCTTGGATCTGAAATCCCACTTCTGAACTCCTCCTCTCTTCATTGCAAGCTCACTCGAAAATTCTCAGTAAACCGCGCCCCAGAATTTCGACTTAGCTCAAGTGTTGTCACTATGTGTGCATTCTCCAACTGACCCTGAGCCTTCGTTCAATAATTTTCATATTGAACTTTCAACGGTTGTTATCTAATCTCTAATCAACGGCTACGATTAGAAAAGGCTTGATCCTCGTCACTTAGAACATTCTCACCCACATGTTTAAATTAATCACTTTAATTATTTAATTTCTTTAGTTAGACTTACGATCTCCATAAAAATAATTAATTATTTGAATAACATAAGCTCCAGGTGGAATTTATCCAAACAATTTATGGGTCTTGGAGATCTCATGTGTCCTTGCCCCTCCACAAAGTTTCGAAGCTAGAGCACATCCGATGCTACCCAAAATCAACATAGTGACCCATCTTCACACAAGCAAATAATTTCACTTTGCTCATGTCCTTCTCATGCTTCTCTTCCTCCTTCTACTAATTGGCCCCACTCATGGACCCCTACTTCTTTCCCTTAGTCTCAAGGGTGACATTCTCTTCCTCACCTGCCCCACCACTTTGGTTGTTCTTCTTTGCACTCCTCCTGGATGAAATTATCCCACAACCTCCCCTAGTCTGGAAAGTGCTCTATGGAAACAATGCCATGTATGAATCCATCCCACTTCTCTAAGAAACCATCTAGTGCAATCTTAACCAACTGGTCCTCAAGAATGACCTCTCCCACAACAACCAACCCATCCTTCACCTGTGAGATCCTGGTGAGGTATGAGGTCACACTATCAATTTTGGTCATCTTGATGCTTCTTAGCTTCTGCCTCAACACCAATTTCATGTTCTCATTGGAACTCTTGTGTAATGTGACAAGAGACTCCCACATGTCATCGGAAAACCTCATCTCGGTCACATGAGGAAATAGGTGGTCTTTGATGGCATCGAGAATGATTCTCTTCGCTTCTATGTTCTTCTTGATGAACTCAGTCAAATGAACAATATTTATAGGAGGTTGTACGACATTCTCCACGATGTCCCATACCCCCAACTCCTTAAACAAAAGTGTCATCCTCTCCTTCCAGGGGCCAAAATTTTCTATCTCTGCTAGTATATCCTCCACCCTTATACCAGTCGCCATGACCATCCAAACCAACACCAAAATACGAATCTGTATACCCCAAATTTTCCTCCCTTTCAACCTATAGTCCTTTGGGTTTCTGAAGGTGGTTTTAGGTTGGTTGTTCAGTGTTCTAGTAGAAGGTAACTTGTTGGTACTATCAACTGAAGGTTTCCTAAGATCTGAGGGCTCCTTTCTCAGATCTAGAGCTTGAAATGCTTTATGTAAAAATAAAAAAAGTTGAATGCTAGCAACTCACCACAGTTTCAAGTTTTGAACACTTTTGTTACCCACATTCCCAAATTAAAAGGTATGACATAAAACTTCAAAATGCAATTTATTTGAAACATTAGAGTTGCCTCTACATTAGCTTTTTCAACTGATATGGAAGAATTAAATGGCAAGGATACACACCAGTATAACAAATGTACACAATTATTTTTGGTCAATTGACCCTGGAAAAACCCACAAGGGTAAAACTAGCCTTCAAGGAGGATTTGATTTTGCTTCTAAAGAAATTTCTTAGAACATTAAATACACAAGAGATTCAACTTATCTCTTCCCTTGAACAAGTGCCACAGAGGTCCTCATTCAACTGAGTTTTTGGACTGATATTTTAAACCCACAGTATGCCCTTCTCTAGTTGGAATTTTGACCTATTTTACAACTCCTTTAATGTTGGAAATTAGACCACATAACATTGAACTCTCTGCCTATAAACAAAGTCTTTATGATTTGAAGAATAAAGCCCAAAACACCTTGAATACAATGTTGATAGGGCCACAAAGAACTCGTTGGGAATTTGGAGTATTCTGGGCCTGCTCACACAGAATTTTCAAGCCTGTATGCTCCTGAAATTTTGGCCTAATCTCAGCCTCAAAATCACCACAAAACTTGACCTAACTTAATCAGATAACCAGCATAAACTTCAACCTATAATCAGCCTGAAAACCTCTGCTAACTTGGTCCTAGCTTTTTCGTGATTTCTGCCCCTAAAATTTTCATGTTGCCCTCCTAGATTTCCACTCTCGAAATTTTTGGGCTGCTCCTAAATTTTCAGTGCTTGGCCTCTCTGTTAGTAAATACAGATGTGAAGGTGACTATTCTTTGTTGTGAAATAACTTCTCTTGTAAATCATTTCTCTCCTTCCCAATCTCTCTTTCTCTCAAATGCACATGAGATAATGAGTCTTCTCTTGTTGTATGTTACTCTTCAGTGCTGCAATTTGAGCCTTCTAGAGCAGCTCCTTGCTCTCCTATGTTCTCCTCGAGCCCTTGTTAGAAGAATAATGAGAAAATAACCCTTTATTTTCCTTTTTGTCTCTTCATAAGATGAGATACCTAACCCTAGTGATCTAATGTCATCTCATTAGATAAGGGTAGAGATTAAGTTACCCAATTGACCATTTTCTCATGTGAACCCCTCACTTAAAATACTCCAAGGCATCTTTTAAAAGTACCATGTGCACGTTTTCTCTCATAAAGTGACTTTTAAAACACAAAAATCACTTTAATAATATAAAGTGCACTTTAGGGTTTTTCACATAAAGTCGCTTTATAACCCATGTGACTTTAATAAATTAAAATATATGGTACATATCTTATAAAAATGTGATTTTGCTCCAAGATATTAATAAACTCATAATGTCCCTAAACAAAAATGATATTAAAATGTCTCCCTACACCAAAAGGATAAATGCCTAGTAAACACTTCCTTGGTACCAATTTTCTCATCAATCTTCATAAAAACTAAATTATAAAAGTAAAATCTCAAAATATACACTAATAACCAATCCTAGAAATTTCTACATGTGATAACCACAATTAAACAAACTACTATCAAAATTGTAATTTTGTGTTTATATTTCACATTAATTAAACAAACTACCATTAAAATTGTAATTTTGGGTTTATATTTCACATTTTTATTGTAATAAATTATCAGCACAAATAAATTCAGTTCACTTGTTATATTGTAATATTCATAGACTAAATTGCAAATACATATTACAACCATGATAACAATAAACTTTCTTTTTATTATTTATTAATTAAGAATATATATATATATATATATATATATATATATATATATATATATATATTACTTCTTCTTTTTTTAATTTCTTATGTATATGTATATATTACTTTATTCTTTTTTAATTTCTTATCTATGAATCATAGCCTTCTCCTTTTAATTTCTTCTTGCTTATTGAATATGTAAAACTTATATTAATAACTACTGAGCATAATAAATAGTTACTAAAGCACAATGGCTATGTGAATTTAATTAGATTTTCAAAAACATATTATTCAATGAATTACTACCTATTGAAATATAATATTTATTCCTCACTAAATAGATAAAACACATCCAATAAAAGGTCACTTACTCAAATATAGTAATTATTACTAATTAAATAAGTAAATCAGATTCATTCTCAATTGAACTCCTGAAAGACAATCATCCAATGGATCTCCCTCCACCTCCTCAGTAAATGGGTGTGGGGGATCCAATAAAGGTCAGTTACTCAAACCTAGTAATTTATTGCTAACTAAAAATAAGTAAATCAGATTCATTCTCAATTGAACTCTGAAGACAGAAAATCATCAATGGATCTCACACTCCTCACTAAATAGATAAAACACATCCAATAAAAGGTCACTTACTCAAATATAGTAATTATTACTAATTAAATAAGTAAATCAGATTCATTCTCAATTGAACTCCTGAAAGACAATCATCCAATGGATCTCCACCTGTTCAATTATGGTAATTGCCCCAAGTTAAATACGAAAATTGCATTCATTGATTTCATTCAATTTTCCTCAATTATGGTACTTGTTCCTAATAAAAAAGGTAGATTGCATTAATTGATTTCGTCCAATTTTCATCAATGATAGGTACACTATCATCAAAAGCCATTTAAAAGCAACATGATCTGTTGTTCCCAAAGACTAAGCTTGCATGCAATGGTGAACCAATATCCTCATCTCCTTTCCCAACTTAGCATTAACGTCAAAATCCACAAGGAATCTTAGCCTTTAAAATTTCTAGTGTGTAATCAATGCGCACTCTGAACTTGAAAATCAATGCATTCTTTGCCAATACACTAATAAATTTCATTCTTCTAAGCAAGTTATTCATTGCTTTTGTTCTCTGTTATTTGCAGTTTTCAACTCAGGTTGCCGAAGACTGTCCATTGTCTGAGTTTGTGAATCGCAATTTTCTTGGAATCGACAGTTGCAAGGTCCAAACCTAACCTGCTCATTGAATTAGACATGAAATAAGTATTGGCAGAGGTAGCATCCACATTTGAATTTAAAAAGCATTATTATTGAAAATTTATCTGTGCACCCCACCATATGAAAACATTGTTATTGAAAAAGTATCTGTGCACAAAAATGAAGGAAGAAATAAATTCCATTGTCAAACTAGATCAAAAGCGAAAAGGGGAAGGAAAATAGGAAGACAATTAACTTATACTCTGAAATTTGAAACCAAGCTAAGTAATAAGAAATCAAAAGAAATTCAACGCGTCTGTGAAGATACACTCTCTATGCTATCTGAAGAATTTCTACAGAGCATATTATAACTACAGTGACTAGCACTAAGCAGTGATCTTACAACCAGGGCAGCATTTTCAACAGCTTTCATCAGGATCGTACTAAATAAACCGGACTTTCTAGAAGAGGCCTGGGTGCCATAGTAACGTTCAAAACATTGTTGCATTGTTAAATTAATTCGACATATGTTAATAGCCAAAAATTCGAATTGGATATTCCTGCAAGAGGGAAAGACTACACAGTCTGAATGACCTTAATGAACAAATAAAAACTGGATAAAGTTGCTCACTAAAGACAGAAAGATGCAACATTCAACCACCAAGCAGTAATCTACTAATCTTACAACCAGGACAGATTTTTCAACTGCTCTCATCAGCATCGTAGTAAATAAACCAGAACTTCTACAAGATGTCTGGGTGCCATAGTAACGTTCAAACCACTATTGCATTGTTATCTCAAATTAATTCGACATATGTTCATAGCCAAAAATTCGAAGTGGATATTCGTGCAAAAGCAAAAGACCACAATCTGACTGACCCTGATGAACAAATAAATACTGGATAGAGTGCTCAACAAAGAAAGAAAGATGCAACATCCAACACCACAATATGATCAGGGAATATGAATTGAATCAACTGGAAGCAGGAGTGTAATCATACCAAAAGGATAACATGAGCTCATTGAGTAATTATTTAGTTGCAAAGAAATGGCGAATCTCATAAGAACAAATGTTATGAACCTTGCACCTTAAAAATAATAAGAGACCAATAATTACAATTCTGGTAGAAACCTCCTTTTACAATGAATACAACCTACAAGACAATATTTGATGATTCTAAGACTAGCCTCCTTAGTACATATATATATATATATATATATATATATATATATAGAAGACGACGGGTACAATTATAACAAAATGAGACCATGAGGGGTTCTAGCCTACATAACAATATAACAATAAAAATGTAATCACTTCATATCTAGGGACTAATAAGGGGTTTTAGGGTTAATATTGGCCTTATATAGCGCTTAACATGCCTCTCTGCTTCAAACAATTTTTGTCCTCAACACTTGACTAACTACTAATGATTCTGCAAGAATAAGACATCATCCCATGTCTTATCTTCCACTGGTAGGTTCTTATGTTTGATGATGTACTCCACAATTGTTGGGTTACTCAGATGCTTAACCCTTGTTTGAAGGATTGTTTCTACTTCTATTATGATTTTCTTTTCTTCATTTATCTCTAGTACACTTACCAACTGCAAATGAATAGCATGGTCATGAGCATGATCAGGTGGAAAACCCTTAGACACTAATCTAGATACCTTGGGATGATTGTTGACAGCTTTATGGAGACCCCTTGACATAGACGATATGGAAGTTTTAACATTTAGTGAACATAATTGTGCCATTATTGTTAATTTTGGGCAACTAGGTCCAAACTCTAGGGTGCACTGCTCATATGATGATGATTATATTTTTGTTGGATTCCTCTTTCGGAGAGGTGCAAGATTGATCTAAAGATCATCTTGTTTGGATGAGCAGAACATATATTTTGATTTTATTTTCCACACATGTGCAAGGTCGGCCAGATTTGTAATGTAGGCTCACAAGCCTAATAGATGTGTCACACACCCTCACTGATGGATATAAATTGGAGATTGGGAGATCATTTTCTCATCAACTCATCACACATTCTCTCATTGTGATCTGATGGGTTTGATAGCCTTTGGAGGCCTCTTTTCCTTCACATGTGCGGAGTTGAAGCTGGGGAAATTTGCGGATCTGTTTTAGGGTTGTTTGTTGTGCGTTGACTAGCGTTGACTGTGGTCAACCCTTGACCGTTTGACCTCCAATCTTTGCTAGAAATCCAATTTTTGTAGGTCGTACAACTGGGCACAAAAATCGACGAAAAGAAGCAAGTTGACTGAAGCCCTCAATCTACAGCGTTGACTTTCTATTGACTATCATGCGTTGACTTTTTCTGCATTGACTTTGGTTGACCTCCTATTTTATTACTATTTTAATCATTGAGCACATTTCCCTCTTTTTAATTCAATTACAATATCTTTTTAATGTGGGAAAACGGTAAATTGGCCACCATGCCTCCGTAGGCCACTGAAACTCACTTCTAACCATCCCATCTTGTAGATCTTCTCATTCTGATTCCAACGAGCTATTACACTAAGGTGTTTTGTCAAGTATTCTTCCCAAAATGCCACCTTAAACGTAATTAATTGAATCAATTATCAAACCCATTAATAACCCTGTTTTTTGAAAGTTGTCGGAATGCACTGTAACGAAAGGCAAACTGTGTGGACAATGGAATATACCAAGTGAATGCCATCGAACCTCATACAAACTCCTTAAAACCCCTCCAAAAGCCCCTAGGCCTGCTAATAGAGTAAACCAACTCCTATGACCTAGCTGCCTCCAACCCTGGAAGTCCATCCTAACCATGTCGTAACGAAAACCAGAAAAAGGAACATGTCACATTGGGAAATTTCATTAGTGATCATGTCCCTATACATGTTAACCCTGTCTTTATCGAGATAATTTATAATAAGACTATTTCTAGTGTTCTTAACAACATCACTCACTCTAGTTTGCACCAAATCACTCGTGAGAGTCCGCAAGGAGTCCCAGACTGAGGGTTTCACTGGTAAATGGTAAGCCTCTTTCACAAAAGCGAATAAGTACAAAATGTGAATGTCTCCCTTCAAGCTAAAAACTTTGTTCTAGCGGTTTTTTGGTTGGAGCCACTGCGGAATTGCGTAAGCCGTCTTGATGGGCAAAAATTCACCGTATGTATCCTAAACACCGGCCAAAACACTAGGTATGCATTTCGTTATTTGCTATAGAATAAAGACCATGAACCACTCGTGCTCTACGTCATCTCCATACTTGAGCTTGTCGTGAAGACGGGGAACAGAAACCCGTCGGATTTCTTTCAATTGTCATCGAGTTTGATAGGGAGTAGAGACTATACACATAGTGTTCACTATCATCTGGAGAAGCTAAATATTGAGTTAATGGGATGGATTCTGGAAATGGTACCATTGTAGCAACAAAATTCTGAGTAGTTGTGCTTTAAATGTAAAATACACAAATGTATTGAAAATAATTTTTTTTTATTAATAAATTGATAGTACAAAGATGATGAATGTTTACAATGAGGGCCTACATATATACCTAGGCAGGCCTGTCTTCATGAATGGGCATGTCCTTTAGACATGCCTTTCCACTTAACTAATGACTCGTTAATTTATCATTAATTTGATTATTTATTATTTATATTTATTTGCATTTATTTTATTTTTCATATAAATTATATTCATAACAAACATATCCCAAATACACCAAGGACTATTGTGCGAACTCACACTTCATGAGATTTGCCAACAATTGGTGCTTCTTTAAGGAGTAGTCTCTAGTGCGAATTTTTGGAGTTTCCGGTGCTGGAATCCGATGAAAAAAATTGAGATAAAATTTTGATTTATGTTATTTAAACTAGTTTTTTTAACTGTATATATAGATTCAACACCCTAAAAAACCCCTAGGACACTTCAATTGTACAAATTACCCATCAAATTTCTGTTTTCAATAAATTCTTGTCGGATTTTAAAGAAATAAAACCGAAAATATCCACCAGAAAAACCTTCAAAAAGTCGCACCAAAGACAACTCCCTTCTTTAATGTCTCTAGCACTTACATCAAATGTGACATGTGCTCCTTAAGTTAGAGAAACTTTGTTGGGATTGGCATTGATGTCAACAAGCTTGGATGGGTTTGTGTTGATATTATGGTGTGTTTAAGAGGTTCTAAAGGCTTGCACAAGTTCCTAAGGAAGTGGTGGCTTCCGACAGGTTGTAACTTGAGGCGAGAGTTGCTCGCATGATTGGAAAGATGTGGCTTGCGCACTGGTGGTGGCCAATGCATATTTAAAAGAAATATTTTGATCAATAAGAAGAAGAGGGAAGCAAAACATCCGACGGTGGTTTTCTCCCTTTGGGTTTCCACCTAACATTTGGTGTCTCTATGTATGATAATGTGCATGCTATTGATTGATGTGTTGTTGTTCATGGCTATTTGTTTAAGTTTCACTACTCATATGTTTTATATGTTTACATGATCTGCTAATGTGATGTTGGTTAATTAATGCAAGATTCGGTTACTTGAGAAGAAAGGCAAAAAAGCGAAAAAATTGATCCATAGAACACAATACTAATCCCCCCCTCCGTCTCATTATTGATCATGCTTCCAAAAATTGGCATCAGGGCAAATTCATGGGGCGCATTTTGGCAGGGGCTCTTCAAACTAGTGGGCACAGTGCTCATGCCTAGCAGCAACTACCACCCCCCGACCGACGAACAAACAGACCCAGTGAACAAGTGGTTGTAAGGCTACTTGAGGAATTATGTGACAAGGCAGCAGTGAACATGGGTGAAGTGACTACACCTTGGGGAGTATTGCTACAATGCCTCATATCACATGTCCATCAGTATGTGTCCTTTCAGAGTTCTTTATGGTTATGATGCTTTATCATTTGTTGACATGGTGTTTGGAGACCACAGAGCCCCAGGGGCTAAGGATTGGAACTAAGAGCGCCAAGAGATACTCAAGGCTCACTATACAGGTTGTTGTGCAGAATCAGTAGAAGATCTACGTTGACCACCACCGGGTTCAGAGGCGGTTTGAGGTTGGAGACTTGGTTTATTTATGCCTACAGCCATACAAGAAGTCGATTCTCAAACAAAGAGGGGTTGAGAAGCTTAAGCCTAGCACCAACTACCACCCCCAGACCAACGAACAAACAGAGGAAGTGAACAAGTGGTCATAAGGCTACTTGAGGAATTATGTGATAGGGCAACAGCAAACATGGGTGAAGTGGCTACACCTTGGGGAGTATTGCTACAACACCTCCTATCACATGTAAATCAGTATGTCTCCTTTCAGAGTTCTTTATGGTTATGATGCTTTATCTTTTGCTGACGTGGTGTTTGGAGACCACAGAAACCCAAGGGCTAAGGATTGGATCCAAAAGCGCCAAGAGACACTCAATGCTCTCAATGACACTATACAGGTTGCGCAGAATCAGTAGAAGATCTACATTGACCACCACCGGGTTGAGAGGTGGTTTGAGATTGGACACTTGGTTTATTTATGCCTACAGCGATACAGGCAGTCGATTCTCAAACAGAGAGGGGTTGAGAAGCTTAAGCCTCGCTTTTATGGGCCATACAAGGTAACCATGCATGTGGGAGAGGTGGCATACGAGTTGGAGCTTCCACCAGGGAGCAAAGTGCATAATGTTTTCCATGTGTCATGCCTGAAGAAGGCATTGGGACAGCAAGTATCAGCCTCTGCAAAGTTGCCACCTATGGATGAGGAAGGACATCTGGTACTGATTCTTGAATCCATTCTAGAGGTGTGAGACTGTAAGCTCAGAAACAGGGTCATCAGGGAGTTCTTGGTCAAGTGGAAGGACTTACCTGAGGAGGATGCTACTTGGGAGGGTGAACAGGTAGCATCTTTGGGAGGGTGAACAGGTATTATAACACCCAAGGTTTACAATTGCTTGAAGACAAGCAAATTTTGGCGAGGAGTACTGTGATATGCCCAATTTCATAAGTTTCACTAAGTTTAGCCCATTTTTGCAATTTCAGTGTTGGAGGCACACTTTCATTTTTGGACTTAGGAGGAAAAGGGTTAATCGATTTCTTAGAGGAAGGCAGGGGCCACCCAAGAGAGACAATTGGACCCTCAAGGAAAAGGAGGCGAGTTAGTGGATTGTGGGGGACACCAAGGGGGTACGCATGGGCCTAGACTACTTCAGGCAAAAGGGAGGCATTTTGTAGGTATCTTTGGACTATCAAACTAAGAAATTCGACCTCTCTTGAAGTTGTTCAGCACAAGAGATAGAAGTGTTTTTGAGCACAGTAATTTCAAGAGAAATTCTACCCCGGTTTCGAAGAACTTTGAGTGTCTCCCTAGCTGGCCTTTGGGGAGTCCATTCAAGGCTTCCATTGAGTCAAATTGGAGCAAATTTTCTAGAGGTGCGTACTACCAAGGTGCAGAGGCAGTCCGAGTGGCAAGAATTGTACCAACCACATTGACTTGGGTTAGCCAGAAATTTGTAGAGGAGTTTCTTATTTTGAAGTCAGAGTTTTGGCACTTTTGCAGGGCTGGAGTTGAGGCATCTCAGTGGGCCGAATTTATCACTTTTGAGGAGCGTAGGGTTTAGGCGGTCTTGCTGTTGTAGAAAGAGATGAATCGGGGGCAAGCGCTAAGAAAAGTTGGGTTTTCCAGAAGGGAATTTTACGGTAAGCAGAAGCATTTAGTGGAAGGATCTGGGACATTCTATGATAAATTTCCTTGATGAATTTTACAAAACAAATCGAATTATATTGGAAATATATGTTATATTATTTCCACGACTAGTCACAAGCGGGGGGTAAGAGGGGGTCACGGGAGGCAATAGCCCCTAATAATGAGTAGAGACGGCACCAAACCAAGTGCTGACCTTAATTTATGGTGGGTAGTTCGCGCCCATGGTTTTGTGCATGATTTTTCACATGGTTTTGGGGTACGATGGTTTTCGGCCCCTGGTATTTTTGTAGATCCAGTCAAGAGAACTACAGTTATGTTCTAATCCGGGGTTAATGGATTAGGGTTCATGTATGCTTTGGCATGTATATATATGTGTTGTAACACTAAAAGGAATATAATGAAAAATCAAGCTGGTCGTCCCGATTTGGGATCCAGGGGAAAATCTCTGTGTTTATCTATTTTATGTTTTATGCTCTCGCTATTGTTTATTTTCTGTTATAAGATTCGTGTGTAGATAATTTATGTTTAGGGTTAAAACCTACATTTGGTATCGGAGCTGTTTCGGCTTCAAGGGGACGCCTTTGTTGTTGAGGGTTTTTTGCTCGGGCCTGTGGTAGACCCTGTTCAGTGGGAGATCTGCGAGATCGATTCTTGCGGTGAAAGAAGATGGCGAGCGGCGGAAAGATAGAGATCGAGAAATTTAATGGTCAGAGTTTTGAGTTGTGGAAGCTCAAGATGGAGGATCTGCTGGTGGATAAAGATCAGTGGATTGCGGTAGATCCAGGTGCTAAACCAACGGCAATGTCAAAATATTTGGAAAAAGCTGAATTGGAAGCTAAAACACAATACGATTAGTATGTCTCGAGTGAGTATTGTTGAATCATACAGGAAAATATATTTGAGAAAAATTTAATAGGGAAAAAACTTGGACTTTGTACCAATCTAAGTCTGAGTGAATAAGTTGTTCTGCGGAAAAAGTTGTATAACACGAGGAGAGATGGGGCACAGTGACAAAAGCATCAAAACATAACTTCATCACATATTGAGTCGGTTGTCACTTATTGATATTAAAATCTCAGATGAAGATAAGTGCATCAGTTTGTTGTGTTATCTACCAGACTCGTGGGACAGTCTAGTTACTGTAATAGGTAGCAATACAACTACCTTGAATTTTAATGACATTGTCTCAGCCTTGCTGTCGGAGGAAATGAGACGGAGAAATATGGAGGGTCAGAATGGAGATGCCTTATCTGTACGAGGAAGGTCCCAGAACAGAAACAAGAATAAGGTTTCAAGTGGGAGATCCAAATCTAGAGGGAGATCTAAATCTCCTGGAAAGTTTGTAAAGGTGTGCTGGAAATGCGGAAAGGAAGGGCACTACAAAAAGGACTGCAGATCTAAAGCTCCTGAGAAAGGAAACGGATCTGATGATGCTCCTTCTGCAGAGGAAAAAACCACCTCGGATGAAGGTGGGGATATGTATTTGGCTTCTTCTTCAAATACACATGTAGATCATGAGTCATGGTTGATTGACTCAGGTGCATCCTTTCACTTCACTCCCCATAGGGAGTGGTTCTGCGAGTATGAGAAATACGATGGTGGTGATGTCTTCCTAGGGGATGATAGGAAGGCCAGAATCGTCGGACGTGGAAAAGTCAAGCTGAAGCTGCAAGGTGGAAGGATTAGAAAACTTCTTGGTGTTCTGCATATACCTGCATTGGCCAGAAATCTGATTTCTGTAAGCAAGATGGATGATGCAAGTGTAAAAACAGTGTTCGAGAAAGATGCCTGCAAGATGGTTCGGGGAGCATTGGTAATGTCTGGGGGAATTAATTTGGAACTCTTTGTACCCAACCTAGAGTAACATTTTATTATTGATAAATTATAGTGCTTTAGTTCCTAAAGTGGGCGGAAGCCTAGTGCTCTGCAGGAGAAAGACCATGCAGCAGCCAAAGGCTTGGACATCAATAGAAGAGAAGTTCCTTAGGATCTCTTTTGCATAAAATAGTATAGGAAGGTATGTCTAATTTCTCTCTGGATTTCAATTTCTGTGAACATTGTGTATATGGGAAGCAGAATCGGGTGAGTTTTCCTTCTGGTGCTAAGAGGGCGAACAAGATATTAGAACTTGTGCACAGTGATGTGTTTGGACCTGTGTCAGTTCCATCACTGGGAAAGTCTGTGTACTATGTTTCATTCATAGATGGCTTCTCAAGGAATACATGGATATATTTCTTGAGGAAGAAATCTGAAGTCTTTAATGATTTAAAAAAAAAAAATTTAAGGCTACGTGGCGCTTGAACAAAAAAGAGAAAAGAAGATAAAGGCGGCGGGAGGCGAGATAATGGTGGGAGTTGCGAAAAAGGGGTGAAGTTACATAAGGAAAGTGTAGTATAGCCACGACGAAGACTGCTCCTTTCCCCCCTATTAGCAGAATTGCGAAGAAAGAATAAACGAACAACGTGAAAAAGGCAAAGCATGCTTTCGGTGAGTAGAGTTAGGACAGGGTGCAGCGGTAGTGGAGGCTACTGCTATCTGGTTAACAATCACCTTCATCGGGGAGTTGGAAAAAGACCCCACGTGAGGTATGGACTGGTAAGAAACCCTCTATTTCACATCTAAGGGTATTTGGATGTGATGCATATATACATGTTCCAAAGGAGAAAAGGACCAAGTTGGATAATAAATCTGAAAGGTGCATCTTTATTGGGTATAAGGATGGTTTAAAGGGTTACAAGCTTTGGAACCTAGAAACAAGGAAGGTTGTGTACAGTAGAGATGTGGTGTTTAGAGAGGTCAAAGATGTTGTTACACATGAAGTCCTACCAAAGGAAGCCGAGAAGATAGAGTTTGAGCTAAGGGATATGGATCGAGACTCTCGAAGAAGATTCGGAAAAGGAAGAACCTGAAGCTCCAGGCTGAAGATTGGTTTTTAGGAAGAAGGCAGAGGAAAGGTATAGTCCATCTGCTTTCTGTTCAGGTTTTGCCTTAACTATAACTGATGATGAACCCAGAACTGTCAGGGAGGCAGTAGATTCAGAGGATGGAAAACTCTGGAAGGAGGCCATGGTTGATGAAATAGCATCCTTGCACAAAAACGATGCATGGGATCTGGTGGAGTTGCCGGCTGGAAGGAAGCCCATTGGGAGAAAATGGGTGTTTAAGAAGAAGATGAATGTAGAAGGCAAGGTGGAGAAATACAAAGCTCGGTTGGTAGCGAAAGGTTATTCCCAGGTGCCGGGAATTGATTTTGGTGATATTTTTTCTTCTGTTGCCAAAGTTACTTCTATTAGATTACTTTTATCTGTTGCTGTTGCATTTGATTTTGAGATAGAACAGATGGATGTGAAGACAACATTTCTTCACGATGATCTAGAAGAGGAGATCTACATGAAGCAACCTGAAGGCTTTATGGTGAAGGGTAAGAAAGAACTGGTATGCAGGTTGAAAAAGTCTCTGTATGGGTTAAAACAGTCACCAAGGATGTGGTATCAGAAATTTGATACCTATATACGGGGACTTGGCTTCACCAGAAGCAAGGAGGATCACTGTGTTTATTTTAAATTAATTGGTGACCGTGTTATTTATTTGGTCTTGTATGTGGATAATATGTTGTTGATTGGAAATGACAAAGAAATTATCCAAGATTTGAAGACCCAACTGTTCTCCAAATTCGACATGAAGGATCTTGGTGCTGCAAACTATATTTTGGGCATGGAAATTAAGAGAGATCGGGCAAAGAGGAAGCTCTGGTTAAACCAGAGGAAGTATGTCGAGACTATATTGCGGAGGTTCAATATGCAGGATAGTAAACCGGTGAAGGTTCCTATTCCTGTAGGTGTAAAGCTGTCTGCTGAACAGTGTCCCAAGACACAAGAAGAAGAGGAGTATATGTCCCATGTTCCATATGCAAGTGCAGTGGGTAGCTTGATGTATGCAATGGTATGTACTAGACCAGACATTGCACATGCAGTGGGAGTATTGAGCAGGTTTATGTCAAACCCAGGGAAGGAGCATTGGACAGCAGTGAAGCGAGTTTTCAGATATTTACGTGGCACTAGTGATTATGGCTTGTGCTACCAGGGAAGACCGGGATTGGAAAGAATGTTGGACATTCGTGGTTTTGTTGATGCAGACTGGGCTGGAGATCTAGACCAAAGAAGATCTACAAGTGGGTATGTGTTTAGCCTATTTGGAGGCTCAGTCAGTTGGATGAGTAAAATACAGTCTGTAGTGGCTCTTTCAACTACAAAGGTAGAATACATAGTAGCCACTCATGCAAGCAAGGATGCAATTTGGTTGCAGATATTATGTTCAAGTATGGGGTTGGTACAACAAGCTATAAGGATATACTGTGATAGCCAAAGTGCAATTTTCTTGGCTAAGAACCCTGCTTACCATTCAAAGACAAAGCACATTGATGTTCAATATCACTTTGTTAGAGATATGGTTAAGGCTAAAAGGGTGTTGCTGGTAAAGGTGGACACTTTGAAGAATGTTGCAGATGCATTGACGAAGTCTGTGAGCACTCAGAAGTTCTCTTGGTGTAGAGAAACAATGGGTGTTGAAGAATTGGGCCAATGACTCAGCTCTCCTGTGGCCCCCTGCGGAAAGAAAACAACAAGTGCGAGAATGTTGGGTATGTGTTATATTCTGGGCGCAACGGGGTCCGAGGCAACGCCCCAACGAAATTTTTTTGGTCCTTAGTTTCCGGTGAGCGGTTCGCGCCCATGGTTTTGTGCATGGTTTTGCACATGGTTTTGGGGTACAATGGTTTTCGGCCCCTGGTACTTTTGTAGATCTGGTCAAGGGAACTACAGTTATGTTCTAATCCAAGGTTAATGGATTAGGGTTTATGTATGCTTCGGCATGTATATATGTGTTGTAACACTAAAAGGAATATAATGAAATATCAAGTTGGTCGTCCCGATTTGGGATCCAGGGGAAAATCTCTGTGTTTATCTGTTTTATGTTTTATGCTCTCGCTATTGTTTATTTTCTGTTATAAGATTCGTGTGTAGATAATTTCTGTTCAGGGTTAAAACCTACAGGGAAATCTACTTGCACCTCTTGGAGGGCTTTCTGGTTACCCTGAACTTGCCCAAAATATATCTATATTTTTATGGGTTTGGTGAGAGGGGTCTGAGGTTAAATATGCAAAAAAAATTGAGCAATATTTCAGGTAAAAATCCTTGTTCCATTAGTCATCCAGCAACAGATTTATGGGCAATGCACATTTCTGGATTGGAGTCATTCCAGCACTTGGGTCAGTAAGATACAACATTGGTTTTGCATAGCTTGCTTAGCAAGCCCGGGTTCCATCATTTCTACCCATTTCTATGTATCAGGTTTCCAATAATTAATAAAATGGCTCAGTTGCCCTGATTATTTCCATTGGTGTCTGATTTTTTGTGTAGTTTAAAATTTATTTGTTGTTTCTAGTTCATGTTTCTGGTATTTACTAATATTTTCCACTTAGGAATGTTACACTCATACGCAATAGATCTAATGAAAATGTTGCAATCCTACCAATCCCGAGATCCTAAAAAGTGTTAAGGTTGTTGAATTTTAAATGGGATATGAAATTTTACTTTCTCCATATGAAATCCGATGAGGTTGGAACCACTACCAAACATCTAGAAATAATTAACAGTAATGTTACAAATTTAAATAAAATTTGACAATGAGAATTTAACACTGCCATTAATTGCTAACATTTCTAGTGCAAATTGACAATGAAACCTTCTTTTAAAGATATATTTCCATTCTTAAAGGCTTCTAAAAGTCTCATTAAAGTCATAATTAACCTCTAATTAGGCATTAAAACCGAAAACTTGGATCCCAACAATTAAAATAAAACAAAATGGAAAAAATTTATTTTTGAAACACGTTTCAGTCTATATGTAGTATGTTTCCCACAATTGAAACACCTTTCAATCATGTTTCATCATTTCAGTATGTAAACATGACTGATACCAGGGGGGCACATTTCTTGTAACATAGAATAAATGGAACCAAATCTCAACCAAATTCTATAATAGCTTCCTCATAAGTGTACTAGAGAGAGTGAAAAAGCCAAGCACAAGCGTTAAAAACATATATACACAAGTGCACCTATGAGAAAAGAGCCAATCACAAGATAAGTTTATTAATCTCCAACAAATGACCATAAAAGTTCAAAGAAAGTTATGTATACTTATGTCAATATGAAGTAGGAGTGCAAGGGTCACTCCTATAAAAGCAAGATTAAAGCAATTTAACCTAAGACTTATGTGTTAAAAATTGAAAGTTCTATGCAGAAATTTAAAAATTCTTTGCATAAACTTGAAAGTTCTATGAAGAAAACTAAATGTACTTGCAGAAAATTGAATGTACTTTGCAGAAAATTGAATGGAACTTAATGTACTTTGCAGAAAACAGAATGTATTTTACAAAAAGTTGAATGTACTTTGTAGAAAGTTGAATGTACTTTGCAGAACACTAAATGTACTATGTTGTTACAATTACTTAGAATGCAGATTTCATCTTCACAACTTTTCAGATCAACAATTGTAGATAGAACATAAACTTAAGGATCATATGAAGACAGCCAAGTACAAATATGAGACACTAAGAGTTAAGTCCAATGACTAAGGCAAAACCCTTGGCAAAACCCACAAGGGGAAAACCCAAATGATTCTCCTTCTATTAGATTTCTTCAATTGTTCAACAGAGTACAAAGAGAGAAAGAGAATAAGAATGAATAAAGTCACCAATGTTTGATCAACTTGCAACTGAAGTGCTCTTGCTCTTTGCTTGACGATCTTCTCCTTCTCTTGATTAGATCTTGTCCTACACACTTGCTCTAGCTCTTCCCTTGCTCTTACTCTTCACTTACTCTCACACTCCTTCACAATGACCATGTTACTCTCAACTCTCACTTGCTCTTGTTTAAATAGATGAAAAGGAAGAGGAGTTACAAAATGAATTCATTCCTTGGGCCGGTAATAGGAGAATTGAATTCCATGAGGGAGGAGTTACTTGAGGACAAGTGTAACTGATCCCAACCCAAGAATAGAGAGAGAGGTACACTTGTCTTGAGGAGTTACAATTCGAATTAGGGAGAGAGAGAGAATTACACTTAGATATGAGAGAATATTTGGTGAGACTTACAAATTGAATTGAATCAGGGAGTTACAAGTGCATTTAATGAGGAGAAGTTACACTTTTGCCATACATTGAATTAATGAGGGAGAGTTACATTCTCTTAAGTGTGGAGTTAATATTTTATTCTAAGAGAGAGGTTCAATTTACCCAGTAAGAGATTCTCAACTTAATTTACTTATTTCATGAGAAAATTTGTTTTTATTAATCCATTAAAGGTCAATGACTTTAAACTATTTTATAAATAATAGTATCATAATAATAATAATAATACAAGAATAAAAATACTAATTCTTGACTTGTATAATCATGATTGATTTGATTTTAAAGTGGATTCCATATGTCGAGATCATCCTTGATCATTTAGATATGATTTTCTAGTTTTGAAAAGTCACTTCCAAATTGAGATGTGACTTACTATTTTTGGAAAGTCAAATTAGAATTGTTAGAAATGAAATTTTATTATAGGTGGTTCAAACAGAACTGAAAAATATAATTTCTTCTAGGAGAAATTCATCCGAGTTGTCAAATTTTAACACTCTCTTTCTATCAACAGATTTACCTGCCCAATCAGCATCAATATATCCATGAAGACAATGTAATATCCCGGATGGGATATTTTAGCTAAAATGCAGAAAAATACTGAATACCCACAATTTTCCGTAAAATAATCATTCATTCGACAGAAGATTGCCATGTAAAATTAAAAGACAAGAAACACTGCAATCCAATACCATATAGAACAGAAGAAAAATCTCAGCTTTTATTATAGATAATAAACAGGGGTTTACATATAGATCTGACCCAAGAAGAGCTGAGATAGAAAACTGGCCACCAAGATAAGCTGCTGAACGGCGCTGGCCACAAACTGAACTGCTGCACTCTCCCTTCGGCAACAGCTGACACTGAACCCACTGAAATGATGAAGCCCAAGTTGAAGATCTGAATGATCCTCACACCAAACTCTGAAGCTCTGTGAAACTCCTAAGTGAAGTCTCCTCAAAGTATTGGGTTTCCGTCCAATACTCACAAATCACCCGAGGATTTCCGTCCTGAGGCTACTGCATGAAGTAGAGAACCACGTCCTCAAACCTCTCATATACAAGCAAATTATCTACTCCAAAGATGTCTCCCAATGGCCTCCTCCCTTTCTTTTATAGATCCCTTGGAGCCTTCTAGAGCATTATTTTATTATTATTTTATTTATGGAGCACTTTTTCCCTTTTATTAAAATATTATAAAATATTCCTTTTTAATGCAGAAAAGGGTATATCGGCTACCACGCCTCCTCTGGTCACTGAAATCTCTGTCTAACTATCCCATCGTGTAGGTCTCCTCGTCCCGGTTCCAATGAGCTATTACACTAAGGTGTTACATCGTGTATTCCTCCCGGAATGCCACCTTGAGCATAATCAGCTGAGTTAAGCCCATAAATAACTCAAAATTCCGAAAGTTATCGGAATGCATCGGAACGAAAGCCAAACTGCTCGGATGGTGGAGTATATCAAGCGAATGCCTTTGAACACCATGAAAACTCCTCAAAACTCCTCCAAAAAGCTCTTGAGCCCACTGATAGCACCAATCTGTACCTGTGACCTGTCTGCTCCTAACTCTAGAAGTCCCTCCTAGCCCTGTCATGGGTGATGCCAAAAATGGGAACATTACAGACCTCTCGCCCCAAGATTGCTTGCCCTCAAGCAATCGAAATATGTGGGCCACTCTGTTGGCCCGCTGCATCTCAGACCCAATGCCTGGATCCCATACCAACCTCGGGGTGCTGCTATGCACCTGTGTCAAACCTCTCAGAACAGATCCCTCAATGCCGGGATCCCAAACTGATCTCTCTCTGTCCCAATCAACAAACAATCCTCCCGGATCCCAACGCCACCATGGCCAATCATCGCCCAAGTCCCACGGCTCAGGCTGTGCACTGTCTCTAGCTATATCTGATGCTCTCAGAGGTGAAGACCACCAACAAGCATCAATGCTCCCGGGCTCCTGCTGTGCTGTACCTGTAACTGCATATGCTCCCCCACCAACTGCATACCAACTCATCACTTCTCTCCAATCCAGGTCCTGACTCAATCCCATGCTGATCCTGCTCTCCTGAAATCGGGAAGGAGTCCTGAAGTAACGACAACCGGTGCCCTCCTGCCAACTGGAATCTGTAACACCTACTATGTCTAAGGGCCCCTGCTCTGATGTGCTCCCCACGAAAAATACTGTACCATCAAGAGGGTACCAACTCATGATCTCCCGCCAGCCAACCTCAACATGTGGATGTTGTACCCTGTGCAACTCTGATCGTCTCATACCGCTATCCAAGTCAACATATGAGATCTAACTAGGTGGCTCTGCCTCTCTCTCTCCAACGGGAAGAGATGACCCAACAACACTGCTAGTCCCATCCATGCATGCCTGAAGGGGAATGATCTGACGCTCCAACTTGCCCTCTGATTGTACCATCAGGGAATCTAGTCGTTCCCCAATGCGGACCAACTTGGCCGCCGACTTGGCACAAGTCACTCTCATACCCTCCAGCTCCTGGTCCCGCAACAAAATGGCCTCCCGTACTGACGTGGCCTTCTCTCTCAAAACTCGAAGGTCCGTCCGAAGCCGATGATACCGCTGTCTGCGACCATCATCCAATACCTCTGTACCTGCTAGTGCCCTAGCTCCCTGCAAAACTATCCCATCGACCTCCAATGTCTCTAGAGGATATGGATCTGCAACTGGTGTCTGCGCATCTGACTGCTCCTCCTCAAAGGCTGACCCCAATGTTAGCCGCATATCTATCATAGGCTCAGTGTGGGTGCCCATCTGGATCTCACCCAAGGAAATGTCATGCCTGATGTCCATAGTATCCTCCTCTGCTGACTCAGGCTCCATCATATGCTGCTCTGGCTGAATCGTCACAAGTGACTCATCACCCAGAGTACCACCTATACAGTCCCCTGACTGCTCACCCTGCACACTAGAACACAGCTCTGGTCTACTGTCATCATCATCTCTGCATGGCTGCTCTCGCTCCCCAGAAGCATCCTCAACTGATCCCATGGACTTCTCCGAAGAAGAGCCCTCACCCTGGCATACGGATGGAATGTCTACCTGCTCTACCTTTGCCACCTCATCTGCATCTCTCACACATGAGTGATCAGGGCCCCAAGGTTCTTTGCAAATGAAGCAAAGTCCCTTCCTCCTCAGCTCATTTCTGCTGCCTGTCCGACCAAACTGGAGCCGCTCCTCCCTGGTCAACTGTCTCCTGAGAAACTCAATGTTCTGCTCAACTAGCCCTTGGGCTAGCTCATAAGCAGCAGGCGAGACCAACCGCTTTCTCCTCCAAATGCTCAGCAACCTAGTCTGCAACTTCCGACAAATGGTCTCAGGGTCTCTCATACATGATGACAAGATGGACTGCATGTGTGCTATGACAGTATCAGGATGATGTTTCCTAATGCCAAAGAAGCATCGGAACATCTGCAAAATCAGGTCATCACACTCAAGATAGAACATGACCTCATAAGTTCGGGCCATAGCCATGACTTCTAGAACCTTAAGCTTCCTCCCAAATGTAGACCCTGCACAAGTGTCCAAATCCTGAAAGGTTCCTAGTATCACTCTGAAAATTCTTCTCATAATATCAGCATTGTAGGGAGGGAAGGGTGCTGTTATCCTCAAGATATCGCTGAAACAAGAGGCAACTATCAACTGGACTCTCTCACTTGGATGTTCCAAGAATCTGGCTTGTATTAATGCAAGCATAGCTGGCTTCAAAGCCCAATTCAAACACCAATCAGATTGCTGTACCTTTGAAAGGCAGGATTCCAGCTCCTCTAACCTGGGAAAGTCAATTTCTGATCTTCCACTCTTTAATTCCATCCCTTGTACATACAGCCAATTCCCCACTTCTTCCTCCTTTTGTATATTCCTCGGATGCTCTTGTTGGAGCAATTTATGTACCTTCTTGGAGAAGGGTCTGCTGTTCTGATTAGTTTTTGGGTTTTCTGATGCATGGTGGTTTAAGGAACCAACCTCTATTTTCATCTTCTTCAATCTGTTTAGGAATTCCTCCATGGTTCAACCAATGGAAAGACCACTGTTTTTCTGAGTTTAATGCATTTTTCTGAGTTTGCCAATTTTAGAGGAGTGATGGTACACAATGATGCATTCAGCCCTAACCAACAACTGATATCTATATTTCTAAGCCCAGAATTATATATATATATGTTGTTTACAGCAAATGGACAAAACTTCATAACCAAGACACAGTGACCTTTCTTAATGATATTCAAAAATGTATACTCAGGAAACATAGAATGGAACCTGGTTTATATATCTTCCACAAGGTTGCAGTAGTCAAACATTTGAACAGGAGTATTTCTCAAGGAGCAGCCCCTCCATTCCTCTGAAATACGTACTCTGCTACAGCCACAGTGATAGCAGTCTTCTACAGCAGTGTATCAATCTTCAACTCGACAGTGGGATCCACGCTTATCTCCCTTTAGGACAGAGACAATTTTTGGCTCTCCTGTACCATTGCTGTTGTAACACCGTGCTCTATCTTCTGTCGCTTCTGCAATTAAAATCTCCTGAAAGTTGACTTTTTAATGCTCGATTTCAGCACCGAGATCTCAGCCCCTCTACACAACAGATACCACAGTGTTGCTATGTTTCAAGGAGGAGCTCGGTCTCAAAACAGCTTCACGGCTCCTCTCCTCATATGTAACTCAACTTTTTATGATGGAAATTCTGAAAACTTGTGGAGCTTGGCACAAATACCCTTGGTTTTTCAAATGAATTGACAGCCTCCAACAGTCTCGAATGTGGTCCCCATCCTCTAATTATATGCAGCTGCAAGGTATTGAGTCCACGCGCAGCTACAAGGAATACGGATTTAACTTACCATCGATCCACCCATCGTATAAGATTTTCGGCCAATGGTTCTGTGGACATGCGCCTCCAATTCACTGCCCCAAGCATCACGACATATTTCTTTGAATTCTCCCAAAGTCACAACCGTCGAATGTAAGTCCGCTGTGAAGGAGTCACTGGCAACAGTTAACGATGTGGAATGGTTCACGTAGGGTCTGTATGCTCTGTTCAACAATGGTGAGAATGCCCACAGCTCAACTCCCGATCATACCAACAACGAGCGTCGGCATCTGGCTTTTGGGGCGACTCCCCCAACTCAACTTGCGAATGAAGTCGGCCACTGCTCCGCGCAACCTAATTCTGCTCGCAATAACAGACAGAGTCAACGCTGAATTCCCAGTCCGTCATCGATCGCTCGAATAACCATATTTCTCTGCGATTTTACTGACAACGATCACTGCCCCAATGACAAGGGAAACACGCCCGCCGGTGGTTTGGTGTCGGAACAACACGACAGCCAATTTCGAATGCGGAATGGTCGCTTTGATGCTGATTGTCCCGCAAATACGGCTCGGCCTTCTCAAATAATAGTTTCCACGCTTTGCTTCAATAATATTCCACATGCAATAAAACTGCCGGTACAGATAATTCAGAATTGGTCTGAGTCTGATTTTCAAAGCGCCCCAGAAAAAAAAAAGTCTCCTGCATTCGCTAACAGCCCGTCCAACAATAATAAGCTTGACCCTTCCTCGGTTGACTCACGCGCTCTTTTAATAATGCGGGCTTGATAAAATTTGCTCCTCATGAATCCTTACGGCAATGAAGTTTGGAGCTTCAACAGATTTGGCGCACATGATATTTCCGGCCCTTTTAATAAAAGCTCCATCAACACTTTAGATCTGGAAACGAAGTGTCAAGGCCCACTTGTCAAATCCCTTTCAACCATTTGCAGGCGATTTTGTCGCACAAAATTGTGTAGACTTCCTCATTACCGGATTCTCATTCTGCCGCAAGAATTCGATGTTTGGAAAAATATATATGGGGCTGCAGCTCTAGCCGCTCCAACAAATTAGATAAATAATCTTCGAACAATGATATTTACCACTGAAACCTTTGATTTTGGCTTAAAAATTAACCCGTAGATTAATCTGCAAACCCTCAGGCTGGCAAGATCACCAGCTCTGATACCACTGTAATATCCCGGATGGGATATTTTTACTAAAAATGCAGATAAATAAATAAACTCCACAAAATGCCGCAAAATCAACATTTATTTACAGAAGATTGCCTTGTAAAATTAAACACATAAATACTGCAATCGAAGACCACATAGAACAGGAGAAAAATCTCAGCTTTTATTATAGATAATAAACAGGGGTTTACATATAGATCTGACCCAAGAAGAGCTGAGATAGAAAACCGGCCACCAAGATAAGCTGCTGAACGACACTGGCCACAAACTGCACTGCTGCACTCTCCCTCCGGCAACAGCTGAAACTGTACCCACTGAAACTGATGAAGCCCAAGTTGAAGATCTGAATGATCCTCACACCAAACTCTGAAGCTCTGTGAAACTCCTAAGTGAAGTCTCCTCAAGAGAGTTGGGTTTTTGTCCAACACTCACAAATCACCCGAGGGTTTCCGTCCTGGGGCTACGGCTGAAGTAGAGAACCACATCCTCAAACCTCTCATACACAAGCAAATGATCTACTCCAAAGATGTCTCCCAATGGCCTCCTCCCTTTCTTTTATAGATCCCTTGGAGCCTTCTAGAGCATTATTTTATTATTATTTTATTTATGGAGCACTTTTCCCTTTTATTAAAATATTATAAAATATTCCTTTTTAATGTAGGAAAGGGTATATCGGCTACCACGCCTCCTCCGGTCATTGAAATCTCTGTCTAACTGTCCCATCGTGTAGGTCTCCTCGTCCCGGTTCCGATGAGCTATTACACTAAGGTGTTCCATCGTATATTCCTCCCGGAATGCCACCTTGAGCATAATCAGTTGAGTTAAGCCCATAAATAACTCAAAATTCTGAAAGTTATCGGAATGCATCGGAACGAAAGCCAAACTGCTCGGATGGTGGAGTATATCAAGCGAATGCCTCTGAACACCATGAAAACTCCTCAGAACTCCTCCAAAAATCTCCTGAGCCCACTGATAGCACCAATCTGTACCTGTGACCTGTCTGCTCCTAACTCTGGAAGTCCCTCCTAGCCCTGTCATGGGTGATGCCAAAAATGGGAACACTACATCTTACATTTTTAGCACAATATTTCAATCCAAGACTTACAGTTCCATGTAAGTATCTGAGTAAATGTTTTGCAGCAATCCAATGGGCATGAAAGGGATTAATCATATGTTGACTTAAATTGTTTACAGCGAAGCATATATCAGGCCTAGTGTTTAACAAAAACATCAAAGCACCGATGAGTTTTCTATACTCTGTGGTATTTGCTAGATAGCTCCTGCAGCTTTGCCACATAACTTCTTAAAGTTCATGGACTTACATTCTACCATAGCAAATCTTTCAAGAAGTTTAACAACATATTTTCCTTGAGAAAGATAAATTTCACCAGATCTTTGCCAGACCTCTAGACCCAAAAAGTAATGCATCAAACCAAGGTCTTTCATTTCAAATTCAAAAGCTAATTCTCTCTTACATTGGAGGATAAGAGGTTCTCCTCCTGTCAACAATAAATCATCAACATACAATACCAGAATCAAAGGTATAACTTGGACCAAGGTTACTTGGAAGCGGGAGCAAAAACGGGGAGCAAGAGCGAGCGCAAGAGCGGGAGCGACATTTTCAAAAGCTCTCAGTCCGGGAGCGTTTCGGGGAGCGTTTTTTTATAATATGTATTTTTTTATATTTTGATGCAATATCTCAACAAAAGCATGTAGAATGATGAATTAGACATAGAAAAACATAGATTACACCATATAACATCAATCTTCTAGAAGTTATAATCTTCATCAACCATGTCCACAAGTTAGAAACATACAACATATTGACTCTTGACTCTCGTGATTCATCAATCTTAAAGTTTAAAGCTTTCAAAATTCAACATATAACATTTATCATCATTGATTCATTGATCATCATAGTTGTACTTGTAAGCTAAGTGTTTAACCATTACAACAAAGAATATTTAACATGAAATGAAATGTTATAAAATGAAACGAAATGAAACAACTTTCAAATTTCATGAACCATCATATTCATAATTCATAATGAGTTATAAACGTATAATTGCCAACTTCAAAGTTTCAAACTTCAAACTTAAATTGTCATATATTGTTTACAAAAAATATCATAATAAATATGAAAGAGTCAAGTTTCAACAATTATAAAAAGTTAAAAACTACTAGAAACTAGAAAAGACTAGTAAATCTATTTTATCTATTGCTTGGCCTCTTGCCACAAGAAATATCTATTTTTTTAGCAGATTGTGGTAACGGTGGTCTTCTAGCAGTCTCCTCCCACATAGTACCACGACCATAACTAGAAGGCACATGGCCTCCACGTGAGGATGTAGGTGGAGGCGACGTCAGCAAAGGAACAATAGCTTGAACTCGAACACTGGCACTGTCACTGGATGGTAGGTGTGGCGGTGGCATACCTATTGTTGCATCATCCTCGTCTCTCAAAATTTTTGCTTCCAATTTTTGTAGATGTATAGTGTCATCCTCCAAATTATCGTCCTCTGGGTTGTCCCAAACTTTATATGATAGATCCTCATAAGCCCGATCACAATAATGACTCAACAACGTCAAGTTGTAGTGCACATAAACCAAGCTTTCTGCTCGGTTGTCATTGAGTCTGTTTCTTCTCATATTATAGATGAAGCTGTAGGTGCTCTAGCACCTCTTTGCAGAAGAAGTATTTACAACCTGTGAGAATTTTTTTTGTCAATTTTGGCAAAATTCCCATGCCGCCATATGCTTCCCACCATATGAGAGCATCAAATCTGTCTCTATCTTCCATTGCATGCAAAGAACCAAACAAACCAGTTCAACTAAAGTATCTGCCTAATTCAAGGCGCGGATTAGCACACTCCTCCCAATGAGGTTTGATCCTAACCCCACCCCTAGGTGCAGGTTGGCCCAACCAAGATGGAGAGTAGTATTTTGGCATAAGGATATACGCCAAGGCATGTAGTGGAACATTAAGTTTATTCCACCGTGCACACACACAATTATGAATCATTGAATATAAGTTGGGATCATTTTCCTTAGCAACATCTTTTATTTGCCCCAACATGCTATCCATCTGCTCCTACACCTCCCCAATCATTGGTTTATCTGTATCTGCAAAGCGAATCATGCGAAAAATGGGCTTGGCGAAATTCAAAATTTCCCTCACGTGCCCAAAACAGACCATCAAGAGCGGTCTCCTCCACTTGTTCAAAACCTTACTTGTCAACTATCATTGTTGCCCTGTCTTTTAATACCTGCCAGTGTGGACTTCATACCATGCTAGCCAATGACTCTTACCTTCAAAAGGCGCCTAAAGGGGAGGTAATAGCTAGAAAATCTAGTCTTTGAAATCTTCAACAGCTCCAATCTTGAGTGACTACGGAAAAGCCCATGGGTATTGCTAAGATTTGCAATAAATCTTATCATTTCTTTGCCTCTCTTGTACAAATCACCAATCCATTTGTATTGAGGTTGTTTGTTTTTAATTATATCATGCATCAAAAGTTTCATTGTGTGAACCAAACACCCAGCTCGAAATATGTTGGGGTATTTATCCTCAATAATTGTTCCCACTGCCTTACAATTAGCAGCATTATCAGTGATGACTTGGACAACATTGTATGGCCAAATAAGTTCAATTGTGTCAAGTAATGGTTCTACAATGTTGATGTTGGTCTTGAACTTATCTGAGAAATCATATGATGAAAGGAAGATTGCACCACTAACAGACACAGCAAGAACACTAATCAATGTCTTTCCTTTTACATTGTCCGTCCATCAGATACAATGGACACCCCATGCTCATTCCAAGAACTTGTCATTCTACTCAAAGAATGAGTTATTTTTTCTTTTTCATGATCAAGTCCCACGGTTCTAGCCTTGTCATACCCAGGGCTCTTATATCCTTTGGGGGCATCATTAATCGCAGAAACCATTTCATGCCAATATGGTGAGCAAAGAACATTGAATGGTACCCCACATGCATAGAGAAACCGTAAAATTTTTGAATCCACATCATTCCTAGACCCTTCGTCAAGGAAATATGATATGGTTCTATACCTTAAAGTTGTTCCTGTGCCAGGTGTGCCTCCATATCCACTACCATGGGTGGAAGTTGATAGACTTCTTTGTGCATGATCTGATCCTAAGAAACCCTTAGATCCTTTAGATTTGTATTGGGCTTCCTCGTTTTCCCTTATGTATTTGGCTCTATCTGTCGCTGACACACTTACACAAGTTTTGATTCCTTCATTTTATCTCCATCCCATGACATTTTCCCACAAATGTGCCTTCTGGCATGAGTGTATGAACCTGTGTATTGTTTATTGCAATGTGGGCAAAAAAATTTACCCGTTCCACCCCCTTTCCCTGCTTCAGGCCTAGTAACATATTTCCACAATGGTGTTTGGTCAATTTTAGTTGGTGTGGCCTCATCATCACCACTCTCCCCTTCCTCCTCACCAAGGTACTCCTCTCCAGGATTTTCATCAAATCCACTATAACCAACTTCTTCATTCTCCTCTTCTTGAACAACCCTCTTTCTTCTACTCTCCAACACCATAATAACCAAAAACGGAACCAACAATAAGAAAATGCCAAGCCATATAGCCATGGTGTTTCAAGTTTTTAGCTTGCAAAAAAATGCAGGTATACCAAATAGGAATGGGAAAGATAAAACGTTTTCATTTTGCAAAAATGCAACATATAAAAAAAATTATAGATTAAAGTGTAGATCTCCTACCTCTTTGGCCTTCAATCCCAAGCTCCTCTCTCCAAGCTCCAAGCTCTTTCTTACTCTCTCCAAGATCTCCTCTCTCTTGCTCTCTCCTCTCCAAGCTCTCTCTTGCTCACAAATCGCAAATGGTAATAATGAGGGAGAGGGAGGGATTTTTATCTTTCCCCTCCCCTCCCCTTCTTTCCCTCCATTTCTCGTCTGCCAGCTCCCTTTTCCGCCCGCGGTCGCGCAGCCAACAAGAGGCTAGATCGTTTATTTAAAGGAGTGCTCGCAAGAAATTGCTCTGCGAGCATTCCCTCCCTAAAAAAATGCTCCCTCCCTAAAAAAAATGCTCCCTAAAAAAACACTCCCTGAAAACCAGGGAGCATTTTTTGTACCTTGGGAGCGCATTCCCTATGTGCTCCTGGGCGAATTGGGTGCGGGTTTGAGGGGGGGGCTCCCCCGCAACCCTGCCTTGGACTGTCTTGAAGTAGAGGTTTGGGTCCACACTGCTTCTTGTGAAACCAAGCTTTATCAGATAGCTATCAATGCGAGCATACCAAGCTCTTGGAGCTTTGCTTCAACCAATATAAGGCTTTCTTCAGTCTTCATACATGAGTTTCCCTGTCATGCTCTTCAAAACATTGAGGTTGTTCCACAAATACCTCTTCCTTGAGGAAGCCATCCAAGAAAGCAATTTTCACGTCCATTTGGTGAAGAGTCCATCTCTGGCTAGCAACTAAGGCAACAACAGATCGAATAGTAATATATCGTGCTACAGGTGCACAAATCTCATCATAATATATTCCCTCTTTCTGAGAGAATCCTCCAGCTACAAATCTAGCCTTATATTTTTCAATACTACCATCTGCACCATGTTTTATCTTAAACAACCATTTGGAAGTGACAACAGATTTACCTTAAGGTCAAGGAACTACTTCCCAGACATCATTTGGATGATGGACTCATATTCTTCTATCATGGCATCTTTCCAAGCTTGTTCTTTTGCAGCTTCTTCAAAGGTGCATGGTTTTGCCTGAATGATGTTACTCATGGAAGCAAAGTACCCTTGAAACTTGCTTGGCTTCTTACTTTCTCTGAACGCTCCTCTTGGGGAAGCATGTTGTTTAGCATCTTGCAAGGCATCTCATAGCCATAGTGGTCTCTTTCTGGTAGGAGGATCTAGAGGATCCATGTAACCCATTGGATTATCAGCAAGCTCATTCTCAAGTTCTGGTTCAAACTCAGATGTAGGATCTTTTTCATTAACAGTTTTTCTTTCAACAATGGCAGGAGGAGGAGAGTCTCTTGCTTTTTTAAGAGTTGCATCTTCATTAAATGTTACATCTCTGCTAAAGTCGATAGTTCTTTGTCCAGGTACATAAATTCTATAAGCTTTTGAATTATCACAATAACCAACAAACGTACCTTTCTTACCTCAAGCTTCCATTTTTTTCCTTTTCTCTTTCGACACATAGAAGTACACATGACAAAACATAAAGATTCTCAAATGACTCACCTCAGGCCTTTTACCAGTGAAGACTTCTTTAGGAGTCTTATTGTCTAAGGTCTGATGAGTAGTTTTACTTTGCATATAAACAACAGTATTTGCAGCTTCTCCCCACAGAAACTTCGGTAGCTTTTGATCATGCAACATGGCTCTTATTGCTTCCATAATGGTTTTATTCTTCCTTTCCGTGACACCATTTTGTTGTGGATTGTACGACACAATGGTTTATTTCTTTATTCCAACGTATTTTCAAAGATTATTAAACTAATTGGAGGTGACCTCTACCCCATTATCAAATCGGAAAGTTTTGATCAGCTTTCTCGTTTGATTTTCAATCAAAGCCTTGAAATCTCTGAACATGTCAAATGCTTCCCCTTTCTTTTTCAAAAAGAATATACATGTCTTGCGAGAAAAATCATCAACAAAAATCATGAAATACAAGTAGCCACCAAGAGAAGTAACAGGCATAGGTCCACATAAATCAAAGTGTATGAGCTGAAGTACCTGACTAGTTTTTGTTCTATTTGAAGGGAATGGTCCCTTTATATGTTTTCCAATTACACATCTTGGGAAAACTCCTTCATGATCCATTCTGATCTCAAACATTCCATGAACCATCTTCCTTATATGAAGTAAGGCTATGTAGCGTAGGTAAGAAAATATTTTGTGCCATAGCTCACACTGAAAATCGATATCATGGACCAATGCATGAATGGGCTTACCATTAACTTTGTAAATCCCTTCACATCTTGATTCAAGAGCAAAGGTTTCTCTCATACTTGAGTTAAAAGGCCAAGTTAGAACTTTTCCATTAATAAAAGCAACTTTCATTCATTTATCTTCTAGAAAAGACATGGATACAAGATTCTTTTTCAAACCAGGTGTTTGTGCTCAACCTAGTCTCCTAAATTGAGTTCATTTAATTGTCAACCAGGGTTGGTAAACTGCTGAAGTGAGGTGCACTGTATGTGCCTAGGTGTTTGTTTCTTACTGCGTTGTGTTTAGTGTTTTATGATGTTTTTGGTCTTTTGATGGTTTTATGTTCACAAGGAAAAGAACTAAATGCTGATGGAAAGAAGCTACTGGTTAAAAACAGAGTGAAGCCTAATTTGTTGATGACAAATGACAAATGCAAATACTGAGACAGAACCAAACCTAAATTATGACTTAGCAAAAATACAAAGCTTGATAATGACTTCAGGGAAATGAATCACAACATGAATTTAACTTGTCCAAACCATTCATTAAGGATATTTTGGAAGAGCTTGAGGAATGGGCAGCTAAGTGTAAAAATTCTCCTAATTAAACAATCAACTTGTAATGATACAACATCTCATCCATGATTAAAGGTTTGTGAAACATATCTGGAAAAGAACACTTGTAACATCAAAAGATCTCTACTCTAAAACTAGCTCCTAATTCTATTCTGCAACTTAGTTTAACACCACTAAACTTCACTCAAAGGTTATAGATTTTTAGAATAGTCTTTTGAGGAAAGGTTTGTTTGTGAAATGAAAAAAAGGTTGCAGAAGTACTCCAGGCCTTGGACTGTTACTATCTTCTGTCCAGATGGTTATGAGTTAATTATAGATTTGGAACAAAAGAGGTTTTGTAAATAATGAAGGTCGTGGTGTTTAAGTTTAACAACTAATGTAATTTAATATGCAATGGATGACAACTAAATGTGGAATGTAAATACAGTGAGCTAAGTTAGAACTGAACTAAAGTGCTATCAGTCTACAATAAACAGTGCTAAACTAACAAGCCATTATCAAACTTAAAACGAAATAACAGAGCATGAATTGAATGCAATTTGACTCCGGAGTGCCCTAACTAAGTTATCATGCAATTAATCTATGGGATTTTACAGCCTATTTTGTCCATCATGAATGGTGTTTTGGAAGAGCTTCTTAGAACAATCCTGGCTATACAATTCAATGCAAATGAAAACATGAAAATTGAAAGCAATTTCAATTAAAAACTAAGATATCATAGCTATTTCCTACCCATTGTTATGATGTTTTGAAAGAGCGTTTTAAGAGTAAGATCAGCTACGCTACTTAGTGTAAACAAGCAACTGAAACCTTCAGTATCACAGTCATGCCTTAGCCATCATAATGATTTTTTGGAAGAGTTTGCTAGAATAAGTTCAACTGTGATAATGAACAAAAGAAATTGCAATTAAAATCTATAACACTACAGCCATTTCTCATTCATTATCATGATCTTTTGGAAGAGTTTCTTAGAACAAGTATAGCTATAGTGACTAATGAAATTAACTATGAACTCAAACTTCAAAAACGTGAAAACAAACTAAGATACTTATCTAAATTACGAAAGTAAAGTCGTTCAGGAGGCAGGGGCCCTCTACCACCAGACGGAATCTAACTCAAAATCAACTCAACGTGTTCAAAGCAATGTTGTCTTCTTCATTAAAGGAAAATAACTTGAAACAAAGTATTCTCGGTTTTCAGAAATATAGCAGTCAATCCATGAAATCTAATCAAAATCTAGAGCTTGTCTCTCGGTTTCCCGAGTGCATTTATAACAAATCTTCATAACAGAACTTGCAACAATACGGGGATCATTGTCTTTTCATATCAAAATCATACTAGAACTCTAAAGATGGCAGCGTAAAGGGACAAAGGACATCTGGACTGTCCTAGTCCTATTAGGAGTCTGCCTCCTTGAATGAGTTCCCACATACCAAAACCACGTTCAGAATTCGGTTCATTCTTCATGGTGAGCAACAAACGTTGAGGACATGATGTGGAATATACCCATGTGTGGCTTTTCCTAAGAAGACACCTGGAACATGCTTGAACGTGAAGACAGCTGCAGAATTGGCGGTTAGCTACGGAATGTCTGCATTCTGTAGCTAGTTTCAGTTCAAAATGCATTACAATGACAAAATCACAAAACTTAGCAAGTTAGCCATGTTATTCATTCTAAAAGTAATTTTAACTAAGTTCATTGATCATTTGGGCCTGGGATAACAATGGACAAATGAAAATGGAGTGAAGTAAGATGAAAGAAAGAACAATCTTGGGGCTCAACACCAGGTACATACAAAACTTCCTGCAGAAAAATAGATTTGCCATCATCTAACTGAAATGAAACTGAACCATAATGTAATATTCCCAATTAGCCTTGCTAATTGGAATATTTCATTTTTGTTTAATTTTGCCGCTTTAGCTAGAAATAATAAATAAAGTGAGAAATAAGAGGGGTCACCTCACTTTAGTCACCTCACTTTATAAATAAAGTAAGTTCTTCCCTAGTTGATCGGGACGCTAAAAACTTAGAGAGGGGGCCTTGGGGGTCCACATGAGTATGATGGGGAGGCATCAGGCTAACCCAAGATTAACTGCGCAGGCCAAGGAGAGTGAAGGACGCAGTTAAGGTTTTGGAGGGAGTTTAGCATTATAAAAGGTGGGGTTCTCACCTCATTTGGACATCCATGATTTGATATTATTATTGAGAGCTAGACTTCTGTCTGCTTCAGCACGCCGGTTGTTTAGTCGGTCTGCAGCACTGTTTAGTGCAACCGAGTGTCTCCGGTCGGAGATCTCACCCTTAGCCTCGGGGGACTTCGAGTGCCTGCCCTGGTAAGGTTATTTCCGGTTTCACCCTTAGCTTCCCGAGTGCCGTCTCTAGAGGTAAGGTTATTTCCCGAGTAATTTATCTTCTGGGCCAAAGGTAGTCAAAGCAGCTGAGATACATTTGTGAAGATCTCGAGAGGAAGCCCTTGATAACCGCGCGCTAGCTTTGGGTGGAAGGACGCCGTTTCGTAGGAAGGAAGGCATCAGCTCAGATCCTGGAGGAAGGACGCTGACTCGTGGGGAGAAAGGACGCGCATCAAGTCTAGGAGACGCTGTCTAAGGACGCAGATCTGAAGGCACATTGACAGATCCAGACTTGGAGATTGCAGATCTGAGGAGATATTTGCAGATCTAGTTCTGTAGGGTGCAGATCTGGAGGAGTAGCATTAGATCCAGCCTTGGAGGATTCAGATCTGAAGAGATATTGGTAGATCCAGCCTTGGAGAGTGCAGATCTGGGGAGATAGCATCAGATCCAGCCTTGGATGGTTCGGATCTGAGGAGATATTGTCAGATCCAGCCTAGATCTGAAGAGATAGCAGCAGATCTGGATAGGGGAGACTCAGATCTAGCAGATCCAGCCTTGGAGGACGCAGATCTGGAGAGATAGTAGCAGATCTGGATAGAGGAGACTCAGATCTAGCAGATCCAGCCTGGGAGAACGCAGATCTGGAGAGATAGCAACAGATCTGGATAGGGAAGACTCAGATCTAGCAGATCCAGCCTTGGAGGACGCAGATCTGGAGAGATAGCAGCAGATCTGGAGAGGGAGGACTCAGGTCCAACAGATCTGGGCAGCTAGGACGCAGATCCAGTCAGGGAGGACGCTGATCTGATGAGCAGGGTCTCTGTGTGAGGGTTTGACAGCGTTTTTCAGTATTGTGGAGCTGATCATCTCATCTGGAGGTTTTGTGGCCAGCATTCCATCTGTTTTCTACACTTTCACTAGCAGAGACAGCGTTTTTATTGGTGAGGGTTTGGAGGATTTAGATCAGCCATCTTCTAGTCTTCAGTTCCTGGTTTTATTGCATTCCAGCAGCAGCTCTTCATAGTAGATCTTCAGCCAGCTAGGACGCTGTCCTTATCTGCAGCCATTATTTGTTTAGAGAGGGTCTCCACTTGCCTAGGGCAAGGATAGGTGCACTCATTCTGATTATCTTGTACTCCTCTCTATGTGATCTGATATTAATAAAATGGCTTAGAATTCTGGCAGTATATGTGTACTTGTTCCATTATCTGGTTTCAGCATTTTGTTTTATATATCTGTCTGGCATATTTCTGTGTGTTACTGGTTATTTCCCTTTGGGGATATTACACATAACCTTTAACTTGGTGAGTAGAATTACCTCCAAGGATAACATTTAAATTAGTCTCCCCTTCACCTAGATTATAGAGTCTCTTTGTAACCAGTAAAATGTTTGGAAGCACCACTATCAACTATCAAATGAATCTGCAGAAGAAGAACTAGAACAAGTAGAAACAAGAAAATATTCTGATTGATTTTCTTTGATTTTCAGAAAAGTCTTTTCTATAATCAGATTTGTTTTTGAATCTAGGAGCTCTTCTTCTTTCTATACAGTCACGAGCAAAATGACCATGTTTTTTACAGTTAAAGCATCTAACTTTTCACGTGTCTAGATTCATTTCATTTCATTTGAAAGCAATTTTTTTTTATTAACTTTCTTTCTCTTGTCATAGGCTGAAAATGCAGAAGGTTCTCCTTCTTTATGATGTGAAATTCTCCCTCTAGAGATCATTCTAATCTCCTCTTGGATACACTTTCACAGGAGCTCATCAAATGTGGGAATAGTGTTGATATTGATGATGGTGGTCATAAAAGTCTCCCAAACAGGAGAAAAGTCTCCAACGTAATCAACACCACTTCTTTTTCGAGTACAACTTCACCAACTGTTGACAGTTGATTCCTGATTTTAGTCATTCTCAACAAGTATGCTTGAACTGTCTCTCCTCTATTCATCTTGATGTCCTTCAACTGATTATTCAAGACAATAATCTGGTTCAAGTTACTAATTGCAAACATGCTAATTCGTTTGTCATACATTTTTTAGCTTTCTTCAAACTAGAAACATAAGTAATGAGATGATCACTAAGAGAATCAAGGATAATTTTTCTAGCTTTGATTTCATTATTTTTATATTTGGATTTGACAACAGCACTTGCATTATCTGGTGGAACCACTATTGTGTCTTCAACATAGTCCAGAGCTTCATGTTCTTCGAGAGTGATATTGACCCTTGCTTTCCATGGACCAAAGTTTGAAGCATCATTCAGTTTCTCCTCTATCTCGAAGTAAGACGAAGTCATCTTAATGAGAAAACTTTGGCAGCAAGTGGGGTCTCTTTAGGTGATCTCATATCTCCTTCGACTTGTCTTCACCAAAGCTCTGATACCATGTTAAAATCTGAAAGTTTTATGCTGAAATTTAAAAATACTTTGCAAAAACTTGAAAGTTCTATGCAAAAAACTGAATGTACTTGTAGAAAATTGAATGTACTTTGCATAAAACTGAATGGAACTTAATGTACTTTGCAGAAAACTAAATGTACTATGTTGTTACAATTACTTATAATGTAGATTTCTTCTTCACATATTTTGAAATCAGCAATTGTAGGTAGTACATAAACTTAAGGATCATATGAAGACAGTCAAACACAAATATGAGACACTAAGAGTTAGGTCCAATGACCAAGGCAAAACCCACAAGGGGAAAACCCAAATGATTCTTCTTCTATTATATTTCTTCAATTGTTCAACAGAGTACAGAGAGAGAAAGAGAATGAGAATGAATAAAGTCACCAATGTTTGATCAATTTGCAGCTGAAGTGCTATTTCTATTTGCTTGAAGATCTCTGCCTTCTCTTGATTAGATCTTGTTCTACACACTTGCTCCAGCTCTTCCCTTGCTCTTACTCTTCACTTTCTTTCACACTTATTCACAATGAACATGTTACTCCCAACTCTCACTTGCTCTTGCATAAATAGATGAGAAGGGAGAGGAGTTACAAAATGAATTCATTCCTTTAGCCAATAATAGGAGAATTGAATTCCATGAGGGAGGAGTTATTTGAGGAGAAGTGTAACTCATCCCAAGAATAGAGAAAGAGGTACATTTGTCTTGAAGAATTACAATTCGAATTAAGAAGAGAGAGAGTTGTATTTAGACATGAGAGAATATTTGGTGAGCGTTACAAATTGAATTGAATCAGGGAGTTACAAGTGCATTTAATGAGGAGTTACACTTTTGCCATACATTGAATTAGTAAGGGAGAGTTACATTCCCTTAAGTGTGGAGTTACTATTTTATTCCAAGAAAGAGGTTCAATTTTCCAAGTAAAAGATTCCCAATTTAATTTACTTATTTCATGAGAGAATTCATTTTTATTAATCCATTAAAGGTGAATGTCTTTAGACTATTTTATAAATAATAGTATCATAATAATAATAATACTAGTAAGGATAAAAATATTAATTATTGACTTGTATATTCATGATTGATTTGATTTTAAAGTGGATTCCATATGTCAAGATCATCCTTGATCATTTAGACATGACTTTCTATTTTTGGAAAATCACTTCCAAATTGAGATTTGACTTACTATTTTTGGAAAGTCGTATTAGAATTGTTAGAAATGAAATTTTATTATAGATAGTTCAAACAAAACTGAAAGATATGATTTCTTCCTGGAGAAATTCATCCCTGAGCTGTCAAATTTTAAAATTATGATCTAAAGCCTAAGCATGTGAAACTACAATGCCAACATAGAGATCATCTTTTTTATGAGAATATACAATGGGAAGTACTCCTAGGATTATAACAATTGGCATTTCAAAGAAGATCACATTATGATATGATGCAAGGGAAAGATTGAATTTTGTTTTTATACAAAACTCAAGTGAAGCATCCCTTCAAGAGGAAATGATGGGCCCACAAATTAATGGCACACACCCCACAAAGAACATCAATACATATGAATGGATCATGACCACATGTACAAATTATACCAATAATTCCAACACTAACATGAACTTAGCTTGATCTTGAATCATAACAATTTGACACTAATTATTGATCTAGTTTAATTGTTACCTAATTAATATGTGACTAATCACTAACACAAATGAAAATTGATGCTTAACATAATGAAATCCTATTTTTTTAATGAATTAAGAAAAAAAGGCGCATTCATTGAAAACTAAAAGGCAAGCATACAAAATGAGAAACTATGAGTTACCTTTCGAAATGTGAATGATACCCTTCTCGTACTCCTACGAATCCTTTCCCCATTAATTATATCTACCTGAACAATGTCATAAACATGTCTCCAAAACTATTAAACAAGTACCAAATACAAGACGCATATAAACACATACAAAAAGAATATTTGCAATGGAAAGACTAAATCCAGTTATGACTGTCATTCTTGATTAAAGAAATTAAAGAAAGAAGAAAAATTAAAACGGAATGAATTGCCAAAAAGTAAATGACATGATATGTAAGAAGCATAACTTTTAAATATCCAATGAACATGTAATCATATCTACACAAAAGCAAATAGAATGTTCATATTATAGACACAAATCACAATTGCGCCATTAATATCATGCCAACCTACCTAAGTTATACACTGCTTAAGCATTATGTATGCATGAAATACCCAAGCAAGACTTAGCAATAGAATGGTAACATTGAGCCTAACAAAATGCTACTATGAAACTCAAACTTAGAACTAATTTAGGGGATTTTAACTTAGAAAATTATTATTTTATTATGAGGGAAGTTGAGCACCTAATCTATAAATAAAGGTGCACTTCCTCTCATTTTCTCATGGAGTTTTCAGGGAGAAACCCCATAGCAATATGAAATTTCTGCAATTTTTCCTTGTAAATTTTGGTTTTGGATATTTCAAGTGAGGCAAATTGTCTTGGGGAAAATATGTTTTGAATGGACAAACTTTATTTGTAATCAATGAATGAATTGAATTAATTTACAATGAGCAGTGAAGCTCAATAAATAATACAACTGTATTTACAAAAACAGCAAGTTTCTACTAAGAATATAGAAACAGCAAGTTTCTAACAAGAAACTGCTAATTACAATCATAGATGAGCAATAAACACTAAAATAGCATTATTCTAGTACCCTCCCTTAATGCTCAATCTATTTACAACACTGATAGACCCTCTGAATTTTACAAACTTATCAGGACCAAGAGGCTTGGTGAAGATGTCTGATGGTTGCTCCGTTGTGGGAACATATAGTAACTGAATGGATCCATCTTCAACAAGCTGGCGAATGTAGTGACAATGAGTTTCCACATGCTTTGTTCGTTCATGGAAGACTGGATTCTTGGCGAGTTTGAGCACTCCTTGATTCTCACAGAACAAGGGAGTAGGACCTGCCTGGGTAACATGCATATCCGTAAGCATACGTCGAAGCCAAACTGCCTCGCAAGATGCCTTAACTGCTCCTCGATATTCTGCTTCTGGTGAGGAGAGAGCCACTGCCTGCTGCTTCTTACTAGCCCATGTGATAACGTTGGATCCCAGACTAAACACATACCCAGCTGTAGATTTACGGTCATCAACAGAACCAGCCCAGTCTGAATCTGTGTAACCACTGAGTGTAGGATCTGAACTTCGAGTGTACAGATGTCCATAATCAGGGGTTCCTCTTACATAACGTAGCACACGCTTTGCTGCTATCCAATGATCAGCTTTAGGAGCTGACATGAAGCGTGAAATGTAGCTCACTGCAAAACTGATATCTGGTCGAGTGGCAGTAAGGTAGATGAGGCTGCCCACTAACTGCCTGAATAAAGTTTCATCCACAAGTGGTGAGGATGACTGAGCTGAAAGTTTGAGCTCTGGTTCCATAGGAGTTGTGGTAGGTTTGCAATCCTGCATTCTGAACCTTTCCACAAGATTTCTGGCATACTTGGACTGAGAGAGAAAGATGTTGTTCTCAGTTTGCTAGACTTCCACCCCTAAACAGTAATGAAGAAGCCCCAAATCTATCATATCAAAAGTGTTGCACAAATCCTGTTTGATCCCATGGATCAAATGTGTTGAACTATCAGTAATAATAAGATCATCCACATAGACAACCACAAACAGAATATCATCACCAGTATATTTGATATACAAGTTTGCATCAAATGGACTCCGCTGAAAACCATGATCTGTTAGGTACTTATCAATTTTCATGTACCAAGCCCAAGGGGCTTGTTTCAGACCATAAAGTGCTTTTACTAATCTACAAACTTTCTGTGCTTGATCGACAACCTTGAATCCTGGAGGCTGCATCATGTAGACTTCTTCCTGTAAGTCCCCATTTAGAAAAGCACTTTGTACATCCATTTGATGGACTTTCCAACTGAACTGAGCTGCTAAGGCAAGGACAAGCCATATGGTACTCATCTTGGTTGTACGAGCAAAGGTCTCCTCATAGTCTATGCCTTCTTTCTGTGAGAATCCTCGAGCAACAAGACGAGCCTTATACTTGTCGAGGGTTCCGTCAGCTTTGTATTTCACTTTATACACCCATTTGCAGCTAATGGGTGTCTTCCCTGCAGGAAGATCAGAAAGGGTCCAAGTGTGATTCTTCTAAAGACTCTGGAATTCAGCCTCCATAGCCTGTTCCCACTCAAGTATGCCCTTAGCCTCTGAATAGGTTTGAGGCTCAAAAACATTGTGTATGTTAGCCATAAGAGCAAAATTCACTGTAGGCTGTTGTTTGCTCTTATTTTTGGAAGTTCTACCTTCAAGGAGTTCATTATTCCGAAGATCACCAATAGTTTTAGCCCACCATTTAGGCCGGAGAGTAGAAGAACCAATATCTGGAGGAGGTGGAGGAGGCTCAGGAACAATAGGAGCAGCAAGAGGAGGATTATTTTCCGGAGGAAGCTCAGGTAGTGCATCATCAAAGACTGATGCTGCATCATACCTCCCATCAGGTGGACCTAACGGAAGAAAAACACTGTGAGGTTGATCCTTAGAACACTAATCAGAAGGAAGGGACTGAAAGAACCCTCTGTCTTCATCAAATACCACATCCCGACTGAAGATAAGACGATCAGTGTCTATATCTATCAACCTATAGGCCTCGTGGTGATCACTATACCCTGTCATCATGAGTTTCTGGCTTTTGGAATCCAACTTAGAGTGCTTAGCACTGGGAATCCAAACATATGCAACTGAGCCAAAAACTTTGAGATGGCTGATCTTAGGCTTTCGACCAGACCAAACCTCTTCTAGAGTCTTCCCTTTAACAGCCTGAGTAGGTGATCGATTAAGAAGATAGACTGCAGTAAACACTGCTTCAGCCCAAAATTTGTTCGAAACACTCCTATGTTTTAACATAGAACGAGCCATTTCAACAACCGTACGATTGTGACGTTCTACAACACTGTTCTGCTAAGGAGTGTAGGGTGTGGTTAACTGGCGTTTGATGCCATGGGTATCACATAAGTTGGAAAAAGCAGAAGAACAAAATTCCCCCCTGTTATCTGTCCTAAGAGTTATGATATTACAGCCAGAATCTTTTTCAACTAAGGACTTAAACTTCTGAAAGATGCTAAATACATCAGATTTATGTTTTAAAAAGTACACCCACATTTTTCTACTAAAATCATCTACAATGAGAAAAAAATATTTTCAACCAGTAACTGAAGATGTATTCATAGGACCACAAATATCAGCATGAATTAACTGGAGTACCTTAGATGCGCGCCAAGATTCTCCATCCTTGAATGAAGACCGATGTTGCTTGCCAGCTTGACAGGCGCCGCACACTCCCAAATGTTGTGTCTGAATATCAAGTAACCCTGAAACAAGTCCCTCCCGAGATAGCTTAGAGAGATACTGAATGTTTAAATGCCCATATCTCTGATGCCACAGAGTGCTGATTGGAGAAACACGGGCTGCTAGAGCCACTTATAGGGAATCACCGGTGTCAAGAAGCCTATATAGACCATGATCCTCTAGGCCAACAGCAACCGTAAGCCGAGTGTCCCTGTCAATAATGGAGCACTTGTGCACATTGAACACCACATCGAGCTGAGGAGAGTTTCTCATAATCTGGCTGACAGACAGCAGATTAATTTCCATACAAGGAACATAGTACACATTCAGGAAGATGAGTGTTCGCCCACTACACTGGATTTGAACTGTACCTCTACCAACCACCGTGTACTCCTCACCTCCGCCGAAGACCACGGAATCACTGAAAGATGAGAAGTCAGTAAACCAGTCACGCTTGTGAGAGAAATGACGTGATGCATCAGAGTCAATGTACCAGGCAGATGACGGGGCATGATCTGAGTATCTTTTAGCCATAAAGGCATAAAAGGCAGATTCCTTCTGCTCGGAATGTTCTACGACATTTGCTTGCTGATGAGACCCTCCCTGCTTCTTCTGTTCAGAAGAAATCCTCTGTCAGCAATGTTTCTTCAAATGACCAAACTTGTGACAGTAATTACACTGCACATTTTTCTTCTTATCAGGATCATAACACTAAGAAGAACCTGTCATCTGAAATGACTGAGAGGACTAATATTTGGCAACAAAAGCATTTTCTGAGGAGGCTGATGAAGCACCACTACCAAACTGTTGTTTCCAACGATCCTACTGCAGAAGTTTGGTGCATAGCTCTGGAAACTTCAGATCAACATTAGTGGAGGTAATGTTGAGAGTTTTTATAAAGTGTTCATAAGATTTTGGTAGACTTTTCAGGGTGATGACTACCATATCTTCTTCCTCCATGGTCCGACCAATGGCTTCGAGATGATCTCGAATGGCTTTAATCTTGTTAAGATGTTCCTGTAAAGACATATGTTCGTCCATCATGATGGAGAACAACTGATTCTTTAGAAAGAAAGCTCTGCTCTTGTCGGATGTCTCGTGCAATTCCTTCAAATGTTTCCAGATTTCGACAGTTGTCTTGCCGGAAGGGATTTGTGGTAACTAATCATCAGTTACAGAGAGTTTGAGAAGCATAACAGCCTCTCGATTTCGATCATCAAACTTATCTTGATCTGCGCTAGGTGTACCAGGACGAGGCTTTTTGCCCAAAACGAGCTGGTCAAGACGCCTATATTAAAAAATGGTCAACATTCTCTGTTTCCAGGTGTTATAATTGTTGCCATTAAAGCGTTGATTGCCTTCCAACATCAGATTGGTTAGCGAGGCCATTGTCGGATATCTTAGATCACTGATCAGAGATTCCTCCGATGCAAAAGTCCAGGATCAAACCCCAGAAACCTCAAAAATGAACAGAATAAGAGGAAGATTCACGACATACAGATCAAAACCCATAAACTCCACATAGCGCAAAAATACGGATGATCAACCAAACGTCAACAATCCTTTTTCTGATCGGAAAAAAAGAATAACAGAAGAAATCCGATACAACTAAAATTCAATGCCCAAAAACAACATTTCACTAACCACAATTACTACTGCAATACCAAAATGATAGGACATGCAGTAAAGTGGCAGAAACAGCAAGATAGAAGGCGCAGTCTCGGAGATCTGCAAGAGAAAAATTTACCCAAATGATGAAAAGTTGCAATCTGAAAGATCAGTGTATCGAAAACAATATTTCATGAACTACAATACGTCAATTGTGAGGAGAAACGAGCAACATTCTGGAATAAATATGGGCAACTTTTGATGAAGAGATGCCTCATAAGATAAGTCGAGCCACAAGGGATAAGAGAAAACCAGAAGCTATGCAATCAATCATATTTGGGAACCCAAAGCGATAACTCGTCAAGGGGATTAGCAGCGGGGATAACACACCAGACGCCCATAAACGAGAGATTGGACGGCAATTTAACAGTGTCAAACTATCTGCGTCAATCTGAAGGCAAAAAGAGAGGCCCTGCCCGATTTATAAATTGTAATTCTTATCGAAATGGCAGCTCAGAAATTGTGACGCCAAAAAAAAATTTTGGACTTCTAGAGAGCTATTTCGAAATGAAGCACAGAATTTCTCAAATAATGAAGAATTATTTCGAAAAAATACCTAAGCTCTAATACCATAATCAATGAATGAATTGAATTAGTTTACAATGAGCAGTGAAGCTCAATAAATAATACAACTGTATTTACAGAAACAACAAGTTTCTACTAAGAAAGTAGAAACAGCAAGTTTCTACTAAGAATATAGAAACAACAAGTTTCTAACAAGAAACTGCTAATTACAATCATAGATGAGCAGTAAACACTAAAATAGCATTATTCTAATACTTTGGATTGACGAAGTATGTGTGGATGCTTAGTGATGTTTTATTGTGAGTATTATCTTCCATTTTGCATGATGTTGCCAAAACTTGGGTTTGTCATGTGCCGTATTAAAAATTGCAATATTTTTTTATGAACTCTTATTTCTGGTTATGCAAAATTTGTCTTCAAATATCCATCAATGAAATTATCTTTAGAATTCCTTGACCTTAAGTCTCCTAATTGCAAAGGTTGCTAGGGTTAGACTAAGAAGTTATCTTTCTCTCTTTCCCACTCCATTCAAGGTCATCAGCTAATGACTCGCCCCTTGTCAAACTCCATATGCCCAAAAATTCATTAATGAGACAAGGCATTGATCTTCCATTCTCCATCACTTTACACTTTTTGTGAGTCATCAAATCGAAGTAGCATGTCTTTGGGAATCTATTTGAGCATTTAAAGCCTATCGTGAGCCATCAGTTCTTTGACCCTGCTACTTCATGCCATCCAAAGCCATACTTTATTGAAGATTACTCCAGAGTGTAAAAAATTGCAAGCTCCTTAGCCAGCCATTTTTCCTAGGATCCCCTTATCATCTAATCTTAAGTCTTTCCTGGGAATCCTCCCTTGTGGGGATAACATCTTCCCATAAAACAACAAGAGAATTCAATGCTAAGGTAACAGTGGTGGTGCATCCCATCGTTGTCAGGGATCTAGTACAAACTAGCCCTAAGGTGCTAGATTTTGTGGTAGCAGGCCCTCCAGCCATGTCCCTTTAAAATGCCATTCTTGGAACCTTCCATTCTATAGTAAAGGCAATATTTCTATTTTAAAAACTATTTGGGCCTCTTTGATGGAATGTGAGCTTTACATTAGATAGGCATGTCTGTCTTCTCATGGATCCTTCTTTTGACACCAGAAAACGCATCATTATCTAACCTAGCCTATATCATTACCAAAGATTCCATTGAACAAAGTAGGATATTCAATCCATTATGAGATTCAAGAACTCCAATCATGTGCTCGTGTCATCAGATCAAGAACCAATGTTTGATTCTTTGTTTCCTGATTCTTTAGTAAAGCACTATGAGTGTACCGTATAACTGAGGTATTGATGAGGTTGAGGTTGGATTCAAAATAATTTGTATACTTTTAGGTTTTCAACATCATAAATTTATAATATCTTAGGGCACCCTAATGGCTTTATGGAAGGACTTAAGAAAAAATGGAACTTTACTTCTCTCATGAATATTTGGAGTATAGAATATTTGCTCGTGGTGACAAAGAAAGCCTCTTTTGAGTGTGATTTTTTACATCGGGACCTTGCAACCATAGGTTTTCCATTTTTGCATGCCCCTTATTGCATTATGGTCTTGCAAATTGTAACTAATGATAGGCTTGACGTTTTGGCATAGCTTTTATTGCAACCAAGGCTTGTAACTAAACATAGGTTTTGTGAAATAGATGGTCAAGATGTTAGCTGACTAGACTATGGAAAGAACAATCTTGTCACTTATTTCTTTCTCCCCAATTGCTACATCTATCTACTCTCAGGTTGAAAGTGAAAAAATCTCTGCATGTGTTGAAACTCTGCAAAGCCCGGCGATTAGTGAGTATACTCTATTGCTTTCCATAAGTATGGCAGTTCTAGAGGACTAGAACATTCTTTTAGATCTGAAAGCAAGAAATGAAGCTATACCAGCAACTGTTATTCCTTCTAAGTTTGAGAATTGTTTCAATCACGCTTGTACCCTGCAAATCAAAGAACAAATTAAAAAAGTGCACTTCGAAATTAAATGCTTTCAGGACTTCTTAGACCATTGAGGCTATGCTTCTTACACTATAAAGAGAATGTCTCCCAATGATATGAAGCACAACACCAGATCCAAATTACATATCCTATTCTAGATCACGTGGCAAGGAAAGAAGCTCCGATGGAGAAACCTCTACCAATCTCACAAACTTATGGCAATTGTAGAAATTTCTGAATCTTACACTTTATGCAGAAATTATTACTGTTAATCCGATTGTGCTCCTCCTACTTAGATAAGTTATTAACTGAATAAATTCAAATTGAAATTGAAGGAAAAAAATAACAGATCTCTACCAATCCAGATCTAGAATAAGCACATGCACACATTGACAAAGTCACAGTTATTTCTGGACAAATAGTCCACGGAAAAACCCAATGCGGGGAAACCGATCTCTAGCTGCTAGAGGGTCTTATTATTAAGAATATTTCTGAATACACAAATCTGGGTTCTAGATCTGGAAAACCCGACAGAAAAAACACTAGATCTACAGCTCACTGGCTGATCTAGGGCCAAAATAATGACTGATCCACACCCTCAAACGGGATTTACAGAACACAGCAAAGATTAGGGCCTAGAAACCCCAGCGCTACCCCTGAAAGCCTCTGCGTCAGCCTCTGAAGTCCTACAAACCCTCAGTGCTGCTCTAGAAGGGACTGTGTTACCCCAGATTGGGGTAACGCAGACACTAGGCTGCCCCTGAAGGGTCTCTGCATGACCCCTGGGGGTTTCCTACTGAAAATCACGCTATCCTTGGAGGGACTGCGCTATCCTTGCTACTGTTGCCTTCTTCTGTGTTGTCCTTGAGATGATCTCTGCCTCTTCTGTATTCTAGACCCCGGGATCAGATCATCCCCTTGGCCTAAATTCCCCTCTCTGCAATTAAAGCACTTTTGAGTATTCTTAGCAAACCTTGCCCTAGAATCTCAGCTTAGCTTCAGTGCTCTGCCTCTGTGTGTGTTTACAAATGACCCCAAGCCTTTCCTTTATAGTTTTCTCGCTGACAAATCAACGGCCATGATCAAATCTTGGATCAATGGCTAAGATTAAAAGAAAGCTTGATCTGTGTGACTCAAGACAATTTCATCACATGTTTAATTAAATTCACTTTAATTATTTAAGTTTCCTAAGTTTTAACTTAAGAAATACATTAAAATAATTAATTAATTTAATATCTCATAAACCAGATGAAATTTCCCAAATCCATTTCTGGGTCTTGTAGATCCGGTGGACTCTAGTCCCTCCACAAAGTTTGGGAGCTAAAGCACAACTGATGCTACCCCAAATACACAAAATCTCAACACTCCCTCTTAGCATCAAGGGTGTGCTCTAGCAATTCATCACACTTATGCATTACATGACTTTGAGTATTGGTTTTGTTCTGCTGAAGCTTGGTCTGCTGCCACTCAACTCTGCACTGTTGCTACCTTTTTGTACTACTGCACATGACTCTGCCACTGCCACTACAACTTCTGTACTACAGCTCCCTCTCAAAATGTTGCATTTGTGTTGCTCATAGCACTGCAACTTCAGTTGTTGTGAGAAACAACTGAATCTCCTGCCCAATCTTTGACAAACTAGTCAAATGGGTTGCATCTTCATCACTAAAGCTCCATAGGCTACAGATCTGTGCTGGCATCTAAAGAACGATGCACAACTACAGCTCTGCCTGCGTAATCAGACTACTTCTGCACTCTGAAGTCACATCAACCCCTTGTGCTGAAATCTATCATGTTGTTGTTGCACTGTGCTGTCCCTCTGTATCCTTTTGCATTGTAGCAGCTATGCACTGCGTAAGCAGCACTGCTCTGCGTTGTTTAAGTCACAACAGCCTCTACACTGCTAGTGCTTCTACGCTACTACTGCTATGCTCTGCGCTGCTTTTCCCAGTCTTCAGATCTGCCTCTACCTGCTTCATCTGTGATCTATGCACCCACTTCTCCTCTTTTCCCACTATTGTCTTGAGGTTGTCGTAGCTCGCTTGTGATCTAAGAGATGAGCTTCTCAAGGATCTCGCCTCTCTTCTATGTATCTCATCTACATGTCCATGTCACCCCACCTCCATGGTTCATGAGCACTCATGGCTGCATCATCTCCTGACCCATCATTCGCCACAGCTACTTTGGAAGAAGATGCTTCCTTGTCCTTTTTCTTTTGAGGAAAATGGCTGGCAAAATGTCCCATTTCACCACACTGGAAGCACTTGATCTTTGAGAGATCCTTCTTCTTCTTTGGTTGCTTCTTTGATGCCAAGGCTGCATCTTCCTCATCTTCCTTCTTCATTTTTCTCAATGCAGGGTTGTGCTGCCTCTTGGTGAATCTGAGGAGTTCTTCTTGACACAGAATTGACCACAAGTTGTCCCAATCTGGGAGGTCTGCTCTGCCCAAGATATTTTGGACAAAGGTTTCCCACTCATCCATGACTGCATTGAGGACAGTCCTGACTATCACAGCATCATCCACCGTGCACCCGTTGCAATCAGTTGATCCCTGATTGACTGCAATCTGAAAGGAAGTGCTCCATGTCTTCTCCTTTGGTCATCATGAATGACCTCATCTGAGTCTCCAACAAGATTTTTCTTTGGACAAACTCCCCCCCATACAGGGAAGTCAAGGCCTTCCACATCTCGTTAGTTGTCTTCTTCTCAGCTACGTGTGGTACAATATGGTCCTTGATACCATCCATAATCAGTCGCTTGGCATGCCCAACAGCTTCCTTATGCTTCCAAAGGAGATCCGGATCTGTCGGTGTGGCAAGAGTTTGCTCTGCATGGTCTCTTAGATTGTATGCCTCAAGGACTATCAGGATCCTTGCCTTCCAAACCGAAAAGTTTGAGAGGCCATCCAGCATATCCTGATCACGCAGTCCATGAGGAGCCATCTGCTCAGAATGTGTCGGAACTTCCTTTTCTCTTTGCTAGAGAAATAGATCTAAGGCCCTGGGTAAAACAGGCACCTTCTGCTCCCTCTAACAACTGATTTCTCTCCTTGGAAATCTACCAAATCAACTATGATTCAACTTCTTCTTTGATCCTCTGATCAAACTGCAAGTTTCCTTTGGCAAAAAAACCCTCTAAGAAGTTGATCTCGTCACGCTCTTTGTCACTTGTACTAAGGCTAAAAATCTGAAAACTTCTGAATTTTAACCCCACCAGCTCTTCTGAATTTCTATAGTTTTTTTCTGGATCTGACAGATTCAGATCTGAATCACACTGGCTGGATTCAGACCAAACCAGCGTTGTTTTTGAGTTGCCTCCGCGCAATAATTGAGTGGGTTTGCTAGGACACAGCGTTGGACAGTGTCACCCTTCCCTCTGCTTGAATCTGCTCCTGAAAATTGCATTGTCCCTTTAGATCTGTGTTTCTGCTGCTTTTCCACCAGCTTTCGACAGCTAGAACCTTCAGTCTCGTCTGCTGGTGACCCTCTAGATCTGCAATTGCTCCGATACCATGTAGAAATTTTTGAATCTTACACTTTATGCAGAATTATTATTGTTAATCTGGTTATGCTCCTCCTACTTAGATAAGTTATTTACTGAATAAATTCTAGTTAAAATCGAAGCAAAACACATAATAGATCTCTACCAATCCAGATCTAGAATAAGCACATGCACACATTGACAAAGTAACACAGTTATCTCTGGACAAATAGTCCCCGGAAAAACCCAATGCGGAAAAACCGGTCTGTGGCTGCTGCAGGGTCTTATTATTAAGAATATTTCTGAATACACAAATCTATGTTCCAATTCAGGAAAACCCGACAAAGAAAACACTAGATCTACAGCTCACTGGCTGATCTAGGGCCAAAATAATGATTGATCCACACCCTCAAACGAGATTTACAAAACTCAGCCAAGATTAGGGCCTAGAAACCCCAGCACTGCGCATGAAAGCCTCTGCGTCAGCCTCTGAAGTCCTCCAAACCCTCAGCGTTGCTCTAGAAGGGACTGCATTACCCCACACTGGGTGACACAGTCACTACGCTGCCCCTGAAGGGTCACTGCGTAACCCCTGGGGGTTTCCTGCTGAAAATCACACTATCCTTGGAGGGACTGCACTGTCCTTGTTGTTGTTGTTGATGCCTTCTTCTGTGTTGTCCTTGAGCTGATCTCTGCCTCTTGTGTATTCTAGACCCCGGGATCAGATCATCCCCTTGGCCTAAATTCCCCTCTCTGCCGCTGAAACACTTCTGAGTATTCTTAGCAAACCCTGACCTAGAATCTCAGCTTAGCTTCAGTGCTTTGCCTCTGTGTGTGTTTACAAATGACCCAAGCCTTTACTTTATACTTTTCTCGTTGACAAATCAACGGCCAGATCAAATCTTGAATCAATGGCTAAGATTAAAAGAAAGTTTGATCTGTGTGACTTAAGACAATTTCATCACATGTTTAATTAAACTCACTTTAATTATTTAAGTTTCCTAAGTTTTAACTTAGGAAATACATTAAAATAATAATTAATTTAATATCTCTTAAACTAGATGAAATTTCCCAAATCCATTTATGGGTCTTGTAGATCAGGTGAACTCTAGTCCCTCCACAAATTTTGGGAGCTAGAGCACAACTGATGCTACCCAAAATACACAAAATCTCAACAGCAATAAGTATCTTTCATCTAAGAAAGCATCAAGGCCAAGAGGAATCTGGATGCGAAGCAAACCAAGTCCATCCTTATGTTGTTGAATATCAGATCGTCAATATGATTAGATAAGGTTCTCCTTCCAATGAAAACATCAAATATAATGCAATGGATTAGTGTTGTATAGTTGTAATTATGAACATAGTGATTCTTGGGTTTTGGGCCTGGAATTTGGTCTTGATGATTTTGACATTTACCAAAGTGGCTTATGTATATATGTATGGAATCTGGTACTTTGTGTAATTAGGTGTCCCGGTGGCATGCGTCACCTATGGTGGTTTTCAGAATTGCAATAAATACAAGTACAGATTTAGACTTTAGTAAAGCCAATATACATTTATCTCTTCTAAGGATGTTAGTTTGGTAGGCACCAACCAGTCACCTTTAGTGTTTATCCATATGTCACCTTTATTGTTTAACCATTTGTAGGTTTGTAATTAATGAGATCATCATTTGAACCTAGAGTGCATTAGACAAACTTTCAAATTTCAATTACTAAATGTTGTTAAAAAGCATGCTACCTTGTGATGAGGGATATAATGGTGCCATGCATAACGTGCCTCCTCAGACAATACAAGAAGCGACCTAGGAGGAAGAAAAATGGCCTTCCTCTCAAAATCAGGCCTCTGTTTGGAACATTGCTGCTGTTTTCCAGCAGTACCTATCATGCCACTGATATCATTATCTAGCCCACCACAGGCAAAACCAATGTCCATTTTTCGAGAAGACAAAGCTCCATTGGTGTACTTTCTAAACTCCATCACACAAGGGCTAGCTAATGAAAGAGAAAGGATGCACCCCTGAAATGCAGAATGTGTGTCTATATGTGGAGACAAACCAACTCCAGCAGGATATTCATTTACCTGCACCAGTTCAAAAACAAATTACATTTAGGGAAAACAATATCATATAAGGACTTTATAGACAGAGTTAGAGATTGGCTACTCTTATATCTAGATCACGTACCAATTAAAAGAAAAAGTCAAACAGGAAGAATGCATTTCAAGATAATAATAAAAAAGTAAAACCAGTTAGTGCAGATGCTTAATTTCATTTTCAGTATCCCTTCTTTTTTTATGTTGCATGAAGGATATCCACCGCTTGCTAAGAATAATGCATGAATGTGAAATTGAAATACCTGGCTAGCTTTAATAACAAAGAACAACTTATTAGGAATCAATTTTTTATATTACCATCTTTCAGATATTTCTCCAAATGAATTCAAAATAAGCATCTCACTTGCTTGTGAAAGCCAATATTAAATTTTAATGATGTAACTCCTTACAGAAACTGTGACATGTTGCCTGTTGTGACAAAAATGTGCAGTATACCTAGTTTATTTTCGTTATATAAAGATATCTAGGAGCAGGGTGGACGATGAATAGGGTTCTGAAATATCTCATATGGATGAAGAAAGGGATGTGGTAGATTGTTTCTTCAGCACACTAGGGGAAGGAAATATTTTCAAAACCCCTGATGATATAGTAAGAAATATTTTCAAAACCCATGATGATATAGTAAGCAGCCGGAGGTCAGAAAGGGCTCGGATCCTCAACCAGTACCTAGCTCAAAGCCCTAACAACCATATCACTGTTGAACGCATGTCAATGAATAAAGGTGAGAGACATGGGTTTACAAACATGCAGGGATCCTATGCTGAGACCATCAGGTGAGCACTTGACATTGATTGGGTACATCCAAAGGTTTATGACTCTAGCAAATATGTCAATGGTGACTAAATGTCCCTCACAATCAAGGCAAACCTTGAGAAGTTTGAAGGGTTTTTTAATATAGAGTAGAGGCAAAAGAAGGAAAAAGGAGGACCCAGTAGCAAAGAAAGGACCCACAATTTTCTCTAATATTCATGGTGACTCTATCCCTTGCAGCTCCACAGAGGAATCCCCAGTAGGTTGTTGGCCTCTTGAGTAAGGATAAAGGTTTAGACTCTGCAAATGTTTTGGCTTCTAAGTAGGTAAGTAGTTTCAGAAGGGATGATGAGCTCACAGCTATTGTAAAGTCAGAACGAAGGAGAAGGCATGAATCAAAAAACGAGGGGTTTGCTTTGCTCCAATTCTACACAAACCTTCAAAAAATAAAACAATTAACTCTAGACTAGTCAAAGAAAAAATAAAACACCTCTCAAACAGATATCATAGAAATGAAAGACAAAAACTTTAAACTGTCCGGTAAAACCCCAACTGGCCTAATGACTCAAATGTAAAGGCAGATTTACAGTATCTAGAAAAAGTGAGCCTGCTAGAATGGAAGGCAGCAAAATGGAGATTAAACAGAAGCTAATTGGTTATCTCAAGGGGATGAAAAATGCAAAAATAAAAAAGAACTAAATATATATATATATGCAGAATACAATTTGGCAAATGCCCAAGTTGGATGGCAGAAAAGAAACAAAGTTTAAAGATATAAAAGAGCTGGGGTTAAACTTCTTTGGCAGTCTATTCTCAGCTCCAAAGAGACCCTACATTGCTGAATTAAACTCGCAAATTACTTTCCAAGTTTCTTAGATCAGGAAGGAAATGAAGACCTTTCTGCAGAAGTTTCAAAGAAAGAAATAAAGGAGGAAGTATATTTCTCTCAAAAGCATAAAATCCCAGATTCAGATAGGCAGTCAAGATACATTTTCCAAGCCTTTTATGAATGGATGGAAGGTGATATCCTAGTTGTGACAGAAGAATCATTCAATCAAGAACCTCTCATAAGGTTCTTGGGGCTATCAATGCAACTTCCTCGGATCTAATTCCCAAAAAGCTCAACCCTCCATCCTTTGATGATTTTCGCACTATTTTCCACTGTTCCATCAAGACTCCAATGCGAGGAGATGCAGGTGCAGGGAGATGTATATATATATATATATATATATATATATACACCCCGACGTCCCCCCGCACCCCCAAAATTTCACTAAAATTTGGGGGCACTCCCTCAAATTTAAATGGACTAATAGTAATACATTGATCCACACATAAAATTTAAATTCAGAATTAAATTAAATAATGGCATACATTGATCCATATCATTCATCATTTTATAATCTAGATTGATTTAAAAATTAAATTCATCATTCATCATTCTAGAAGAGCTCGGAGGTGGGCACAAGAGCGGAGCTAGATGACAAGAGAGCAAAGCTCGACGGCCGCAGAAGAGCACAGCTCGATGGCGGGCAAGAGAGCACAACTAGACGGCGGCAAGAGAGCACTTAGCAGAGCTTGACAATAGTAAAGATAATTTGGGAAATGAATAAGTAGGTTAACCAAGGTAAGTTTTAACTTTTTAATTTTTAGTTTTGTTTTATTTTTTATTTTTTTAATACATGAATTTTCATTTTTTTTATTATTAAGTGTTATTAGACAAATTTAGGGGAGTCATGTCCCCCACACCGGGGAAATGCACCCCCTGTGTCTCCCCACAACTCCCCAAAAGGGGTGCATGCGGAAACACACCCCCGAACGTCCCCCTGTCCCGGGTGCATGGGGTGCAAGGGGTGCGTGCACTCAACCCTGGGGAAAGTGTCCCTGTGGAACACTGTTATTTTCTTTATGCAATTCTATCTATAGGATAATAACAAATGTAATTGCAAAAAGCCTTAACATGATACTGTTAGATTCCTTAAGTGTTTTACCAGAAATACAAACAACTGTTGTTCTGAAAACTTAAATTACAGATACACTGAGTTTTCTAATTTAGCATGCACAATGGAAATAAATAAATCAGAAGACAAACATTCAACACATAGAACACAAGATATACCCAAGAAATCCCAACTCCGAAGAAAACCTACAAACTGTGTGTGTCTTTTATTGTCTTTGGCAAAAATAATTCTTTAGAAAATTGTTGAAATTTGGTTACCGGAGGACAGGTGGTTCCCTAAGGCTTTGATCTTTGGCCTAGGGAAAAGTGTCCAAAAGATTTTAATTTTTCTCCTAAAGTGACTTTATAATTTTATAAAGTCAAATCTAATTTAAAAGTGACTTTAAGTGATAAAGTTACTAAAGTCTAATTTTAAAGTGACTTTAATAAAGTCAATGTAAAATTAGAAAGGAAAGGTGACTTTGGAAATAAATGACTAAGTGGGTCTTTATTAAAGTGGGGTGAATTAAAAAAAAGGAAGTGAGATTTAAATGAGCATTTAATCTCAGCCCTAGATCTCAATCTATTTCAGCCATTGGATTTAGGGATTCCCCAAAAGTCACTTAGGGTTAGGTTAAAGGAGGAAAAGGAGGGAAAAGGTCATTCATTCTTTCATGAGCAGATTGGGAGAAGGAGAGCAAAAGAGCAAGGGAGATTTCTAAGCAGTGAGGAGGAGGAGACAGCAGCTTGGCACACATTCCAAGGCAGTATTTCAGCAAGTCCGTATAGCAAAGTTTGCACACAGTTCAAGGCAGATTTGGCACGATTTCCAAGGCAGAATCCGTACAGCAGCTTGTGGCACGTTTTCCTAGGCAGCCATACCATTTTCTGGGCACAGATTTCGAGGGAGAGGTTGCTGTTTTTGCTGCACGCTTTTCTAGGCAAGCCGTACAGCCTGTAACTGATTGTTGGCACAAAAATCGAGGCAGATTTTCGTACAGCAGCATTTAATACAGCGGCACGCATTCCAAGGAGGTCGTATAGCAGCATTTATTGTTGTTCTGCACGCAAAAAGAGGAGGCCGTACAGCAAAAATTAATGTTGTAATTTCTGGGCACGTTTTACAAGGAAATACGCACAGCATTTATTGCTGGTTCAGTTTTATTGTTTGCACATTTTCTGAGGTGGTGGTTAAGCACGGAAAACGAGATAAGTTGTAAAAGTTTACTTGTTGATTTTTCTAAATATTTCTCCCACTGTAAAAAGCAATTTTCAGAAATAAGAAGGAGCTTTCAAACTGGTTTTCCCCAAGAGTTGTAGGGAGTTTTTCCAGGGTCACCTTGACAAAAAATATCTGTGTTAAAATGTGTGAATGACTGTTTTAAGCTTGCTGATTTTTATTTCTGCATTTTCCAGCATTCTGTAAATTTTCCAGAATTTGTGTTTTCAGCAAAAATTTATTTTCCAGTTTGTTGAATGTCAGGATATGGGAAAGGGCATGTAACTATTTGGAGAAATAAGGTGAAACTGAAAACCGGGGTGGGAAAGAGGAAATTTCTACATGGTATCGGAGCTTGAGTGCTGAAAGTGCAGTTTGGGACAGCAAGAAGAAAAATACAGTCTGCTGATTTTTCACTCGGAAAATTCCAGCAAGCTGATTTTTCACAAACAGAATTTTTATCTTTACTACAGCACTGCTATTTTTCAGTTTTTAGGACAGCGGGATGTCATTGGGACTGAGGGTGGAGGATAGGTTGGATGGGCATACCAATTACAGCGTTTGGAAGGAGAGAATCCAGAGTATCTTTGAGGAGGCAGAAGTCTGGGATATCATGGTTCATACCCAATAGCAGCCTCTTAATGTGCCTACTGACCCTGTTCAGTTGGCAACATATAATAGAAAGAACAACAAGGGTAAGAGACTGATTCTAGACGGAATCAAAGACCATTGCATTCCTCATGTGAGAGGAAAGAGAAATGCTCATGAGATGTGGACAGCATTGAACAATCTCTACCAAAGTACCAATGAGAACCAGAAAATGGTCCTAAAGGAGAAGTTGAAGACCATTAAGATGGGTAAGACTGATAGTGCAGCTCGATATCTCACAAAGATTACTAATGTGAGAGATGAGTTGGCAGCAATTGGAGAAGTCATTCCACCCACTGAGTTGGTGCGGATTGCAGTGAATGGCCTCCCCAGTTCATGGATGAACTTTGCTGATGGGGTTTGTGCACGTAAGACTCTTCCCACATGGGAGAGGTTTTGGGATGATTGCATTCAGACAGAGATCAAGAAATGTCAGTTTGGGGCTGCCAAGCCAGTTGAGCAGGATGATGATGTAGCACTATTGGCAGGTGGCAAGAAGCAGGCTTCCACAAGCAATGGTGGGGGCAAAGGCAAAGGCAAAGGTAAAGGTAAACAGGGTAACACACAGAAGGACTATTCCAAGGTGAAGTGTTGGAATTGTCAGAAGATGGGACACTATGCAGTTGTGTGTCCGGAGAAGAAGAAGAAGAAGGGGAAGAACTAGAGCATGGCAGCTTCAGCAGAGGTTGAGGACTTTGCAGATCGTTTTGACCGAGAGTTTGGGTTCACTGCGTGTGAGTCCTCTAGTGCGGGATCATCTGCCATAGAGGTTCAGAGGGAGCATGCTTTTCCCTCGATTAGCGGAGCATCTTCGGGTATCTGGTATGTGGACAGTGGGGCTTCACGTCACATGACAGGAGTCCGTGAGTACTTCTCAGAGCTTTCAGAGAGTGGCACTGATATAGAGGTAGTACTCGGTGATGACAGAGTTTTTAGAGCAGTCGGTGTGGGGACACTGACATTTCAGAGGGAGTCCAAACCTCCCTTGAAGGTGTCAGATGTTCTTTATGTGCCAGGGATGAGGAAGAACCTCATATCCGTCTCAGCTTTGGAGGATAGAGGATATGAGATACTGTTCAGGGGAGGACAGGCGCTGATATATCCCAGGGGCGCTCCAGCTAATTCATCGAGAGTGATAGGTGTACGCCATGCAAAGGTGTACAGGTTTGCATTTCAGCCCCTTTTGGCATTGAGCAGTAGTACCGACAGCAGAGCTAGTAGTTCTGAGCTGTGTGAGATTTGGCACCGCAGGATGGGGCATATGTACCATGGAGCCTTGAGGACTTTACGGGAGATCACTACAGGTGTGCCAGATTTCAGTACTGATCACTTTGATACTTGCAGAGGATGTGCGATGCACAAGTTTGCCAAATCCCCTTTTTCCAGCAGTGACAGCAGAGCGACTGGGATACTTGATTTGATTCATTCCGATGTGAGAGGTCAGATGTCTCATGTTTCCTTGAGTGGATATGAGTACTATGTTTTATTCATTGATGATCAGTCCAGGAGGACTTGGATTTATTTCTTGAAGACCAAGAGTGAGGTCTTCAAGCGGTTTCAGGAGTTCAGAGCTCTTGTGGAGACACAAACAGGTCGAAGATCAAGTCCCTGAGGTCGGACAATGGAGGAGAGTACCGCTAGACCATAATTTATTGCGGTACTTGCAGGGGACAGTGGATTATTTGTCATACATCTTCTTGGATGTGCCTAGTTCAGATATGTAGGCAACCAGACTCTTGTTTATGGATTCCCTGATCAGTAGCTTTGCTCTGATTTCTCCCTTCTTATACTTGTTTCTAACAGCAGCAGAGGCATTGGATGGAGGTTCTTGAATCTTCCCCGTCACATGATCCAAGAGATCATGATCTTCCAATTTGAGATCTAATATCATCTTCCAGGCATGGAAGTCATCACTTCCAGTCAGCTTGTCATTCTCCTTGAATTCAAGACTAGTGGAACCCATTTCCTCCGATGATGATTGCTATAGATAGAGTTTGTCTTCACCTCAGCTCCGATACCATGTAAAGTTTTGTAGATGTTCTATGCTAGGAGCAATTTCACTTTTGTTCCAGCAATCATACAAGTAGTTAAGCAAAATGCAGATAGAACATAAAAGTAGATCTTACAGAAGACAAATCAGAAACAGGAAAAATGTGTGTGTTCGTTTCGGCGGTCAACAGGATGCTTCAACCAGCAAAGTCTCCTTTGGTCAGCCAGCCCAGCATGTGTCACAACAGCCCTCCAATCAGCAAATGAGTCAACCCAAGTCAACTCCACAAAAGTCAACGCTGTCCTGAAAAAGTCAACGCAGGGCAGCAAGCTAAAAGTCAACGCAGCAGCAGAACAGTCAACCCTTTGACCTCGATTTTTGTGCCAGGTAGTACGGCCTTCAAAAATCGAACCTTCCACCAGTTTTCAGCTTGATTGGACCATGCGTTGACCAAAGTCAACGCTGGTCAAACTTTCTGCGAAACCCTAAGCAGCAGAAAATCGTACTTCAGCTCAGCCGTACGGTCTGTCCTCTTCGTCCTTCACACGTGTGGCTGAAACTCGTCCTTTAGGTAGCTCATACTATTTGATGAGAGAGGAAGATGTGAGTTGTGATGATGATGAAATGCTCTCCAACTTTTCCTGTATATATATCCATCATTGGGGCGTGTGACACATCTGCTGGGGACGTGCAACCTTAAGGCCGACCTGCACATATAATTTATTAAGAATAATAAATTCAAAATATAAGTTCTGCTCATCGGATTAAGACATATTTTATATGGATTTTACACCTCTCACAAAGAGGAATCCAACAAAAATATTAGCCTCTTAATCTGAGCAGCATAACATAGAGTTTGGACCTAGTTGTCCAAATTTAACACTCCCTCTCAACAAGGGAGAACTCCATCTATCAGTGCAATCAACATCGTGCGTCATCCCGCCGAAACTTGCTTTGCTGGCTTCTTTATTTCAGAACAGTAATGGGTCAGTCACAAAGACATCATCCCCCGACTGACATAATCAGTCCAGAGGTCCCATACCTCACAAATCTTGATCCCAGATCAAGTGGTTGGACCGTGCCATCCTAGATAGAGAGTACGGCAATCTCTGATGCGTCCATCAGTCTTTGCTAATAGTCTCTAGCTTTTCCCACCTCATTGGCCAAATGAGAGGTACTTCCCATGAGCCCTGAACTTAATGGGTAGGATGCATACGGGGCACAGATAAATGAGAGGCGAACCAGCTCAATAATCACAACGGTGGGGCAGAAGCATTATGAGTGCTTATAGCTCCGAGAAGCTATCCCCAAAGCCCCCCAAAGCTCCCAGAGCTCATCGTCCAACAGGACCCACATCATAGGGTCGTTCCACGATACCAAGACTCTCACGGAAGGTTAGGAACTTGACCTTCCCAGGGGGCTTAGTGAGAATATCCGCGACCTGCTCATCAGTTCCTATATGATCGAGCCTTACGGCGCCTCGCTGTACCATATCCCGGATAAAGTGGTACCTGATATCAATATGCTTGGATCGGTCGTGGAACACTGGATTCTCAGTCATACGAATCCCACTCTGGTTATCACAGAGTATCACAGTGGTATCTAGCACATGTCCAAACAGCTCACTAAAGAGCTTACGCAACCAAACTGCTTCACAACAGGCCATACTTGCAGCAATGTATTCGGCCTCAGCGGTGCTCAAAGCCACCGACTTCTGCTTTCTGCTCATCCATGAGATCGAAGCAGAACCAAGATTGAAGCAGCATCCCGATGTGCTCTTACGATCCACCACACTGCCAGCCCAATCGGCATCAGTATATCCACGGAGTGTCACACTCCCGGCAGTGTATCTCAGCCCATGGTTTATCGTGCCCGAAGATATCTCAGAAGATTCTTGGCACCAACCCAGTGAAAGTGATGAGGCTCAACCATCTGTTGACTCAAAGTGTTCACTGCAAAACATATATCTGGACGGGTGTTCACTAAGAACATCAAAGCCCCTACGAGTTGACGATACTCAGTAGGATTTGCCAATACGGGCCCAGCAGCGCTCCCACTGAACTTCTTGAAGTTGAGTTCCATTGGTGTTGCCACAGACTTGCAATCCACCATACCAAATCTTTCCAGAAGTTTCACAATATATTTTCCTTGAAAAAGGAAAATCTCTCCAGGTCTCTGCCAGACCTCCAGGCCTAGGAAGTAGTGCATCAGTCCTAGGTCCTTCATCTCGAACTCAGCAGCAAGCTCCCTCTTGCATTGATGAATGAGAGGGTCAGCACCTGTCAGGAAGAGGTCGTCCACATACAGCACCAGAATGAGAGGCTTCCCTTGGACAACCTTGAAGTAAAGGTTCGGATCAGCATTACTTCGAGTGAAGCCCAGCTTCATCAAGTAACTATCCATCCTCTCGTACCAAGCTCTGGGTGCTTGCTTTAACCCATAGAGGGCTTTCTTCAACTTGCAGACATGAGTGTCTCGATCCTGAACTTCAAATCCCAGAGGTTGTTCTACATACACCTCTTCCTTTATTGCACCATGCAGAAAAGCGGTCTTGACATCCATCTCATGAAGACTCCATCCTTGCGTAGCAGCAAGGGCTATGATGGATCGGATGGTGGTATATCGTGCCACAGGTGCAAATATATCGTCATAGTCAATTCCTTCCTTTTGAGAGAAGCCACGGGCAACAAACCTTGCCTTAAACTTTTCAGCACTCCCATCAGATCCATGTTTGATCTTGTAGAGCGATTTAGCGGTGACAACAGATTTGTCCTTCGGTCTCGGGACCACATCCCAGACATCATTCTTCATAATAGACTCATATTCTTCATGCATAGCATCCTTCCAGACTTGATGCTTGATGGCTTCCTCAAAAGATCCAGGTTCAGATTGTACAATAGTACTCATGGCGGCTAGATACCCTTGGTATCTACACGGCTTCTTGCTTTCTCGGAATGTCCCCCTTGGGGCAGCATGACCCTCAGCATCTTCGAGGGTGTCCCTGAGCCATGATGGTCTCTTTCCTAGAGAAGGGGGTGGATCAATAGGGTCCATTGGTCCTTCAATATCAGGCATAGTCTCATCCTGGGGTGCTTCCAGATTTCCCGGTCTATCTTCATGATTTTCATCAGATCTAGGAAGATCTACTACTTTCTTCAGGGAAGCATCTTCGTCAAAAGTGACATCATGGCTTATCTCAACTTCCCTTTGACCAGGTACATAGACTCTATATGCCTTAGAAGTCTCACTGTAGCCCACAAACATTCCTTTCTTCCCAGTAGCATCCAGCTTACTCCTCTTTTCTTTCGGCACATGAAAATAGACAGGACATCCAAAAATTCTAAAATGTGAGACATCAGGTTTCTTACCAGAGAAAACCTCTTCGGGAGTTTTGGAGTCCAAGGCGGAATGAGGGCATCGGTTTTGAATGTACACAGCAGTATTTGCAGCTTCTCCCCACAGAAACTTTGGTAGACCCTGGTCACATAGCATGGCACGGGCAGCTTCCACAATAGTCCTATTCTTGCGTTCAGCAACACCATTCTGCTCAGGAGTATATGCAGTGGTAGTCTCCCTCTTAATGCCAGCTTCTCTGCAAAAGTCTTTGAACTCATTTGACTCATATTCAGTGCCATTGTCAGTCCTCAAAATCTTGATCTTCTTACCGGTCATATTTTCCACCAAGGCTTTGAAGGTATGGAACCACATGAAAGCCTCATCCTTCTTCTTCAAGAAGTATATCCAGGTTTTGCGAGAGAAGTCATCAGTAAATGTCATATAGTAAGAACATCCCCCCAGGGATGTTACGGGTAACATACCAGAAAGATCAGAATGGACCAATTGCAATATATCGGATGTCTTTGTGACACTTGAGGGGAAAGGTCCCCTTGTATGTTTCCCTTCAGCACAGCCCTTACATACACCTTCATGATTATTTCCAAAATCAGGCATCCCTGTCACCACCTTCCTTGCTTCGGGAAGAGCCTTGTAATGAAGGTGTCCAAATCTTCGGTGCCATAGTTCGGTTTGACGGATTGTATCACAAGTCATAGCTCCCAACGGACTCCCTCCAACCTGGTAGAGTGTACCAACCCTAAAACCAATTGATATAGCTTCCTTGAAGCTCTTCTTCCACATGAGTACCTTTCCATCGGAGAAAGTTACATTGAATCCTTTGTCTTCCATTGCAGATACAGACACAAGGTTCTTCTTCAATTTGGGTACATAGAGTACATCTTGTAGACGGAGGACTTGTCCTTGAGACAAGTGGAGGGTCACAGTCCCGGTCCCTTTCACGGGATAAGTGGCATTATCCCCAAGGATAATTTCTAGATTAGTATCCCTTTCAACCATGTCAGAAAGTGCTTCCTTGAATCCGGTGATGTGTCTTGAGGCACCACTATCAATTAGCCAGACATCCATAGTGTCGGGCGGAGATGCAGCTGAGAGAGCAGATACTAGAATATACTCATTTTTGTTATCAACAACATTAGACTCCTCATACCTGGTATTTCTGGTCCTTTTAGAAGGTTGATTGTTTCCTCCAAAGTGAGCCTTCCTCTTTCCTTTGGATTTGTCATTTCTTCGACTCCCATTCCTTCGGTTGTTGTTGTTATCGTCACCATCGGGAGAATCCTTCTTGAAAGGGCATTCTCTAGCATAGTGTCCAGTCCTATGGCAGGTGAAACATTTACCCTTCTTCTCTTGAGTCGTAGTCCTTCCTTTGTCCTTGGAACCACCGGAGTTCTTCTTTCGGGAATGAGCACCATAGGCAGCATTTCTTTCATTATCAAATTCCTTCATTCTTGTTTCTTCTTGCATGCATCTAGACAGAAGCTCATCAAAGTTAGGAATGGTATTATTGTTGAGAATGGTAGTTGTGAATACTTGCCATTCATATGGAAGTCCTCCAAGTGCGGTGAGAACCATCTCACGATCAGCTATTGTCTCCCCAATAGCTAGCAGATTGTTCCTGGTTTCGGTCAACATCAGAAAGAAAGTTTGAACAGACTCATCTCGACCCTTCTTCATATTCTTCAACTTGTTCTTGAGGAATAGCACTTGGTTCACATTGTTTACTTGGAACATAAGTATCAATTTGTCATACATCTTCTTGGATGTGCCTAGTTCAGATATGTAGGCAACCAGACTCTTGTTTATGGATTCCCTGATCAGCAGCTTTGCTCTGATTTCTCCCTTCTTATACTTGTTTCTAACAGCAGCAGAGGCATTGGATGGAGGTTCTTGAATCTTCCCCGTCACATGATCCAAGAGATCATGATCTTCCAATTTGAGATCTAATATCATCTTCTAGGCATGGAAGTCATCACTTCCAGTCAGCTTGTCATTCTCCTTGAATTCAAGACTAGTGGAACCCATTTCTTCCGGTGATGATTGCTACAGATAGAGTTTGTCTTCACCTCGGTTCCGATACCATGTAAAGTTTTGTAGATGTTCTATGCTAGGAGCAATTTCACTTTTCTCACAGCAATCATACAAGTAGTTAAGCAAAATGCAGATAGAACATATAAGCAGATCTTACAGAAGACAAATCAGAAACAGGAAAAATGTGTGTGTTCGTTTTGGCGGTCAACAGGATGCTTCAACCAGCAAAGTCTCCTTTGGTCAGCCAGCCCAGCATGTGTCACAACAGCCCTCCAATCAGCAAATGAGTCAACCCAAGTCAACTCCACAAAAGTCAACGCTGTCCTGAAAAAGTCAACGCAGGGCAGCAAGCTAAAAGTCAACGCAGCAGCAGAACAGTCAACCCTTTGACCTCGATTTTTGTGCCAGGTAGTACGGCCTTCAAAAATCGAACCTTCCACCAGTTTTCAGCTTGATTGGACCATGCGTTGACCAAAGTCAACGCTGGTCAAACTTTCTGCGAAACCCTAGCAGCAGAAAATCGTACTTCAGCTCAGCCGTACGGTCTGTCCTCTTCGTCCTTCACACGTGTGGCTGAAATTCGTCTTTTAGGTAGCTCGTACTATTTGATGAGAGAGGAAGATGTGAGTTGTGATGATGATGAAATTCTCTCCAACTTTTCCTGTATCCTGTATTTATATCCATCATTGGGGCGTGTGACACATCTGCTGGGGGCGTGCAACCTTAAGGCCGACCTGCACATATAATTTATTAAGAATAATAAATTCAAAATATAAGTTCTGCTCATCGGATTAAGACATATTTTATATGGATTTTACACCTCTCACAAAGAGGAATCCAACAAAAATATTAGCCTCTTAATCTGAGCATCATAACATGGAGTTTGGACCTAGTTGTCCAAATTTAACAGGATGGAGTGAGATTGGCAGGTTACACTGATTCTGATTGGGCAGGTTGTGCTTCTGATAGGAAGAGCACTTCAGGGTGCTGTTTTGGGTTGGGTTCGGCAGTGGTGTCATGGTTCAGCCGGAAGCAGCAGTCAGTAGCATTGAGTTCAGCGGAAGCAGAGTATATGGCAGCCAGTCTAGCTAGTTGTGAGGCTATCTGGCTTCGCAAGATGTTGTTTGGCTTATTTGGTCAGCCGTTGAGACCTTCAGTGATTTACTGTGATAATCAGAGTTGCATTAAACTCACGGAGAATCCAGTATTTCATGACAGGTCAAAGCATATCGGGATCAAATATCATTTCATCAGAGACTATGTTCAGAAGGGCGCTGTGAAGCTTGAGTATATTCCCACTGATGAGCAGGTTGCAGATATTCTTACCAAAGCCTTACCATGGGGCAAGCATGTCTACTTCAGAGACAAGATGGGTGTGGTGAGGAACACCTTCCTCGGTAAGAGGGAGTGTTGAAATTTGGTTACAGGAGGACAGGTGGTTCCCTAAGGCTTTGATCTTTGGCCTAGGGAAAAGTGTCCAAAAAATTTTAATTTTTCTCCTAAAGTGACTTTATAATTTTATAAAGTCAAATCTAATTTACAAGTGACTTTAAGTGATAAAGTTACTAAAGTCTAATTTTAAAGTGACTTGTCAATGTAAAATTAGAAAGGAAAAGTGACTTTGGAAATAAATGACTAAGTGGGTCTTTATTAAAGTGGGGTGAATTAAAAAATAGAAAGTGAGATTTAAATGAGCATTTAATCTCAGCCCTAGATCTCAATCTATTTTAGCCATTGGATTTAGGGATTCCCCAAAAGTACTTAGGCTTAGGTTAAAGGAGGAAAAGGAGGGAAAAGGTCATTCATTCTTTCGTGAGCAGATTGGGAGAAGGAGAGTAAGAGAGCAAGGGAGATTTCTGAGTAGTGAGGAGGAGGAGGCAGCAGCTTGGCACACATTCCAAGGCAGTATTTCAGCAAGTCCGTACAGCAGAGTTTGCACACAGTTCAAGGCAAATTTGGCACGATTTCCAAGGCAGAATCTGTACAGCAGCTTGTGGCACATTTTCCTAGGCAACCGTACCATTTTCTGGGCACAGATTTCGAGGGAGAGGTGGTTGTTTTTGCTGCACGCTTTTCTAGGCAGACCATACAACCTGTAGCTGATTGCTGGCACAAAAATCAATGCAGATTTCCGTACAGCAGCATTTAATACAGCTGCATGCATTCCAAAGAGGCTGTACAGCAGCAATTATTACTGTTCTACATGCAAAAAGAGGAGGTCGTACAGCAGAAATTAATGCTGTAATTTCTGGGCACGTTTTTCAAGGAAATACGCACAGCATTTATTGCTGGTTCAGTTTTACTGTTTTCACATTTTCCGAGGCGGTGGTTAAGCACAGAAAACGAGATAAGTTGTAAAAGTTTACTTGCTGATTTTTCTGAATATTTCTCCCACTGTAAAAAGCATTTTTCAAAAATAAGAAGGAGCTCTCAAACTGGTTTTCCCCAAGAGTTGTAGGGGGTTTTTCCAGGGTCACCTTGACCAAAAAAATCTGTGTTAAAATGTGTGAATGACTGTTTTAAGCTTGCTGATTTTTATTTCTGCATTTTCCAGCATTCTGTAAATTTTCCAGAATTTGTGTTTTCAGTAAAAATTTATTTTCCAGTTTGCTGAATGTAAGGATATGGGAAAGGGCATTTAACTATTTGGAGAAATAAGGTGAAACTGAAAACCGGGGTGGGAAAGAGGAAATTTCTACAAAAATTTACAAGGGAAAACTTCCCTTTTACCACAAAAAAATTGTTATCAACTCCCCCAAGGAAAACTGAACTCCTTTAGCGCACTCGTTCAGCCCATTTGTGCATTGTCATGTCTCTTTTCACACATGTGCGAGCTGAATAGCTATGATGAGGTTGTCTGAGTTAGAGCAATTCGTCCCTCACTTGATCTCTCCTTCTTGGTCATTGTAACTCTGCAATCTGTTCAAACCCTAGTCTCTCCCTTCGTTGATCTAACACACACTTCTTGTGCCCAATGAACTGCCCACTTCTTCACTCTATCTCCTCTTATAATTTCGACCTAAACACCACAAACACTCTCAACAGTTGAGATTAGATCTTGATGAAGGGTTGAGATTAAATCATAAGTTAACATTAAGATTTTAAATTTTTCTAAGTCTAGCTTTAGGAAATAGTTAAATAAATTAATATTCTAAGTGGCTATCTTGTGAGTCTCTCTGCTAGCCTTGACACCTAGGCAAGCAAAACCCTTACTTCTCTACTCCAATCAACACTCTCTCTTAGAGAAGAAAGTGTTCTGCACTACTCCCAACTTCTCTCTAAGGTAAATAAATTTGCTCCCTGGCAAAGCCTTGGTTAGAATGTCTACTATCTACTCGTCTATTGGTACATACTAGAGTGTAACTATACCTCTCTGAACAATGTCCCTCATATGGTGATAATGTATGTTGATGTGCTTTGAGTGATTATGAAACATTGGATTCACAGAGAGTTTGATGCAACTTTGATTGTCACAATGTCTCACAGTGGACTCTAGCTCTAATCCAAACAAGCCCATGAGTAGCTCCCTCAACAAGATAGCTTCGCACCCTGCCAAACTAGCAGCCATGTACTCAGCCTCAGCTTGGATCAATGCAACAGATCTTTGCTTCAGGCTGAACCAAGAAACAGTCACTGATCCAACACTGAATGTGCTCTTAATGTCTGTCGAAATCCCTACCCAATCTGCATCAATGAAGCCCTCAAGCTTCATCCCATCACCCTGTCTATACCAAAATTCTTACTCTATTGTCCCCCTGATATATCCAAATATGTGGATGGCGGCAACCCAATGCACTCTAGTAGGCTCGACCATAAACAAGCTCAAAGAGTTAACTACAAAACATATGTTTTTTCGCATGTTTACCAAATACATAAGCGACCCTATCAACGAACGATAGACTGTGCGGTCTACTTGCTCCACCCTAGATATATCACCCTTTGTCCAATTTGTGACGACAAGGGTGGTCATGTGCCTGCAAATCCTGCATGTGAAATCTCCTCAAAACCTCTAGGGCATACTTGCCTTGCCCCAAGAAGATCTCCCCATCTCTCTGCCAAACCTCCAACCCAAGGAAATAGTGCATTCGCCCCATATCCTTCATCTCAAACTCACCTGCAAGATCTCTCTTGCACTTCTCGATGATCTTATCTACGGCTATCAAAATCAAATCATCCACATATAACACTAGAGTAATCAACTCTCCTCCCACAACAACGTAGTAGTAGAGGTTTGTGAAAATTTCATCTATTGCAGCAACTAGAATTTATTCTTCTAACTGTAAATTTAATTATGCAGTTTATTTGCTACGGCAAACAATGAATAAAATCACAAATGCAATTCTCGCAATAAAATTACTGCGAAAAATAAAATACTAGAAACTCAGAAATTCTAGCACACACATAAGAATATTAACAAAGTTATTTTTGGACAAATGTCCCCAGAAAAACCCAACCTGGGAAAGTTGGTGCAGCAAATGAGTATTTTAATATTATTCTTCAGCAGCAAATCCGAGTACAAAAAATTTAGATGCTCTACTAGCAATCTAATCTAAGGAAAATATTGGGAGAATTTTTGTGAGAATTTTCTCACACTCCACTGCAAATTTCTGCCCCCGAGATGGACTCCCTATCCTCACGTTGGAGCCTCTGCGTCACTCTCTGCACAATGATTGCGTAGAGATTCTTTGGAATTCACCCTTCCTCTCTCTGCTTCTTCCAAGAGCTAGACACCTTCCTCCTGGAACATTGTTGCCCTCCTCTCTTACCTGCGACTCACCCTCTGGCTCTATCCTCTTTGTTTAATCACAACCACTGAGAAAATTGAACTATCTGAGCAACTAAGTAACTGCACTAGTGTGATCTCCATCTACCCGTCGACTTCTTTTTATAATCTTTTGTTGGAGCACCAACGGCCAAGATTAAAACATAATAGACGGCCCAGATTAATTCCCTATTGATCAGTGTGAGTTTCTAGATGATTCTCACCTTATCTCAATTAATAATGATTAATTAACCATATTCCTTAAGTTTAGACTTGGGAAATATTTAAAAATTGGTTAATAACCTAATTGAGACACTTCTAGGCAGAATTTCCAGAAACGATTATGGGTTTTAGAGATCTCATGTATTCTAGCCTCTCCACAAAATTTTGTTGCTAGAAGCCTAGAACACATCTGATGCTACAAAAACTAACAAGGTTAGGGTCCGCTTCACTCTTGGTGAAGCCCAATCCCGGAAGGTAATTGTCTATATGAGCATACCATGCCTGTGGAGGTTGGTTGAGCCCATACAAGGCTCTCTTGAGTCTGCATACGTGTGTCTCTACTACATGTCTCAAACCCCTCCTGCTGCTCAATATAATTCTCCTCCTTAACAACCCCATTGAGGAATGTTGCTTTAACGTCCATCAAGTGAATCTTACACCCCATATGAGTTGCAATCGCTATGATAGTCCTAATAGACAAATATTTTGCCACTAGGGAAAAGGTCTCATCATAGTCAATCCCTTCTACCTGCAAGAACCCCTTTGACATAAATTTTACCTCATATTTCTCAATACTCCCATCAACCCCGTCCTTAATCTTGTAGACCTAGTAAGAGCCCACCAGAGATTTGCCCTTTGGCCTCCGCACCACTTCCCAAACATCACTCTTCATGATGGAGGCATGCTCCTCCACCATGGCATCTCCCCACACCTATTGAGTGGCTACCTCTTGGTAACTAGAAGGCTCAGACCCAATAACTCTGTCATAAGTGCCATATATCTTGTGTACCTTTGTGGTTGTCTGCTCTATCGAACTCATGGACCAGGAGCACCAACTCGCTTTTGTGGCTCCGGGATCAACTGCTCTACCCATCTCGATCTCCTCCATGTGTTAGGAGTCACAACCTGAGTGGGCTCCACTCTCTCCTTTCACTACATTACCCATCAACATGTCTAGCTATAGTTTGAGGTGTTGGCTGAGCCTCCTTTTTGGGAGTCTACTGCTCCTCCTGTACATAGTCTGCTCATGCCCCAAGGACTTCGTCAATGCCCTTTCCTCCACAAACTTGTCATCTCTCCTGATGATTGTTTTTTGGTGCGCTAATATATACACCCGATACACTTTGTATGTCTCATTGTAGCCCACAAAGATGCCCTTCTCTATTGTGGGCTCCAACTTCTTCCTTTTCTCCTCTGGTATATAGCAATACACCAAGTTACCAAATATCCAGAAATGTGACACATCTAGCTTCATCCCTGTAAAGGCCTCCTCTGTGCAGGCTCTGGTTCAACAAAAAACGATTGTATTGCATGCCTCAGATCAAAGAAACTTGGGCAGCCCCCGGGCATGCAACATGGCTTTCGCTACTCCCACTATGGCCCTGTTCTTGCGCTTTGCCACCCCTTTCTGTTAAGGATTATATGGTGTAGCCGGCTCCCTCTTGATGCCCTCCTTGGCACACAGCTCCCTGAATGCGTTTGAGGTGTAGTCCCCAACATCATTAGACCTCAGCGCCTTCATTTTCTTGCCATTATGGTTCTCAACCAAGGCCTTAAAGTCCAGAAACTTCAAGAAGACTTCATATTTTTTTTTCATAAATAATATCCAAGTCTTCCTCGAGTGATCATCTATGAAGGTGACATAATACATGTACCCACTAAGGGATACTAAGAGAAGGGACCGCAAACATCTAAATGAATAGGGTCCAAGATGCAGTTAACATTGTTGTCTCTGCTAGGAATAGAGGTTTTGCATACTTGCCAAGTGTGAAACCCTGGTATACCTCATGTTGATCCATGCTGCAATTTGGCAGCCATGTCACTATACCCTCGAGATTTTTTAGTGTTCCATGGTGTAGATGCCCCACATGCGCCTATGCCATAATTCCCCAAGCTCGCTACCTGAACTACAACTCCCTTTGTTGGTTAATTTTGCAATTATCTCAAACGGTAATCCTTCTTGGACGCTTTCTTCCTATTAGGGCACTTAGTAGAAAAGCATTTGATCTTGCTAAGATCCTTTTTCTTCTTCCCGCCCTTGTAGCTTGCCTCTCCACCGCCACTGCTCTGATCCGGATTTATGCAGGAATGCAACAGAATACAAAAATAACCATAAACATAGAAATACGGAAGAAATAAGGCTTCATTGCATTAATATCAAATCACAGAAATATGCTTACAAACATGATGGAAATAAAATGGCTAGGGTGCTAGTAGCGAATCTCTGAGAAGAGATGTGGCGGCTATAGACCTCTGAACTGTGTTACAATGAGGCTCGAGGGCCTATTTATTATAGAGAAGCAATGGAGAACTCTAAACGTCCAAAAACCTAACCCTAGGAGATGAAGCGCCAAAACTATGGGCCCCGTTTGGGTAAATTGGTGTTTCAACTTCCCGGGGACGTAACTTCGGCATACTATCTCCGTTTGGGGCTTCAAAACGGCTCTGAAAGTTCAGGACCCGAAAAACTGCTAAAAATAGTAAGTTGTGAAAAAACTGCAAGAGACAATGGTGGGGCCCCAAGTGGAATAGGCGGGTGGCCACCAATATCCACCTAGATCATTCCTCCCCCCTTATGAAGCAATGGTCCCCATTGCGTTGAGTTCCTCCATGAGATGAGGAAACTTCTGTTGAACTTGGTCCCCGGTGAACCACTTGCCTTGGTGCAGGAGTTGGCCAGCTTTGACAACTCGATACAATTGGATCTTCTGTCGGTGAGTGTTCTTGATTTGCATGTCCATGATACAGTCTGTGGTGGCTTGTTCTATGCAGTCTAGGTTTAACTCTTTTGGTGTGAGTTCTTCTGCAATGTCAGAGGTGTCCAATACAGGTGGGAGGTAGGGACGAAGGCAGTCTACATTGAATACTGGGTGCAGACCAAGGAATGGTGGAATACTGAGCTCGAAGGCATTGTTCCCTACAGCCTTGGTGATGGTGTACGGCCCATATCGGAGCGGGCGAATCTTGCGGTGGGGTCTAGTGAGGTGCTCCTTCTGCAAATGTAGCCACACCTTTTCACCCACCTAGAAGTTGTGTGGCACCCGATGTTAATCATGTCATTGCTTGTACTTAGCATTGGCTCTGTCCAATATGTCATGAACCTGTTGGTGGATGTGTTGAATGCACTCGATGAAGTTGTTTGCTTTGTCAGCTTCAGACTGGACCTGAGCCGAGTTGGCCTGAGCAGCTGCAAATGGCATGGCTACGTCAATGGGACATAGTCGCTGGAATCCCAAGCCCACCTAAAAGGGGTTGTGGCCGGTTGAGCTGTGGAGAGCCCGGTTATAACTGTGTTGTACATAGGGAAGGCTCTCAATTCATGTGCGTGGATGCTTTGAATTGTACATGCGCAGAATGTGTACAATCATCCTGTTGACGACCTCTATCTGGCCATCAATTTGGGGATGGAAAGTTGTGGACTTGGTGAGCTTGGTGTCCAACATTGACCAGAGGCAGGACCAAAATGTGTGGAGGAAATTGCTGTCGCGATCTGATATGATAGACTGTGGGATCCCAAAGTGCACCCACACTCGTTCAAATAAGAGTTTAGCAGTGGCTTCTGCTGTGATATTCTTCTTGCAGGCCACCATAATGGCCATCTTTGAGAATCTGTCGACGACCACGAAAACACAGTTGTTTCCATGCTTAGTAGAAGGAAGGCCTAACATGTAATCCATGGAGATGGATTCCCAAGGTCGACTAGGGGTAGGTAGCGGAGTATAGAGCCCTTGCTTCTTGATGGTCGGTTTGGCAATGGCGCAAGCAGTGCAGGATCTGATGTACTTCCCAACATCCTGTCGAAGGTTTAGCCAATAGAAATACTTCTGCAGTACTGCCACTATTTTCTTGACCACAAAATGCCTAGCGACTCGACTGTAATGCGCTTCTCATATCTTGGCATGCTCGCTTGAAGGAACACAAAGGTGTCCCAGGTGACATAATAATGCATCTTGGAGGTGAAAATTTGGAACTTACATAACTCCCAAGAATGCCTTGTATGTGTAGTTGAATTTTGCATCGCTCTTGCAGAGAAGCGGCCAATCAGAAGTCTCATGCCCACTAGAGTCGAGAACGGTGGTTATGGCCACGATCGATGGTCGGCTGAGGCAGTCTGCAACATTATTGGTGCTACCCTTCTTGTACTTGATGTTCAAATGAAATTGTTGCAGATATGTGGACCACTTCTAATGGCGATCGTTCTGCAACTTCCTTTGTGTCTGTATGAACTGCAGGGGTTGGTTGTCTGTGTGGATGATTGTCTCCTTCCCCAAAATGTAATGCTTCCATTGTCAACAAGCCTGCACAATGGAATACATTTCTTTGTCATAAGTGGGATATTTTCGAACTGTGTCAAACAATGTCTCACTTTGATATGCCACTGGATGCCCCTGTTGAGTAATAATTGCCCCAATAGCATAGTGAGAGGCATCTGTCTCGATCTCAAATGGTTGTTGCAAGTCTGGTAATGTAAGCATTGGGGCAGAACAGAGGCAATGTTTCAATTCTACGAACGCCTTCTGTTGAGATTTCGACCAACAGAATTTTGTTTTCGCTCCTCCCTTGGTGACTTGATTCAAGGGCCAAGTGATATGAGAGAATCCCAACACGAACTTGCGGTAGAAATTAGCAAGACCCAGAAAGCTGCGAAGCTCTGTTAGGGTGGTTGGGGCTGGCCAATCCCGAATGACTTGGATCTTGGCTGGATCCACATGCACCCCCCTTTCATCAATAATGTATCCCAGATATTGAACCTGGGTCATGCCAAAAGTGCACTTCTCCAAATTGGCACACAACTTGTGTTGTCACAGTGTTTGGAGGACTTGTCGGATGTGGTGAAGGTGCTCTTCCCAAGTCTGGCTGAAGATCAGAATGTCATCCAAGTACACCACTACAAATGAGTTGGTGAATGGCCGCAAGATGTCATCCATCATCCTCATGAAGGTGGCGGGAGCATTCGTCAATCCGAAAGGCATGACCAGCCATTCGAAAAGGCCTTCCTTGGCTTTGAAGGCAGTCTTCCACACATCGGAGGGTTCAATTGGTACCTGGTGATACCCAGACTTCAGGTCGATCTTGCTGAAATATTTTGCACCTTTGAGTTGGTCCGAAGGTCATCAATCCGTGGGATTGGGTACCTATTCCGGACAGTGATCTTTTTCAGCGCCCGATAGTTAATACAGAGTCTCCACGTCCCATCCTTCTTCTGTACCAACACGATCGGGCTCCCACAGGGCGATGAACTTGGTCTGATGTGACCTTTCTACAACAGCTCCTGAATCTGCCTCTTGATTTCATCATTCTCCAGAACAGAGCGTCGATAGATCGGTCCATTAGGTAGCGGTGCACCTGGGGTCAGGTCAATGGGGTGCTTGACTTGACACTTCCCTTTCACCACAAAAAAATTCTTATAAGCTCCCTAAGGAAAATCAAATTCCTTTTGTGCACTCGTTCGACCTATTTGCATGTTGTCCTATCACTCTACGCATGCGTGCAAGTTGAATGGTTGCAATGAGGCTATCTGAGTTAGAGCAATTCGGCCCACACTTGATCCCTCCTTGGTCATTGTAACTTTGTGATCTACTGCGTAACTTTGTGATCTATTGAAACCCTAGTCTCTCTCTTCACTGATCTAACACACTGCTTGTGCTCCACTGACTGGCCACTTACTCACTCTATCTCCTCTTATAATTTCGACCAAAGCCCCTGCTTCACACTCAATGGTTGAGATTAGATCTTGATGAATGGATGAGATTGAATTGTAATTTAATTTAGTATTTTTAAGTTTTTTATAAGTCCAACTTTAGGAAATAGTTAAATAAATTAATACACTACTCAGTGGCTATCTTGTGGGTCCCTCTGCTAGCCTTCACACTTAGGTAAGAAGAACCCTTACCTTTCTACTCCAATTAATACATATAATCAGAATCCCTCTCTCAAGAGCAATTTGGTTGACTGTGCTGGAAATATTGTGATTGATGGCAAAGGAGCACAAAGGAGCGGCACCTGAACTATCATTGAGGCAAAGGAGCAGAGAAGAACCAGCGATAAGGCAAAGGAGCAGATCAGGCAACAATGCAGTAAGAAAGCATAAAATAAAGGCAGAGGAGTTGGTAGAGAGGCAAGGAGCAGCATTAGACTATCAGCGGAGGCAGCAAAGCAACGAATACAACTAAGCAGCAAAGGCAGAGAAGCAGCAAAAGTAGAGAGGCAAGAAGGCAGCTAATCATCAAAGGCAGAGAAGCAGCAAAAGTAGAGAGGCAACGAATGTAGCATAGGCACCGAATGCAGCTAAGAAGGCACCAAAGGCAACAAGGCAGCAGAGGCAGCAAAGAAGCAGAGGCAGCGAATGCAGTAGAGGCAGCGAATGAAGCAGAGATGCAGCGAATTGCTTCAGCGCATAGCAGAAGGTAATCAAATTTTCAAGACATAGTGAGGACCATAGATCTTACACATAGCAGAAGCAGGAAGATGTGAGAGCAGAGAGGAAGAGGCCAATTAAACAAAGATGATTAAGCCAAGAGAGAGAGGCGAGAGCCGAGAGATAGAGAGGGGTTTAATCAGTATGAAAAGGTATATGTCGAGTGTGATAACTCGAGATGAGATTTAATAACAAAGACAAGCTTGGGAACAAGCTCAAGAGGAACAACGTGGAGAAACCGGAGTTATAGAGCGTGACAATATAAAGAACACAAAAATCGACTAAGGCGGAGAATTATTTGAAGAATTCCAAGGGAGGCAAGCAGAAGGTCAATATTAGATCATAGAAGTGAAGACGACAGATGAACGATGGAGATATAATTGCACCAGGAGCGATTCGAAAAATCACAAAGTTTAGCAGTTAAGTGTCAAGGTCGTCGTAGGGTAATTTATTCTGTGTGTGATGCGAAGTGGAGAAGGGACACGTGTTGGCACGATGACATATCGCAGATCGCAGGAAATAGAGGTTAACAACTACGTTAAACGGTTATAAGTTGTGAACTACGAAGTAAGGGAAGTGACGTAAAGATGACATGGAAGTGATGTAAAGATGTCATGGCAGTGACGTGGCAAGTCGATTGCAGGATATGGTCTCCGCCTACGCATCGCAAGAATCTATGATGATGTGGCAAGGTGACATGGCGGTGATATGGCAGGGTGACGTGGTATGATGACGTGGACCTCGCCCGCATACCGCACATCACAGCACTTAAGGGATAACAGTAAGGCGACTGCAAGTTAACTTAAAGTTTTGCGATGCGATATGAAGGGACACGTGTCGACCTTGCGCAACATCGCATCCCACAAGAAATAGGGTTTAACTTCAAGACATCGCAAGGTATGTTTTTTTGGTTGCGATGCAGTAAGGATCAAATGATGCAATGCGACGAAGGAGGAACCACGTGTCAACACCGCGCACGGGCGCATATTGCAAATCGCATGGTTTAAGGTTTATTGCTATCAGTAGAGTGGGAAACCTGCGGGCAAGCATTTGCGATGAGATGTGATTGGTTCAAGGTACTGTGGGACCCTATAAGCCCTGTTCCGTGTATGTTATATACGCGTTGTTTGATTACTAAGAGTATGTTATCTTAATATGCGTTGTTTGATCGATAAACGTATGTATGTTGATAAAACTCGGATTTGTAATACTCTGTTGTGTTAACGGGAGTTATGTGGGCCATACCCCACAGGTCACAAAGGAATGACAAAAATGCATAACAAAGGACCAGGAACTCATGCAAAATAGTGCTGCGGCAGTAAGGCAAATGAAAAGGCTGAACGCGGAAGAAGAATCGGGCCAAAAGGGACAATTATGTAGCAAAGTTGGAATATAACGCCAGTAACAAAAAAGACAAAAGGACAGCGAGCAGAAGAGGACAAACTCACAGCAAAGCTAAGAAATTGAAAGGGCTGAGTAAAATAATTGATTGTAACTGTAAATGTATTATTTATTTATATTGTGTGTGATGCAAAGGCAAGTCTCTATAGGCAAAGCAAAACTCCAATTAAATACTTAAATGAGTATATAGAGTTGTAACACCCTGAAATGTTGAGCGAGGAAATGAGAAGGTGGAAGGCAAAGAGTTATACCTGTTCATTTCATATTCCCATATGGAATACAAACAGCTATGAAGTGATCTCTATAAATGATGTTATTGTGATATGCATAAAGAGGTTAGAGAGTGGAAGAATAAGACTGAGCAGATAGAGAAGCTGTGAAGATCCAGAGATGATATAAAGCAAATTTGAAGGCTGGAAGGACAGCAGTGAAGAAGGAGAATAACAGAACTGATATCCAGGTAAATCAGCATATGATTTTATTGTAGTGTAAGGGAGTTGGTGCTTCCATATCAAGTTGTAGCTTGATAGATGTCCAGTTGGAGCTCGTTGAGGTAGGAGCCTCTTGTGGGTTGTAGCTTACAGAAAATACATGGGAGTTGGTGCTTCCATTTCAAGTTGTAGCTTGATAGATGTCCAGTTGGAGTTAGTTGAGGTAGGAGCCTCCTCTGAGTTGTAGCCTACAAAAAATACATGGGATTTGGTGCTTCCATTTCAAGTTGTAGCTTGATAAATGTCCAGATGGAGTTGGTTGAGGTAGGAGCCTCCTGTGGGTTGTAGTCTGCAGAAAACAGATGGGAGTTGGAGCTTCCTTGCAAGTTGTAGCTAGCAGGATTTGAGGTAGTAGCCTCCTGTAGGTTGGAGCCTACATAAAATCAGTGGTGAGAGGGATTTGGAGCTTTCCTTTTCATCACAACAATAATAAGATGTGGTTTTATCCCTTATGGGTTTCCACTTATATCTGTTGTCTATGTGCATGCTGATTATGTGTTGATATTCTGTATTTAATATGCTTAATACCTACTGCTCACTTATTAAGATTGTTGTTCCATATTACATTAACTTGATCATGAAATGAAGGTGTAAATAAGTGTAAAAGAAAGTTTTAAAAGACCATGAATGCATTAAATTGATTCACCCCCCCTCATAGTTTAACTAAGGGTTCAACTTACTGGATAGTAGACAAATTCATGATGGATAACCCAAGAGGCACTGCACTCAATAAAGGTAAACAAGATTTCATCAATGTTAATTAAGGTTGATTCATCAAAAGTGTATGATAGGGTTTATTGGTTGTTTTTAGGACCGATGCTTAATACACACAATTAAGCAAGAAGGATACTTGACAATATCTTCCTTTGGCACCTCCATATATAGATCAACATCCCCTTTCCTTAAACTAGCAAGAGTTCTAAGGCAAGGCTGTCAATTGTTCCCCTTTAGTAATTTAAGTTAACATGATCTTAGCTTAGGATAATTACTTCATCGAGCCAAAGATTAATTCCATTCATTTCAATATCAATCTCATAATTATAATCCACTAACAATAATTATCAAATGAACATAAGAGATTATATGCAAAAGACAAGCCAAGACAAGAAAAACATCGAAATTGGCTCAAGCCAGGGAAAAACCCCAAGACGGGGAAAACCCTTTATCAATTCTTCTTATTATAGTATCAAATATTCAACATTGAGAGAGAGAGTACAATGATCGAGTCAAAGTTGACTTGCTAGAAATGCCACTATCCAAATCACCAAGAAGTAAACCCATAAAATCTTTCGTTCTGTCTTCAGCTATCAAAACCCTTCCCTTAATCAGTGATCATCTATAGACAAACAAAGTAATCCTTAAAAGGATAATGGAACCAGATTATTTGTGTGGCCTTTACCACTAATGATGATGGATCCAAAGCAGTGCATACTTGATGAGGGTTTATGTCCTAGTAAGGGCACATATTCCAGTGCTGGAATAACCTCCATCCAACATGCTCTTACTAGATATGACAACAGCTCAATCTAGGCTGACAACCAGGCTTCTCAAACACCATAAAACTTAGAGTGGAACCCAGAAGATTCTGGTGCATGACTGCGGCCAACAAGAAGAGGAGAACACTGCCTCAAATGCTTCATCGAACTGACCCAGACTAGGCTTCCAACAATCTCGGCCTTCTACTTGTAGAACTCGACTTGCTAAAGGAGGGTTTCATGACAATACATGCCCTAATGTCTGTGACTAGAAGCTTCGGACCTAAAGGAGATAAAATGCCCAAAACAGATCATAAATATGCCCAAACCAAACTCGTCCTCCATCCTGTGGAACTCGGCCCTTGAAGATGACTAAATGGAACCCAACCTTGCCTCCATTTCCTTTGCAGGAAATCACCTTCTTCTACAGCTACTTCAGAAACAAGAAGAATGAGAATTGATGAGCCTAGGATGGTTATTTATATCTTTCTTGGGTAGGCCGACTTGAGGGGGGGAATTCAAACTTTCAATTTTCAATTTGTCCCACCTAAATAAGGTTATGCATTATGCAATTTCATTTGAGCGAATGAATACTTTTCCTTGTCCAAATTTGACAATCTTTACATAGATTTTGTTCCTCTCGAAAGCGGAATTCAATGGGATTATTATCTCCATCAACTGAGCAAACCAAAATTGAATTTGGCCCTAGTTTCCAATTTTAACATTCCCTCTCAACTAGGGAGAATTTCACTTGCCAATTCATCTGCTGCCATAAATCATCATGCCATCCTGCCATCATGAACCATCTCTATTCTGCTCTACTCTGCTCTGTTGAACACTGATGTGAATAATAAAGAAGAATTGATCGAGAATGAGTCACAAGACCTTGCCACTCTCCACTAACAAAATTCAGTCCGGAGGTAGAACCTCATTTGATCCCAAATCAAGTAGATAAGCACCATGCATCCTAGCATAGGGAGTACGGTAGTAGTGATGCGTCCATCGGTAGTGCTATGGTCCCTAACCACTTTTCCCAACTCATTGGCTAGATGAGAGGTACTTCCCATGTGTCCCAGACAACATGGGTAGGATGATGCAAAAACACCAGCAAGGAAAGAATGTATCACATCCTGCTCATAATCACACGTAGGGAAAGGAGAAACCACATCCTACAAACGCACATCACAGTCACATGTAGAGAAAGGAGAAAACACATCCTACAAACACACATCATAGTCACATGTAAGGAAAGGATGAACCACCTCCTACAAACACACATCACAATCACGTGTAGGGAAAGAATGAACCACATTCTACAAACATACATCACAGTCACATGTAGTGAACGGATGAACCACGTCCTACACGCATGCAAACCAACAATAGTATGAAGGATCCTACACGTTGGGAAAGGATGAACCACATCCCACCGACATGTCAACCATCAATCGTAGGGAATGAGCATCCTACAAGTGGGGAAAGGATGAACCACGTCCCACTTACATGTCCACAAGCAGATGCTTGAATGCATCTCTCACTGGGGTATCTGCAGGAGAAGGTGAACCACTCATCTTGCACACATGTGTACCCAATCGTAGGGTAAGGTGAACCACTCACCCTACACATGTCAACCATCATGGGGCATCACAGCTCAACAAGAACCCCAGGCCCCCAGGAGCTCCCAGAGATCAATCGTTAACCGAGATCCTCATAGTAGAATCTTTCCACAATTCCCAGCCTCTGCCTAAAGAGAGGCAAACTTGACCATGTCAAAAGGCTTTTTGAGGGTGTCGATAATCTGCACAGCCATCCTTTAATGGTCGAGCTTGATTACTCCCTGTTGTGTCATGTCTGATGCCAACATGCTTGGAATGATCGTGGAACACAGGATTCTGTGAAAGGCGAATCACATTCTGCAACATACAACGGTGATTCCCAGTACGGGCTCAAATTGTTCACAGGAGACCTCTCTCACCCAAATGGCTACGTAATAAGCCGTGCCTGCTGCTTTAAATATTCAATCTCAACAACCCAGACTTTAGTCCTTGATTCATTCATAAAATAAAGGTGGATTCACAGAGATATAGCACAAAAGGCTGTTCTTTTCATTTATCATCCTGCCAAATCAGCAGTCTTGGCAAGGTGCTACTGATCACAGTCAACGGGGATATCTTCATGAACATGAGAGCCCCCAGATCAGGATCTTCTCCATTTTATCGAGGAAGAAGTACATCAAAGCTAAGATTGAGATGACCTTTATCTGTAAAAAAATATTATCTATAGCTGTAAACTAACCATAGCTCCCTCTGAAGATCAGAAACGCATCCTCGCCCAAAACATAACCATCAGGCTATCTGTAACCTGCCACTAATCCCATAGTCATTCAGTCATCTGGCTTCTGAAGATCAACGTCTTATGAAATGATCTTTCTGTTGTAAAAGTCATCGGGCAAGAAGTGTTGACAAGCCATTCTGCCAGGAATTCCATAGCTCCTTCTGAAGATTTACTTCAATTGAACATCCAGCCTTTGTCAATCTTCTCCTCATATTTAGGATGAGATATTATCATGCTCAAACTTTTAATTACCAAACCTCAACAATACAAGTTCTGCTCGTTTAGCTGACAGATCTTAATGACTGACTGAATCAAGAGTCTGGCACCATCCTCATTCAAGCAAACCTGTTCTGCTGATTCAAGCCGGTCTGATCTCTGAAGTGCAAATAATAGCAATATTTATGTCCTTATATTTGAAATGGTTCTGCTCTGTCACTGTACTGGCACATGACATATCACTGAAATACACTAGCATTTGTATAAAATTCTTTAGGGAACAACTTTTCTATCATACTCCATGTGTGCAATAAAGAACAGAGCCAATTTATCACAGTTCTTAAACTTGGACCAGAGCTTCATTTCTGCTATTTAACTGATTTCAACAAATGCTCCTACTGGCGATGCTTCTTTAGGATGAATACAAAGATGTACTTTACTGATATCCGACTGTATGGCGGTGCCGAGGCTGCCTAAGAGTGATTTGCTTTGTCATTTCTTACCGCAAGAGGTGTAGTTCAGATGCTGATATAGATAACCTTGAAGAGAAGCCTTAAAGGCCTCAAACCAATCTTCAATTATATATATATATATATATATATATATATATATATATATATATTGACAGAGAAGTTAGTACCTTTGATATGCTTCAGATCGACATACAATCAACATCCAAATTTTGAACCTCGGGAAACTTTAATCAAATCTGAATTTGACACGAATGATTGCCTTAGATGCTCACCCTAAATGTTTCTTCAGAAAATGTAGCATCATATCTTAAATATACATCCTTAGAAAATTGCAAATCAGACCTAAAGGAGATAAACAAGATGACTTAGAGAAATCATTATCTTTTGACAAGGATTTTTGTCATGAATAAAGTCCTGCTTTTAGGAGGTTAACGTGGTTGCCATTGTCCTTACATTATCAAGATAAAAGCATCAGATTGTAACCAATTTTTTATTGCAGAATAGCGCAATATTTAACAAAGGTCAATACTGTATACAAGACATTGATGTTCTGTAATATGATAATATACTTCCTACAGACTCATGAGTGCTTCATGTTTGTTGCCATGGTCATCATTGGAATAGGATTACTTGATCCTAAAATAGAGTGTCATAACCATCGATACTTCTTTTAAATGCTGACTGTTGATGCCAACATAGGTCGGCCTAATGAAGTCCGCTAAGAATTTTGATGCTGATATATATGTATATATACTAGATAGAATCTGACCTAACATAAAGATCCGCAAGGAAAGGCTAAATGACTGCTTCAGGTAATACGAAATGAAGGTCAGGTTCAGAATCTGGGTTCTACAGTAGGGCCAAGAGACTTATTAATGATCCTTAGGACTTTTTGTAATTGTTCCACAAAGTCTAGGTCTCTGAAGAGGTCACCCCTTTTAAGATCCGACACAAGCCTTCAGAGAAGGGCTGAGAATTTTGAGCACAAATCTGCTACGTATGGTCTTCAAAAACTTCAATGACTAGCCCTTAGCAGAATACTTCAGAAACTGACCAGGTGCCAGAGAGTTTCTGTTGGATGTCTGGTTAGAGTCCACAAAATTGGTCTAACAATTAGGTTTCGGTACTGAAGGAAGGGTCGAACATCATACAGACACAGAGTTGCCATCCTTGAACTCAGACTTTCCCTACCACAAAGGGCTGAAGACTCAGATTAAGTCACCAAAATTTCTCAGAAATTTCTTAGTGCCCAGCAAAGCAATAAACCAAGAGATATCAACCACAAACGTCATCCTCCTTCTTCAGATAGCTGGGACTACCCCAGGGTTTCAAAATACCTTCAATCGATGCCCTAGGAAGGGTCGAGGTCATTTCACAGAATTTCGATCTTGCACCAGAAAATAAGAATGAGCCCAATGACTTGTAGAAATCACCCCAGTTTTCAGTTTCACCTTATTTCTCCAAATAGTTAAATGCTCTTTCCCATAGCCTACCATTCAACAAGCTGGAAAATAAATATTTTCTGAAAACACAAATTCTGGAAAATTTTCACAGTGCTGGAAATTGCAGAAATAAAAATCAGCAGACTAAAACAGCCACACAAAACATTTTAACACAGTGATTTTTTGTCAACATGACCCTGGAAAAACCCCCTACAACTCTTGGGGAAAACCAGTTCGAAAGCTTCTCTTTATTTTTTGAATATTGTTTTTACAGTGATGCAGAAATTTACACAGCGAAAAAAAATCACAGCGACTTCGAAACAGAACTTATCTCTCTCTTCATATTTTCATGAAAGAATTAATGAATGAATGACCTTTTCTCTCATTTTCCTCCTTTAATAGAACTCTAAGTGACTTTTGGGTTATCCCCAAATCCAATGGCTGAAATAGCATTAGATCTAGAGCTGAGATTAAATTCTCTTTTAAATCTCACTTTCTATTTTTTAATTCACCCCACTTTAATAAAGACCCACTTAGTCATTTATTTCCAAAGTCACTTTTCCTTTCTAATTTTACATTAACTTTATTAAAGTCACTTTAAAATTAGACTTTAGTAACTTTTTCACTTAAAGTCACTTTTAAATTAGATTTTACTTGATGACTTTATAAAGCCACTTTAGGAGAAAAATTACATTCTTTTGGACACTTTCCCCTAGGCCGAAGATCAAAGCCTTAGGGAACCACTTGTCCTCCGGTAACCAAATTTCAACATGACTCTCTTCAAACTCAGAAGATTATGCTGTAATTATGTTGATAAGAATACTGAAATACTTATAAGTGCACTCTTATGAAGGGTTGAGATTATCTCCAGATTAGAAGGCTTGCTGGCCTATACTTGATAAGTCTTTTTCAAGGATCTAGAGAGCCACAGACATCCTTCAATGATATCACACTACAGATCCCAAAATTCAGTCTTTGACTACACAAGTTGCTTAGAGATTGAATTCCTCTTGCTTGGGCTTGTCCTCACCTAGCTCTGATACCATGTTAATTTAGGTTAACATGGTCTTAATCTTAGGATAATTATTTCATCGAGCCCAAGGTTAATTCCATTCATTTCAATATCAATCTCATAACTATAATCCACTGACAGTGATTATCAAAAGAACATAAGAGATTATATGCAGAAGACAGGCCAAGACAAGAAAAACACCGAAATTGGCTCAAGCCAGGGAAAAACCCCAAGACGAGGAAAACTCCTTATCAATTCTTCTTATTATAGTATCAAATATTCAACATTGAGAGAGAGAGTACAATGATCGAGTCAAAGTTGACTTGCTAGAAATGCCACTATCCAAATCACCAAGAAGTAAACCCATAAAATCTTTCGTTCTGTCTTCAGCTATCAAAACCCTTCCCTTAATCAGTGATCATCTATAGACAAACAAAGTAATCCTTAAAAGGATAATGGAACCAGATTATTTGTGTGGCCTTTACCACTAATGATGATGGATCCAAAGCAGTGCATACTTGATGAGGGTTTATGTCCTAGTAAGGGCACATATTCCAGTGCTGGAATAACCTCCATCCAACATGCTCTTACTAGATATGACAACAGCTCAATCTAGGCTGACAACCAGGCTTCTCAAACACCATAAAACTTAGAGTGGAACCCAGAAGATTCTGGTGCATGACTGCGGCCAACAAGAAGAGGAGAACACTGCCTCAAATGCTTCATCGAACTGACCCAGACTAGGCTTCCAACAATCTCGGCCTTCTACTTGTAGAACTCGACTTGCTAAAGGAGGGTTTCATGACAATACATGCCCTAATGTCTGTGACTAGAAGCTTTGGACCTGAAGGAGATAAAATGCCCAAAACAAATCATAAATATGCCCAAACCAAACGCATCCTCCATCCTTTGGAACTCTGCCCTTGAAGATGACTAAATGGAACCCAACCTTGCCTCCATCTCCTTCGCTAGAAATCACCTTCTTTTGCAGCTACTTCAGAGACAAGAAGAATGAGAATTGATGAGCCTAGGATGGTAATTTATATCCTTCTTGGGTAGGCCGATATGAGAAGGGAAATTCAAATTTTCAATTTTCAATTTTTCTCGCCTAAATAAGGTTATGCCTTATGAAATTTCATTTAAGCAAATGAATACTTTTCCTTGTACAAATTTGACGATCTTTAGATCGATTTTGGTCCTCTCAAAAAGAGGAATTCAATGGGATTATTATCTCCATCAACTGAGCAGAAAAATGTGGAATTTGGCCCTAGTTGCCAATTTTAAAACCCTTATTATTCCAAAGGGTGGTTGAAGGCCTAAGCAGACCCATTGGTGGTTACAAACTAAGTGGAAGGTTGAAAGGAATCTAAATTGGAAGACCTGTTTCATTATCCCACCTCTTGTAGACGATGCACTTTTTTCTAGACTAGGTACTATCGAATAGACTGAAGCACTGAAGGAGATACTTGATCAGTACTACACAGCCATGGGCATGGAAAAGAACATGACAAAAGCCTCCATTTCTCTCCTTCGACTGGTAGATAAGTAAATCACAGTTAAAATATTACTTCCCCTTCAACAAAGTTGATATCAATAAAGGGCTAGAATACCTAGGATTTTAGCTACAGGCAAGCTCATACGGCCATAGAGTTTGGCTCAGGCTCAGGCTGTTTGAGAAAGTGGGGAAAAGAATTTCAGGTTGGTGCACTAGATGGCATTCCACGGGAGGCAGATTAACATTGATAAAATTAATTTTTGAAGCAACCCGTGCCTAATGGCGCTCCTTGTCCTAAATCTCTCTATGGAGACCAGAAAAAATAAGAAAGAAAAGCTTCATCTTCTTATGGAAAGGCATTAAGGACACAAGGATTCCTCTAGTAAAATGGAAGCATCTGGAATTCTGATCCTCGGGGTGCTGGTGGTGTTCTTCATATCACAGAACAATGGGTTTTCTCCTTAAAGTATGATTGGGCAGAGTTATGTGCCCAACTCAATCTTCTTCAAATAGATTCTGAAAAGCGATTCAAGAACGTACAATTCTTGAAAGATTCAAATCTGGTCATAGAATGGGCTAAAGGTGGCTTTAGTATGCAAAATATTTTTCCGAGATCCCTGCTAGATCAAGTGTTATCTGTTGCCAGTCCTTTTGAGAAAATCAGTTTCTCCCATGTAAAAGGAATCTCTAATAAGGAAGCAGATGTCTGTCTAAAAAGGCTTTACTGTGTCCATCTGAACTGCTACAGGTTGAAGAGTCAGCATGGGGACTTCCCATGTCTTCTCTTATAATCCCTCTTCTGCTCTTTGATTTTTTTATGAAGATTCAATTATCTGATGGATATGTTTGACAGATTTCCCAGCTTGTTAAGGATGATGAAATCCCTTGTTTGTATACAAAGGCTTTACTGTGTCAATCTGGGCTACTACAGGTTGAAGAGCATCAGGGTAGGGCATCTTACCCCTTGTGTTAGCAAGGGAACATATATATCTTTGCAGCATTTTTCACACCATTGTAAGCCAAAAGTCACACATTAAAGCATTGTAACAACAATGTGAGGCCCTGTATTAGGTGTCCTAGACCTTATGTTTGGTCAGATCATGGCCAGGCCCTTTGAGTTCGTCTCTGGCTCCTTTTGTCCTAGATAGGATTGGAGGGGCTTAGATGAGCTTACTTGAGGAATCATGGTTTTAGAAAAGCCTACTTTTGGAGTGGTGATCACCAATGTAGGGACCAGACCAGCCCAGGTCAGGTGCACCTATGTCTTACCGCATGGTTATGAGTTTATCAAGTCTATATGTGGCCTTGGCCTTGGTGCAGTCACCCTCAAATATTTTCTCAACATGGCAGTTGTTGAAATATGGGGCAGGTATGGGATGAATTTCCACAACAGAAACCCATCTTGCCCCATAGAGAATTTAATTTGGGTAAAGGAAATTATTATTTGACTCTCCCCTTACTATTATTTAATGCCACAAATTTATTTGGGCGAGCAATCATTGAGGAATTTGTTAAATATATTTAAAAGAAAATTTGAATTTGTGCTTTCCGTCCAAAATACATGTCGGCCTCATAACGTTTCAAGTCGGCTCGCTCAAAGGTTGCGACATTTCACATATGGAAACAACTATAAATTGGCACGTATTCCCCTTCATTTGGCATTCAATTCGGTCTTCATCTTGATCTGAAATTCGGTGGCAAGGAAGCCTATTGTCTGCGGCCTAGTGAGACTATTCTCTGCGGCCTAATGTAGCATCTCTCTGCGGCCTAATGTGGCAATCTCTGCGGCCTATTCTTATCGACCTCTGTGGCCTATCTCAGTAATATTTCTTGAGAAGACATGGACGAATTTTTGGTATATCTTTTCTGTTTAAAAGGCCTAGCTTGGGCAGTGATCAAGGCCAAGTTTGGAGACTTTCCTGGGCGGTTTTCTAAGCACGGATTGGTGACTAAATTTCTGTGGCAACGGCCACTATGTTTCAGTGCCTTGAAGGCAGACAGAGTCTTTGTCATGGAGGGCCATAAGGCCTAAAATGTAACTGATGCTAGGCCAAATTTATCTCAAGGAACAGCACAAGATTTGAAGGGTTGTTTGGCCATGTAAGAGAGCAGTCCTGTAGCTCTCACCGGGTGCCCTAACTAGGCACCGACAATCTCAGATTTGAAGCATGCGTAGAGGCAGAGGATGTCACCCTAAAGCAGAGGTATGTTATTGACTTTAGTGTTGATGTATTTGTTAAGCGATGATGTTAATTTTGGGCAACTAGGTCCAAACTCCATGTTGCACTGCTCATATGACGATGGTCATATTTTTGTTGGATTCCTCTTTCGGAGAGGTGCAAGACTGATCTAAAGATCATCTTGATCAGATGAGCAGAACATTGATTTTGAATTTATTTTCCACATGTGCAAAATTGGCCAGATTTATCCCACATGCCTTAGAGATGTGTCACACACCCTCATTGATGAATATAAATTGGAAAGACTTGGAGGTCATTTTCTCATCATCTCATTACACATTCTCTCATTGTGATCTGATTGGTTCGATAGCCTTTGGAGGCCTTTTTCTTCTCACATGTATGGAGCGAAGCTGCTATTTTCTGCGTTGATCTGTTTAGGGCTTGTTGTTGTTTTCTGCACTGATCTGTTTAGGGCTTTTCTGCTGCAGCGTTGACTAGCGTTGACCGTGGTCAACCCTTGGCCGTTTGACCTCAATCTTCTGCAGAAATTCCGATTTTAGGAGGCCGTACAGCTGGTCACTAAAATCTAGGAATTCCGAGTTGTTTGACCAAAGCCCTAGTTTGTTGCGTTGACTTTTCTGAAGCTATCTACATTGACTTTTCTGCGCTGTCCCTGGTTTGACTTGCGTTGACTTGTGATGAGTTGTCTTTAAGGGTTGTGGGCGTGACACATGAAAGTGATGGCTGACCGAGAAAGACTTTGCTGGTTGAAGCATCTTGTTGACTGTCGTAACGCAACAATATCTCATATCTTTGCTGGACATAAGGAATTGTAAATATGATCTATATTTGGCTTGCCTTTGACGAAGATACTGCCCTCAAGAAAGTAAGAAATCTTCCTAACTCCAAGGAAGACAAAAAAGATGAAGAAGCAGGGAAGCTGGAAGAGCCGAAGGATGACCTGATGCCCGATGTTGAAGAACCTATGGATCCCATTGATCCACCTCCTTCAAATAAGAGAAGACCCTCATGGCTTAAGGATACTCTCGAAGATGCCGAGAGACATATTACCCCAAGGGGGACATTCCGCGAAAGCCGAAGAGATACCAAGGGTATCTAGCAACCATGAGTACGATAGTACAATCTAAGCCTGGAACATTTGAAGAAGTCGTAAAGCATCAAGTTTGGAAGGATGTTATACACGAAGAATATGAGTCCATTATGAAGAATGAGGTGTGGGAAGTGGTCCCAAGACCGGAGGACAAATCTGTTGTCACCTCGAAGTGGTTCTACAAGATCATGCATGGATCTAATGGAAGTGCTGAAAAGTACAAGGCAAGATTCATTTCCCGAGGCTTCTCTCAAAAGGAAGGCATAGATTATGATGATATATTTTCACCTGTGGCCCGCTATACCACCATCCGATCTATTATTGCCCTTGTTGCTACGCAAGGATGGAGTCTAAATCACATCGATGTGAAGACCGCTTTTTTGCATGGATCTATAAAGGAAGAGGTGTACGTGGAGTAACCTCTGGGGCTCGAAGTCCGAGATAGAGACACCCATGTATGCAGGTTGAAGAAATCCCTCTATGGGTTGAAGCAAGCCCCCAGGGCTTGGTACAAGAGGATAGATAGCTACTTGATGAAGCTAGGCTTCACTCGAAGTAATGCTGATCCGAACCTTTATTTTAACGTTGATAGAGAAAGGCCTCTCATTTTGGTTCTCTATGTGGACGATCCTTCCTGCCAGGTGCTGACCCTCTCATTCATCAGTGTAATAGGGAGCTAGCTTCCAAGTTTGACATGAAAGACCTAAGACTGATGCACTACTTCCTAGGCTTGGAGGTCTAGCAGAGGCCAGGCAAGATTTTCCTTTCTCAAGGAAAATATGTCGTGAAGCTGCTCGAAAGTTTTGGAATGGTGGACTGTAAGTCTGTGTCGACACCGATGGAACTCAACTTTAAGAAGTTGAGTGGAAACATTGTTGGGCCCATACTAGCAAATCCTACTGAGTATCAACAACTCGTGGGGGCCCTGATGTTCTTAGTGAACTCTCGTCCGAACGTATGTTTTGCAGCGAACACTTTGAGTCAACATATGGTTGATCCTCATCACATTCACTGGATTGGTGCCAAGAATCTGTTGAGATATCTTCGGGGCACAATCAACCATGGGTTGAGATACACTGCCGAGAGTTTGAGACTCCATGGATATACTGATGCCAATTGGGCTGGCAGTGTGGTGGATCGCAAGAGCACATATGGATGTTGCTTCACCTTGGGTTCTGCTTCAATATCTTGGATGAGCAGGAAGCAGAAGTCGGTGGCTTTGAGCACCACTGAGGCCGAATACATCGCAGCATGTATGGCCTGTTGTGAAGTTGTTTGGTTGTGAAAGCTCTTCAGTGAGTTGTTCGGGCATGTGCTAGATACTACCGTTATCCTTTGTGATAACCAAAGTGGGATTCGTCTTTCTGAGAATCGTGTGTTCCACGATCGATCCAATCATATTGATATGAGGTACCACGTTATCCGGGATATGGTACAACGAGGCGCCGTAAGGCTCAATCATATAGAAACTGATGAGCAGGTCGCGGATATTCTCACGAAGTCCCTGGGGAAGGTCAAGTTCCTAATCTTTCGTGAGAAGCTTGGAATCGTGGAAAGAACCTATTTTGAGGGTCCTGCTTGAGTTGGACTATGAGTTCTAGGAGCTCCAGGGGGCTTGGGGATAGCTTCTTGGATCTATAAGAACATACGGGGCTAGGCTTGTCAAACCTTGTTGTGCTTATGCCCCACCGTTATGATATTGAGTTGGTTCGCCTATCTCTAATCTGTGCCACGCACGCATCCTACCCATGGAGCTTCGGACTCATGTGAAGTACCCTCTCATTTGGCCAATGAGGTGGGAAATGTGGATAGAGACCATAGCAAGACCGATGGACGCATCGGAGATTGTTGTACTCTCTATGTCTAGGATGGCACGTGTCCAACACCTTAATCTAGGATCAAGTACGATGAGGCTTTATCCTCTAAACTGACTTCGAGTCAGTACACTAACTTTGGGTTAGTAGGAGACTCTTTTTGAGTTCGAGAGGTTTTTACCTCTAAGCTGACTTCAGGTCAGCTGTGTGTGATGTCTTTGTGACTCACCTTTTGTTCTGAAATAAAGAGCCAGCAAAGCAAGTTACGGTAGGATGACGCAGGATGTTTGGTTTGGTACATGATGGATGGCACTTGTGGACAGATGGAGTTCTCCCTAGTTGAGAGGGAGTGTTAATTTTGGGCAACTAGGTTCAAACTCCATGTTGCACTGCTCATATGACGATGGTCGTATTTTTGTTGGATTCCTCTTTCGGAGAGGTGCAAGATTGATCTATAGGTCATCTTGATCGGATGAGAAGAACATTGATTTTGAATTTATTTTCCACATGTGCAAAGTCAGCGAGATTTATCCCACATGCCTTAGAGATGTGTCACACACCCTCATTGATGAAGATAAATTGGAAAGACTTGGAGGTCATTTTCTCATCATCTCATCACACATTCTCTCATTGTGATTTGATTGGTTCAATAGCCTTTGGAGGCCTTTTTCTTCTCACACGTGTGGAGTGAAGCTGTTGTTTTTTACGCTGATCTATTTAGGGCTTGCTGTTGTTTTCTGCATTGATATGTTTAGGGTTTGCTGCTGTTTTCTGCGCTGATCTGTTTAGGGCTTTTCTGCGGCAGCGTTGACCAGTGTTGACCGTGGTCAACCCTTGGTCGTTTGACCTCAATCTTTTGCAGAAATTCCAATTTTAGGAGGTCGTACATCTGGGCACTAAAATCGAGGAATTCCGGGCTGTTTGACCAAAGCCCTAGTTTGTTGTGTTGACTCTTCTGAAGTTGTATGCGTTGACTTTTCTGTGCTGTCCCTGGTTTGACTTGCGTTGACATGTGATGAGCTGTCTTTGAGGGTTGTGTGTGTGACCCATGAAAGTGTTGGCTGACCGAGAAAGACTTTGCTGGTTGAAGCATCCTGCTGACTGCCATAACGCAACAATATCTCATATCTTTGCTGGACATAAGGAATTGTAGATCTGATCTATAATTGGCTTGTCTTCTATTGATCTATTATTGTGTTCTATCAGCATTTACTTTCAAGTTTATGTGATTGCTATCTTGTATTGAGCCTATGAAAGATTGAAATAAAAGTGCTTCAAGCATAGAACACCATTGTTATCTAAATTCAACAGATGAGGTCTGTTATAAATGTTGAACAGCATTGTTAAGCAGCCATATACAGTGAGTTTGATGGTTTGTTAGAGGCTACATGATGTGCCCTAGTACTGTTTACAAGGGCTGGCTGGTTATTGTACAGTAGTGAAGTAAGGCAGTCATGTACAGCAGTGATGCGTAGCAGTCATGTATAGTAGTGGTATGGCAGTCACGTACAGTAGTAATGTGACAGTAATGAATGGCAATCCTTGTTCAATGATATATGACAGTGTGTTTATGACATTAAAGTATAGTAGTGACACTTGTGATATCTTCAGGATTTATGGCAGTAATGTATATCCCGTGTGACTATGATATATGGCAGAGATTCTTATATCTACTTAGCATGATAGTTGTTCCTTTGTGATACTGATGTTTGGGTAGAGATTCTAGTTGACATGGACGTATGACAGTCCTAATGACAGTATGGCAGTATTATTATGTCAAGTGATTTATGGATAGAATTCTTGTAACAGAGATGTATGACAGGATGACAGTGATATATGACAGTATGACGATGTTGTATGACAGTGTCCTTATAACAGTGTTGACAGTGCTACTTGAGACAGATCAATGCTATCTACAGTGATTTAAAGGCAGCCCTTTCAGAGATCTTAAGAATGCCTCTTTGATTGACTTATCAGGATCATGTAAGATCCCAGGTCGGCACTAGGAGGCCTAATATGATTGACGTGTCTGATTCTTATTGTACATTGTATCTCAGCTGAACATTTGATGAATATCTGAGAAGAAGAATTTGGTGGGGTTTTCCTTCTTCTGGGGTTTTGCCTTGGTCTCTGACCTAAATCCTGGTGTCTCTATTGTGTAAGTTTTTCTTCTGTTGTTCCTTATTGTTGTGCTGCATTGTTGATCTTATTGTTCTCTCTATATAATTACTTATAATGACATGGGGTTAATGTAACGTAAATTGTTGAAAGAGTTTAAAAATGTGATCATCTACAGCAGAGAACAAATCTAGCCCTAAAATTTGGAGCAGTCTCACAGTGTTAGCTTTTAACATTTCCTAAGGTAGTCAACGTTTCCCAATGCAAGTGGTTCTGAAAGTCAAAAAGTCAAGAGGATGGCATGTCATGTGGAATTCTTCCAAACAATGAAGGCATTGTCAAGTTATCGCTAGTCAAAGTTGGGCAACAAGCACTACAAGTTTCCCAGCGACAGAAAAGGGACAATGTTGGGCATTTGTGACATGCATTATGTAAAAGTGGTCTGCAGGAAGAGAGGAATAAAACCCATATCTCAGATTTGTCAGATTCCTTAAGGCATTAGAGAACCTCCATTTGGGCATGATGATGTGGCAAAGACTAGGGTGATGTGGCAGCACAATGGACTTTGGGAGCCAACAGGGCTCATCACAAGAAACATCAAGGAAAATAGTACCCAAAACAAGTGGAAGGCTTGGCCAAATCATCAAGGCATTGGAGTTAGAGGAAAAAGGTTGCAAGCCAAATTACTATCCATGAAGAGTCAGGTGAACTTGTTGTTAAGGTGCATAAGGTAGCTGTTGGAGAGTCACGATGGAACATTTGGCATCATGGACCAAGAAATTAGTATGTGGACATTTTTCTAGCAGTCTCAAGTCAAAAGGGGATAATCTTCAACTAAGTTGAATTCCATGAGGACCAAGCCGAGTTACTATCTAGTTGTTAAGTAGAATGTTGGGGTCACAAAGGCTATTATTCTTCATATATGGGTTTTTTTGTAGTGGCTTTTCCAATTATGGATTGGACTGTATAATGTTTTCTTGCTCTCTTTCTTCCATTGGGTCCTAGGTAGTGTTCTTCCATTGGGTCCTAAGTGTGTTCTCCAAGCCCCATCGCATTTCTTCTTATAATCTCTCGTTGAGACATCAATGGCCACGATTAAAACTTAATCGATGGCTAAGATTAACTAAAACTCAATCCATGCATTTTTCTAGAAAATTCTCACCTGACTTAATTAATACCTTTTAATTAATCATATTTCCTAAGTTTAGACTTAAGAAATATTAAAAACTAATTAATTATTTTTATTAAGTCATCTCTACGTGGAATTTCCCAAAACAATTTATGAGTTTTGGAGAATGAATGTATTCTGACCTCTCTGCCAAATCTTGAGGCTAGAACACATTTGATGCTACAAAAACTAACATCTCAGAGGCTAGAACACATCTGATGCTACAAAAACTAACATTTATCACTCCAAGGATCTTATCATCTTGTGTCAACGAAGATGACAACTCGAAGAATATCGAAGGATGCAAATAGTTTACAAGACAAAGAAACAGATGACATGCCTTGTCAACAATAAGCTTTGAAAACAAAGCTTTTTGAAGAAGAAGGAAATGTTATGAATAAAATATATATATAATAATACAAATAATGTAAACAATAATAATAATAATAAATAATGATTAATTAACTAGTAATTAGTTAATAAGAGGTATCTCCCTAAGGGCATGACCATTGGTGAAAAGGTACCTGCCTAGTGTATATAAGTTTATAACCAAGCCCTCACCCTCATTTGTAATCCTCTCACTTGTATTCAAATATTCTTATATATAAGTACTTGTCCTACAATAGATGTTTTTTTCTTTGAAGTATTCTGAAGATTATTGCAGGCATACGAACCTTGTTCGTTACATTGGTATCAGAGAATTCCTCTACGTATACGAACTTTGTTCGTGACAGATGAACACAGTGTATGCATTAGTAAGGTTGAATGCAATGGCCAGTCACTCTTATAGACCTCTGGCTAGTCACTCTTATATTCCACCTTTCACTATCTTCAACTCAAACTAACGATTTCCAGACTAAGTACATCTTGCCTTAAAAACGGTGTCCTTGGTCTAGCAAATCCTCAATAAGAAGCAGAGGGTACCTCTTTTATGACAATCTTGGTCAATGCCACGAAATTTATGTGCGCTATCCATATCTTACAGTTCTTTGGCTATAATACAAATGGTTGATCACACCAAATGGAAAAAAGAGGTTGGCCTATTGTGGACTTTATCAATCAACTCGAGCTGATCTAAAATCTCTTTCTCCCTGGATTGGAAATATTGCTAAATACAGCATATAGAAGGCCTATAACCCAGTTTGTGGGTGTTGAATTTCCCTAGCTAGTGGTAATCCAGTGGTTGTCCAGAATCCAACTTGATATTCATCCAGTACACCATTCAACAAACACACCATTCAATTCTTCTTGTTGCCTTGAATATTTAACAGCAAAATCAATTATCGAGTCATTCATAGGATGTACAATGAATAAAATACACCTCTTTTAAGTTTTCACAAACCTTTTATTGTGGGTTGTTGATATACTACCGCTTTGATTTTATGGGAAATGAATAACATAGGGTGTTTCACCTTTCCAGGCCGTATCTGTAAAGAAGATACAAACCCAGGATCCAAGTGCAAAACTGAATTAAGATTCCATAACCATGAAAGTGATGTAAACTACATTGTCTAGTATTTCATAAATCCATTGAGAGGACCATGTTCACTGAAACTTCTAATTAAAAATAGAAAAGAACACTAGTCGTCATGGAGTACCATAGAGTGGCATGAAGCTGCCACCAATCTAAAGATAACCAAATAATGTAAATTGTACAGAAATGCCCGAAACTTTTCCTTGAAAAGTTACAATACTTTCATTTTTTTCTTATAAAGTTGTTATAGTAATCTGCTTGAGTGCACAAATATTTGCAATACAGGTCAACTATCATCATTTATGCACACCAATATTTGTCGTACAGGTCAATTGCAATCATTTTACGCAAAGAAACCAGTGGGGCCACAATTAAGAAAAATTCACCAAGTGGAGAGAATATTGTTGATTTATGGTAGCATCGGATGTGCTCTAAGCCACAAAATTTGCAGGGAGGCTAGGACACATGTATTCCATAAAACCCAAAAATCGTTTTGGGAAATTCCACCCAGGAGGTTTAATTAAATTTATTAAATACTTTTAATGAATACCGAAGTCTAAACTTATGAAATTAAAATAATTAGAGTGTATTAATTAAACTGGGTGTGAAACTCTAGAAAAAAACGGAGATCGAGTCAATATGATCTGAGCAATTGATTCGAATCTAATCTGGGTCGTTGATGGATCAACAAGAAGATTATAAGGACTTTGATGGGCATTTAGAAAACACATCAAGTGAGATCAAGAGATTGATTTCTCAAGTAAGCAGCGCAGTAGTTGTCGGAGAGATCATCGAGGAGATTTCTTGCAGTGAGGGGCAGAGATAGTTTTCAGGTTGGAGATTTCCTGATTCGGGGATATAACACAGGGAAGGCAAAGAGAGATTCAGAAGAGGCAACATAAGAGCCACGTTGGGCAGCGCTGAGCCTGTGAAGAGATCCGCAAATTTGTTGAGGGTCAGATCAGATCCAGTGTCGGGAACTAAGGTGTGACACCGGAGGGCCAGAGGATCGAGCATCCAACCAGTATATTGATCAGCCAGAGGGAGTGACGCAGTCCCTATTAGTTGTGATATAGAGTTGCGCAGTGACTGTGTGGAGACAACACAGTGGCAGCTTGGGGCTAGCTATTTTGGGGTTGGATCAGTGCCGGATCGCCATAGATAGTGTGAGGTATTTCTCACTCAAATTTCTACCAGTCAGATTCTCTGTGTTGGATAGCTAGTAAGGCATCCAAGATTGTATTCAGAACTAATGCTTAATAATACAAACCCTCAGTTGCTGCACTGGTTTTCCCACATTGGGTTTTTCCAAGAACTTAGTCCAAAAATAATAGTGTCAATTGTGTGCGTGTTTATTTGTTCTTGCTCAGTTCTTGTTTCTGCATATAATTTAATTAGTGAAGGCTGCAATTGTATTTACTTCGATACTTACAGTTTAACATAGTAAATAACTTGCATGGAATTAACAAGTAGAAGCAATATCAAATTGATGCAGTAGGGATTCGGGATTACAAATTTTCACATGATATCAAAGAGCAGGTGAAGCAAGAGCGCAGAGCTGGAAGAGCCCAGCGTTGAGCAGAAGAGGGAGATCGAAGAGCTACGTAGGTAGTAGATCGAATCCCCAGAGGGGTTGCGCAATCTAGTGCCAGGAGGGCAAGATTTTCGTGGAAAAAAATCTCTCTCTGAGTGAGTCAACAGAGAGAAAGATTTCCAGATCGAAATTTTCCAGTGACAGAGGGAGCAGGGCAGCAGTCTTCAGTGGGGACGCAGTTTTTTCTGCAACATTTGCTAGTGCAGATAAGCGTCAAAAGAATGAAGAAGAAGCATACTAAAGGAATTCTGACCTCAGAGAATTTCTTACACAAGAAATTCTAATTTCCCACGCAGAAGCAACAGTAACCGAGATTGATGGCAGCTGCAGCAGTGGGAAGAATCCCAAGGAGGAAGAGGAGAATGAAACCCTTGCATCAAAGGGGCAGCAGGAGCAAGGGAGGCAGAAGGACATCTCAAATATAAAATGTTTATGGTGTGGTAAGCTTGGTCACTACGCTACACAGTGTCCTCTCAAGAAGGACAAGGAAGAGAAACATGATCTGCAGGTTGCAACAGCAAGGATCGAGGAGGAGCAGTTTGCGATTATTCCCCACATACCTCCACGGAAGAGTTGGGGTGATCTGGTATTGTAGTTCGAAAGAGCTGCAGATGGGCAGGATCCTTGAGGAGTCCACCTCTCGGATCAATACCTTGCTACAGGAGCCCATATCAGAAGTAGCAGGATGTACTAGTGGCAGTTGGTGCAGAGCAGTGCCAAAGTGATAGTTGCAGTGGCTAGGAGCGTCAGAGACTAAGCAGCGCAGAGCAAAGTTGGCAATAGTGCAGTCAGCACAAAGTCAACAGAAGTGCAGAGGCTTCAGAGCATCAGCGTAGAGACTAGCAGCAGTCAAAACTCGAGCAAAAGATGCATCATGTTGAACACCTTTGGTTCAGTATTTTGGATGTTTTTTTGTTGCAACAGCAGCAGAGTTGCAATGCGGATGCAGTGGGCAACAGTACGCAGAGTCAACAGAAGCACAGATGCAGCATTTGCGCAATCGTTGGTGGGCAGTGATGTCAGACATCAGCAGTGTAGAGGGAGATGTTAGAGAGTCAGGGTGATGCTTCAGCAAGTGGCATTAGTAGAGCACATTCCTCGCTAAGAGGGAGTGTTGATTTCTGGTAGCATCGGATGTGCTCTAAGTCTCAAAATTTGCATGGAGGCTAGGACACATGTACTCCATAATACCCATAAATCGTTTTGGGAAATTCCACCCAGAGGAGGTTTAATTAAATTTATTAATTATTTTTTATGGATGTCTAAGTCTAAACTTAGGATATTAAAATAATTGAAGTGTATTAATTAAACTGGGTGTGAAACTTCTAGAAAAAGACGAAGAACGAGTCAATATGATCTGAGCCATCTATTAGAATCTAATTTGGGCCATTGATTGATCAACGAGAAGATTATAAAGAGGACTTTGATGGGCATTTGGAAAACACATCGAGAGAGATCAAGAGATCAATTTCTCAAGTGAACAGCAGCAATTGCCGAAGAGATCATCAAGGAGATTTCTTACAGTGATAGTTTTCCGGTTCGAGATTTCCTGAGCCAGGGATACAACGTAGAGAAGGCAAAGAGAGATTTAGAAGAGGCAGTGTAAGAGCCACGCTGAGGCAGCACTGAGCCTGTGAGGAGATCCGCAAACTTGTTGAGGATCAAATCAAATCCAATGTCGGGAGCCGGGATGTGAGATCGGAGGGCCAGAGGATCGAGCATCCAGCCAGCTGATTGATAAGTCAGAGGGAGTGACGTAGTCCCTATCAGTTCCGACGCAGATCTGCACAGAGGCAGCTTGTGGCTAGCCATCTCGGGGCTAGATTAGTGTCAAATCACCACAAATAGTGTGAAGTATTTCTCAATAATTTTTCTGCCAGTCAGATTCTCTGTATTGGATAGCCAGTAAGGCATCCAAGATTGTATTTAGAACTACTGCTTAATAACACAAACCCTCAGCAGCTGCATCGGTTTTCCCGCATTGGATTTTCCGGGGACTTAGTCCAAAAATAGCGGTGTCAATTGTGTGTGTGTTTATCTCCTCTTCCTCAGTTCTTGTTTCCACATATAATTTAATTAGTTAAAGCTGCAGTTGTATTTACTTCGATATTTACAATTTAACACAGTAAATAACTTGCATGGAATTAACAAGTAGGAGAAGTAATATCAGATTGCTGCAGTAGGGATTCGGGATTATGAATTTTCACAAATACAAAGTAGCTCAACGTGGTACAGTTGAAAGAAGTCCCTTTGGCATAGATGTTACAAGCAAACAGAGCATTGTCCTCAAGTTCACTCTATTTGTATCATGAGAAGAAGCAATATTCATTAAGATTACAGATTCCAAAGGGAATGTATACATTCACAACTTAGCAATCTATATACCAAATCTCAAATGACTATACTTTCAAACATGGCATGATGAATGCTTCCAAAACTAAACAACAGGGATAAATCCAATCCCCCATCCACACAAAGCTTTTGACAAAAGCACATTCAATTAGAATCAAGCCTGGAATTGTAAATATAAATTAATGTTCCAAAGAGCCTGAGGCAACAACTGTAGACTTCAGAGTTCAATATCACTTTTTAGCCTTTTGTCCTGGGTCATTTAGTGTTGTCAAGGGTAACTGCGACACATAGTATACATTTAAGTCACTGGATAGTTCACTATCTAGTAGTTGACTTTTTCCTCCTATATTGATCTTGCTTGAATTAGAGAAAAATACCGTTAACTGGTCAAGTGGCAGAGAATTTTCTGCCTGATTAACTTCTGGAAGTAATGCCATTCTATTTAGCAATTGCAACAAAAATACTGGCAGCTGGCCCAGATATTGCTTTCTGTCAACATTCCGTGTCTGCAGAAACAACAATTAAACAAAAGAAATTATTCAAATTTTAGAATGTAATTTACTAATTACTAAACAACATCTGAAAGAAATGTCATTAAAACATGAAATGCATGTGCTTAAAAGTTAATACCATCACCTTGACAATTTTTAGCAATCTTAAAAGGAGAAGCCACTTTTCAAAATTCATATTACTGAACCACTCTGTTCACTGGAAGAAAATAAAGAAAATTGTGTACATCTTAAACTCTAACGTAGCAGGCCACTCAATTAAAAACTAAAATTACGACAGTTTGAGTTAATATCTTCAAAACATAAGAAATGTCATGTATTACCTATATATACAAACCAAAATAATCCAGTTACAGGTGAATCTTATTTGAACACCTTTAACAATGTTCATCACTCAAAACCTCATGTAGTAGAACAATCCAGTAAAATAGTAAGCAACGGAAATTGTGTGCAATCGAAATTCTGACCTTGGAAAATACTATTTAGTATTAATTGATAGCAGGATTCATACATTGTGATTTATCATTTCTTACAGACATAAAATGATTCATGCAATTGACTCATATCTATAAACATGAGCAATCTCTGAGTCCCAATAACAGAGGGAAGAGGCTGAACAAGGTTTTAGATACGAATGACAACACAAACATTTTTGTGAATATTTTGTTATGACCTTGTCTTATACCCTATCACAAGCTTACAGAGTTCATTAATGAATATAGTCAACAGTTTTTTATTCTAGTGCCAGGATGCTGCCAAGCATTATATCTCCCTAAATGCTGCTGTATTGGATCTAGGTAAGACTACGTAAGGAGGGAGGAAACAATGGATGCTAGTGACTCACAGCTCCAACTAAAAAGGGCAATGAGACTCCCACAAAAGCCCAGTTTTGGATAACACCTAAAGCAGGTTTTTGTTTCTCTTATAGCAATAAACAGTTGACCTAGCAGTGCTGCTTGAAGTCTTGCCCTAGCATTGGTGCGCATACTCCCAAAATATAATTCTTTGTCTTAGTTTGTTTCTCTTCGATGCATTTCATATCACATAGGATGGCAGATACATCAACCACTACACTTTGGATGTAATGACTCAACTCGAGTTATAGGGAACATAGAAATATTAGCATGCATATGATAGCTACATATGCATGTATCACGTGTACTGCACTAGTACATGCACTAATCAATTATGAAAAAACTCAGTGTAGAGTAATGCGTGAATTATTGAAGTATTGAGTAAATATCTAACTCACCAGAATATAATGAATATAGTGTGAGGTAAAAGTTATACTTACTGTTGTCGCATAGATTGTCAAGGCACCGCGACAACGGCTCAGATTGGGAGCTGTCACCCTTATCCCCAATCTCTCTATTTAAGCTGTCTCCTTGCAAGCTAAGGGAGGTAGACCCTATTAGAAATGAAGATGAAGAATCCAGGAGACACAGCTAAAACATCAAATACTTGATAAAAGGAACGAGATTCCACAGATCTAAATTAGATTTCACGTTTAAGACCAGTGCCTAATGGAGTCAAACAAGATCTCGCTATGCAATTATAAACAAGTGGCATTTAACAGCTGCTTATTAAAACACGATTGATCACAATGATATTCAACTGAAAACACCACAACCATGCATTAAAATATCCTAAACCCACAGCAATATTATCACAAGATGAAAATGCCAGATATTTGCAATATTTCCAAATTTATGATGCTTCAATTAATTTCGATCCAGAAAATGTTTCTATAGTCAAAACTTTAGATAGAAAAATTTTAACACATTTGACTATAGAAAATTTGAAATTTTTTTTTTATATTTTTGTATTTTCTAGATTTTTTAGGATATTTTGAAATTTTTATATTTTTTTATTTTTTATCTTAAATCCCTAAATCAAAATTTAAACTAACTCTAAAAAATCAAAAGGAAAAACTAAAATTAAAATCTAAATTTAAAAAAAAAAAACTAAAACTAAAGTTAAAGTTAAGTTGTAAAGCTAATCTAAAAAATTAAATCTAAAACTTAAACAAAATTAAAATCTAAATTAAAACTAAATATTAAAAATCGAGTCCTAAAACTAAACTAAACTATAACTAAAACGAAATCTAAAGTTAGATCTAGCCTAAATCGAATTTTATTAAACTAAACTAAAAGCCTACGACTAACTTAACACTATCAATCGAATTCTATAACCTAACACTAACTTACGCTATGAAATAAAACAAGAAAAATAAAAATTCAAATCTACGTCTAAGACTAAAGCCTACATAAACAAATAAAATCGAAACTACAGTCATAGCCCTACGCTACCACAACGCATCAAAACCTAAGATGAAATCGATCAAAAATAAAAATGTCGGTGTAAAAAAAATCTAACGCAGTTTTGTGTTTTTTTTTTTTTTTTGTATTTTTGGTTTATCGTTTGTGTTTGCAGGCTGGATCAGTCGACGGCGTGAAAGAAAACGACCACGTGAGAGAGCACTGTCTTGCTGCTTTGTCGTTTTTTTTGTTTGGTGCAAGACAACAAGGGGAGGCGGCTGCAAAATGAGATGGTGAACGCAGAATGAATGTGCAGTTTATGGAGCGGGCCTGGACGGCAAGGGAAAGATGGGTAATTGCAGTGAAAGATGAGGGCAGATCGATGCTTGATGGAAGTCGAGGACCAGAGGGAGATATGGCTGTAACGTTTAATGACAGTGAAATCGATGCAGCTAGGGGAACACAGGGGTGATTGATGGTCAGCAAGGTGATGATGGAAAAGAAAGCGTGAAGAAGAAATGGCAATGGCTGGAAGAGAGCAGAGATGGACCAACAGCAGTGAGGACACCTTATGCAGATGTATATGAAGGGAAATGACAGCAGTTTGTAGTGTGAAGAAAACCCAGTACTCACAAATACGTTAACTTCAGATTTTAAAATTTCTTCATTTATGCCCAGATTTCATGCTCCTTTAAATCAAAACAATGTCTGGATTCGTCCACAGTTGTAATTTGAGGCCAAATCTGCCCTTTGGAGGCTAGATCTGCCTCAGATCTTTAAAAAAAAATTACGATTTGAATCTTGAATCTGCAAGAAACCAGCCAGATCTGAAGATATGCACCAAGAGACGATTAAACCCTTACAGTCCTAAAAGAAAATTTACAAATTTACAACTAGTTTACAGATTTAAAACCCTCATGGTCAGATTTGAAATCCATTTTAGCATAGTTTAGGAATTAAAATTTTTAAATGAAAGACACAAGTCTTTGAAACCCTGCAAAATCACAAATATCGTAAGATAGACCTGGAATTTAACAAATAAAGAGCTTATCAGATTCATATTTATTGAGAGTCGGCTAGTCCAACCGAAGACTTCCCCAGACGTCCAATCTTAAAAAAAAATTCCCTGCACACTTAAATCTAAATCTTAGATCGATAAAGATTTAAGAAAACAACATGAGACCTTTGCAAAAAATCAGAATGTTATATTATAAACCCAGAAAACTGCACAAGATACCTGTATGCAGATTAATCCATGAAGGCCATGAACCATAAAATACAAGAAACAAAGTAGCAGAGTTTAAAGACAATTCACTTCATAGATCTGAAAAGGAACATCCAGATTTGTAACCCCAAAGTCTTTATGCTTTATTCCTCAAAAATTTACAAGAGCTTCCAAGACAAATTACGATCAGAATCTGGGTTGACCAGAAGAATGACAAAGAATTATCTAAATTCCATAGGACAAAGTCTACTTGACTAGTTTGGATGATCCTCGCCAAAATAATCTCAACTGTCCAAAAGATTTAATTATCTTTTAATCCGGAGCGTTGAAATTAAAATTTTGGGGAAAAAAACGAATTTATCATTTAGTTCAATTTTAATTAACTCAAAAATATTACCCAAAATTTTGACCTTGACTTAACCACCAAGGCCCAAGGGTCCAATATTTCTTAAAATTCTCAATATTCCCTTGCTTTAGAAATTTTAATCAAATCTTTCCAAATTTACAAATTTTATACAAGATTTAATCCTAAGTAGGACCCTAAATTAATTAAAATTTCACGATTTAGGATTCTTAAATTAATTGACTAGAAAATTTAATTAATTGATTGAGAGGGGATTTTAATTATTTTTCCAACCCTCTTTACATAAGATAATACATTTAGACACATGAAGGGGGAATACCCATTCGTATAGACCCTCAAATAGGTACCCAATTCTGTGACTCAAAACATGATCTAGTAGACCAAGTAGTTGAAACTACTTTTACGAGACTTGATAGAACACTAGGACTCACTTAGTATCTGCGTGTCCGTCACCCTGGCTGGGGTGGTGACTTCTAAGTCTGCTAGTCAGTGAGACAAAAAACCTCCTAGGATAGAGATCATGAACAACATACTAGGCTTACCTAGTTGTTCCACATTGAGTCCATATAAGTCTTTACATGCACCTTTCTGAGAATGATTTATCATTTGCTTGCTCCCCAGTATCGATGATGGAATCTGAATGGCACAACCACGTCGAACATGAAGAATCCCATTTGAAAAAATGGGGGTGTACTGCTATGGGGTAGTTGACAAAGTGCGGTCAACATCTGGCTCTACTTGGGGACACGTTGCTTCATTGAAGGAATGTGAAAATCCAGAATCTGCATCCAAGCAACACACAAGATTACATAAGTAGCGTCCATCCAAATATCATATAACATTAAGCTCATGAAAAATAGAAGCTCTTCTTTTATTTATTATTCTACTTAACATGAACAGTAAATCTACTCTAACTGCAAAATGAAATGCTGAAAAAACAAAGTGTAAGGTTAGAGATACAATACAGAGGATGCCCTGTGGCATCAGATGTGCTCAATATAGTGTATGCTGAGCATTTGCCTACTTTCAGGCAAGTCTGTGGGCTGCTTTTCAGATGTGCCATGTCCAATCTTGCATAATGTAGGACTCTGTCTTATCTGAATCTCAAGCTGCTCTCGACCATCAGACGAATCAAACCACTTACTTCTTTTTTGCTTCTTTCTCTTCTTCTGAGTGGGTTATGATGTTAGCAATGAGACTACTGTAAACTCCTTGTCCTCATCTTGAAGATGTTTGTACAAAATGTCTGAAGAACCTGGAGCGTGACCAATATTATTCTGGATATACTCTGTCAATGGTGACACACAAGCTTGGTCTTTCTCAACATCCTTTGAAACCATAGTGAAATCCTCCGTGTGATGAGATGGGAATGGCTTTAGTAGACAAGAAGTCTTATGATCTGTTTATGAATCTTCATAATCAAATTTCGGTTGAAATTTTTGTAATTCTTCCATTTTTTCCAATTTCTTTTGTATGGAACTCATCTCCCTGGCATGCCTTACTATTAATTTCGTCTGATTTGCCTCCATATTTTTTATTTCCAACAAGTGATTTTCCTTCATGGCAGTGATTTCCTGGGTATGTCTTGCTTCCATTGCAATCATATGATTCTGTATAATGGCCATCTGATTAATCATTATCTTTAACCTGTTTTCCATGACATTTATTTCCTTAACATGACTTTCTTCCATGGAAGTTATCTTATTTTGAAGACTGATTTGGTTAGCTTCCATGTTTTGAATCATTTGCATATGATTGGGTTGCACATCCTTAATCATCTGAGCTGGTTCCTTAACCCGAATTTCATGATCTTCTATATGCATGTGATAGTCCTTACCAACAACATTAATTTGATGGCTTGACCTTGCCATTCTACTAGCTATGATTCTTTTGACAACATGGCAAGTAACTTCTTCATGAAGATCATTATAGGCTCTACAATAAGGCAGAGCTTCATCCACAAGATTTGCAAACTCAAGTTGATTTGTCGGTCTCTGCTCATTAGATAGGCCTCTTTTCTGCAAAGCATTATTATTTCTAAATTGGGAATTCTGCATTTGAGCCCTTTCCATTTGGACCAACCTAGCCTGTAAGATACTTATTTCCTTAGCATGATTAAGCTTCATGCTTTCAAGTTTCTTAGCATGATTAAGCTCCATGCTTTCAAGTTTTTGCATTAACTTTTTCATAGGGTCATCATCATCTTCTAGAGGTTCTTTTAACTTAGAATCTGTTAAAGATCTATCAAAATCTGGAGTTTTGGACATTCCAGATGCTTTCTTATCCTTTTCAATCTCCTCAGCTAAAGATTGACAAGCTTTATAATTTGCAGTTTTAGCACGCCTTAACTCATATGAAGTATCAGAATCAAAAGCATCAATGTAAAAATTCAGAAGAGATCCATCAGGAGGTTTATGAGTTTGAGATATTTCTCTAAGAATACCATTAAATCTCCTATTAAATTCTTCAGTCGTTTCATTTTCTTTCTTTTTTATGGTACTGATTTCTCTTACCAAATGCCTATCTTCCCTTTTATCACCATACTTTTCCTTAAAAGCAGTTACAAAAGTATCAAATGAATTATCAGGTTTTTCCGTAAACCATTCAACAATATCCTCACCAAAAGTAAGAACAAAAGTTTTCATCTTTACATCCTCGAAATTATTTTTTGCAACTGCAAATCTATTCCACCAGTTAGTGAAAGCAAACAAATGAGATTTAACACTGACTGCATCATTTCCTTGAAAAGATGGTAATTTATCCATTTGAGGAACATCATGGGGATAACCCTGAATATTAGCAAAATTACACGGGGCAAAAACATCCATGATATCGTTTTTAAGATTTTAGAAATAGATCTGTGTTCAAGAATAGTCAAAAGGTCCTCAAGAAGTGAACTTCTTAGCAAGAACTCTTGTAAGAAATGAAAAAATTGGAGTTGCCACTTGAACATGAAACTAATTCTAAAATAGAAGAAATAATCGAGAGATAGCAGATGGATATCAGGGGGGATTCTTGTCTGGGAATAAAAAGATGAATAAGTGGAGTCGCCACCCAAACAAGAAGCCAACCGAAATGTCCAGGTGCTAAAGATACGATGATGGAATGATTAGTGATATGACGAAAGATAAGACGATGAAAATATGAAGAGATGAAAAGTCGCCAGGAAATGTGATCCCTTGCACAGGCTAATGAATGGCGAAAGAAGATTTTAAGATTATAAAATGTCGTTAAGACCAAGGACAGAAAAACTCTATCCCCCGCAACGGCGCCAAAAAATGTTGTCGCATAGATTGTCAAGGCACCGCGACAACGGCTCAGATTGGGGGCTGTCACTCTTATCCCCGATCTCTCTATTTAAGTTGTCTCCTTGCAAGCTAAGGGAGGTAGACCCTATTAGAAATGAAGATGAAGAATCCAGGAGACACAGCGAAAACATCAAATACTTGATAAAAGGAACGAGATTCCACAGATCTAAATTAGATTTCACGTTTAAGACCAGTTCCTAATGGAGTCAAACAAGATCTCGCTATGCAATTATAAACAAGTAAGTGAGGTTTAACTGTTGCTTATTAAAACACGATTGATCACAATGATATTCAATTGAAAACACCACAACTATGCATTAAAATATCCTAAACCCACAGCAATATTATCACAAGATGAAAATGCCAGATATTTGCAATATTTCCAGATTTATGATGCTTCAATTAATTTCGATCCAGAAAATGTTTCTATAGTCAAAACTTTAGATAGAAAAAATTTAACACATTTGACTATAGAAACTTTGAAAATTTTTTTTTATATTTTTGTATTTTCTAGATTTTTTAGGATTTTTTGAAATTTTTATATTTTTTTATTTTTTATCTTAAATCCCTAAATCAAAATTTAAACTAACTCTAAAAAATCAAAAGGAAAAACTAAAATTAAAATCTAAATTTAAAAAAAAAAACTAAAACTAAAGTTAAAGTTAAGTTCTAAAGCTAATCTAAAAAATTAAATCTAAAACTTAAACAAAATTAAAATCTAAATTAAAACTAAATATTAAAAATCAAGTCCTAAAACTAAACTAAACTATAACTAAAACGAAATCTAAAGTTAGATCTATCTTAAATCGAATTTTATTAAACTAAACTAAAAGCCTGCAACTAACTTAACACTATCAATCGAATTCTATAACCTAACACTAACTTACGCTATGAAATAAAACAAGAAAAATAAAAATTCAAATCTACGTCTAAGACTAAAGCCTACATAAACAAATAAAATCGAAACTACAGTCATAGCCCTACGCTACCACAACGCATCAAAACCTAAGATGAAATCGATCAAAAATAAAAATGTCGGTGTAAAAAAAATCTAACGAAGTTTTGTGTTTTTTTTTTTTTTTTTGTATTTTTGGTTTATCGTTTGTGTTTGCAGGCTGGATCAGTCGACGGCGTGAAAGAAAATGACCACGTGAGAGAGCACTGGCTTGCTGCTTTGTCGTTTTTTTTGTTTGTTGCAAGACGACAAGGGGAGATGGCTGCAAAATGAGATGGTGGCAACGAATGAATGTACGGTTCTTGGTAGGGCACAGATGACAGGGAAAGATGGGTAATTGCGGTAGAAAGATGAGGGCGGAATACGATGCTTGATGGAAGTCGAGGACAGGAAGATATGACTTGTAACGTTTAATGTGATGCATCCGATGCGGCTGAGAATAAGGTGGTGAGTAATTGACAAGGCAATGATGGAAAAAGCGTGAAGTGGAAATGAAATAGGCCGGAAGAGAGCGAATTCAAGAGAGCGGTGAGGACGCCTTGTGCGGATGTATATGAAGGGAAATAATGACGGTTTGAGAGTGTGAAGAAAACCAAGTGCCTCACAAATACGATATAACCTGGGATTTTAAGTACAACATTTATACCCCGTTGTACTCTTTAAATCGAAGTAATGGATCGTCAAGTTGTAATTTGAGACGGATACGCCTTGCAGACTAGATGCCTAGATCTTTAAAAAAAAATTCGATTTGAACCCTGAATCTGCAAGAAATCAGCCGGATCTGAAGATACACACCAAGCAACGATTAAACCCTTACAATTCTAAAAGAAAATTTACAAATTTACAACTAGTTTACAGATTTAAAACCCTCATGGTCAGATTTGAAATCCATTTTAGCACGGTTTAGAAATTAAAATTTTTAAATGAGAGGCACAAGCCTTTGAAACCCTGCAAAATCACAAATATCGTAAGATAGACCTGGAATTTAACAAATAAAGAGCTTATCAGATTTATGTTTATTAAGAGTCGGCTGGTCCAACCGAAGACTTCCCCAGATGCCCAATCTTTAAAAAAAAAAATTCCCTGCACACTTAGATCTGAATCTTAGATCGATAAAGATTTAAGAAAACAACATGAGACCTTTGCAGAAAAATCAGAATGTTATTTTATAAACCCAGAAAACTGCACAAGATACCTGTATGCAGATTAATCCATGAAGACCATCAACCATAAAATACAAGAAACAAAGTAGCAGAGTTTACAGACAATTCACCACATAGATCTGAGAAGGAACATCAAGATTTGTAACCCCAAAGTCTTTATGCTTTATTCCTCAAAAATTTACAAGAGCTTCTAAGAACAAGTGCACGATCCTGAGATCGGATGACTCAAGAATGACAAAGACCTCTAAATTTATAGGACAAAATCTCTAACGGCTAGTTTGGATGATCCTCGTCAAAATAATCTCAATCGTCCAAAAGATTTAATTATCTTTTAATCCGGAGCGTTGAAATTAAAATTTTGGGGAAAAACGAATTTATCATTTAATTCAATTTTAATTAACTCAAAAATATTATTTTTGAGTTAATTACCCCAAAATTTTGACTTTGACTTAACCACCAAGGCCCAAGGGTCCAATATTTCTTAAAGTTCTCAATATTCCCTTGGCCTGGGGCTGTCAAAATCATTTTCCAAGGACCCACAAATTTTTCCTTTAAAGATTTAATCCTAATTTAGGACTCTAAATTAATTAAATTTCTGGTTTAATATTTTATTAATTAATTGACCAGAAAATTTAATTAATTGACCAAGAGGGGATTATAATTATTTTTCCAACCCTCTTTTACATGAGATAATACATTTACATACATGAAGGGGGAATACCCATTCGTATAGACCCTCAAATAAATACCCAATTCCGCGACTCAAAACATGATCTAGTAGACCAAGTAGTTGAAACTATTTTTACAAGGACTCGATAGAACACTAGGACTCACTTAGTATGCTGATGATAAAATCCACCCTAGCTTTGGGGTGAGGCTGGAGGGAAAAACTCTGCCGATCACTTTCGTGAATCAATGAGACAAAAAACCTCCTAGGATAGAGATCATCAACAACATACTAGGCTTACCTAGGTTGTTACATACATTGACGGTCTTACTTAGATCATTTACATCATAACATGCAGAATGGGTTTACATCATTTGCAAAACTGTCGACTGATGACTGATGATGGAATCTGAATGGCGCAACCACGTCGAACATGAAGAATCTCATTTGAAAAAATGGGGGTGTACTACTATGGGGGTAGTTGACAAAGTGCGGTCAACACCTACCACTATCATAATATAACTAATATTTTGTTCAAAAGAAAGTAAAAGCATTGACTTATGTAAATAAAATATGGCAATTTAATAAAATCCAAGATATTTACTAAATAGAGATATTTAATAATAAATCCAAGATATTTCAGGAATCCAAGATACTTATTAAATAATGATATCTAATAAATCCAAGATATTTTAGGAATCCAAGATATTTATGAAATAATAATATTTTAATATAAACTCTTAAGATATTTTAAAAGAAGATATTTTAATATTTTAGGAATCCAAGATATTTATGAAATAATAATATTTTAATATAAACTCTAAGATATTTTAAAAGAAGATATATTAGTAAATATCTTGGATTCCTAAAATAGCTTGGATTTATTAAATATCTTGGATTCCTGAAATATCTTGGATTTATTATTAAATATCTTTATTTAGTAAATATCTTGGATTTTATTAAAATGTCATATATTTTATTTGCACAAGTCAATGCTTTTACTTTTCTTTGAACAAAATATTAGTTATATTATGATAGTGGTAGGTATAACTTTTATCTCACACTATATTCATTATATTCTGGTGAGTTAGGTATTTACTCAATACTTCAATAATTCACGCATTACTCTCCATTGAGTTTTTTCATAATTGATTAGTGCATGTACTAATGCAGTACACGTGATACATGCATATGTAGCTATCATATGCAGGTCTCATATGCATGCTAATATTTCTATGTTCCCTATAGCTCGAGTTGGGTCATTACATACACTCCTCCTTCAGAAAACTTTGTCCCGAAGTTAAATTTTATGTCGTATATCATTAATTATATAAGTGATTAGTATAATCATATAAGGGTGGTGTACCATAATTGAATTTTTGTTTAATGTGGGAAAACAATTTAACATTTATGTTTTGATCATTTACTGTTTTACAAATTTAGTAGTCACGTCTTGCCCCAATGGAGTTCCCAAGCTATTCTAGAATCATCCTATTCTTCCTAATCTCTTTCACTCCCATCCTATCCGTCCTTTACAGGAATATGTCATGGCATCAATTTTACTGATCCAACCATCCATAGACCTTAAGGGTGTCAGCATCAATTACGTCAACCTGATTGACTAGTAGGCATCAGGCAGTCATCATCACACGTCTAGGGGAGCGTGACTCGCACAGCCCTTGATGACTTCAGGTTTTAGAGGATAAACGGTGGGCAACACCTCCACCCCTCCTAGTAAGACCAGGGTTAACACCCTATCATGGAATTTCAATGCATCTCAATTGTTCTTGGAGTTTTGTTATCATGCAGTCGGTTTGGTAACGATATCATCTGCGATATAAAACACTTGTCCACAAATTATAACATATGTATCAATATGTTCAAAGCAAATTGTTACCCATATAACAATTTCTACACATTCCAAATATATTGCTATCTACGATATTGATCCTTGAGTTCATATAACATACTTGATTATGTTTATCCAATAGGTCTGTAAATTCATTTTCACCTTGAAAAGTCAAGTGCAATCACTCTTTTATTTCTATCTCATCATTTATGTTGATATGTAAAATTATAGATACCATATCCATAACATAATCCATAATTTATATTAGTATCCTTGTACCGTACCAACAATGTTTAAGCAAAACTTTCTTCATATTGGTATCCATGTACCAGCAATGTTTAAGCAATTAATATATTATCACATGTCATGGTACAAAATGACAGTCTTTAAGTATCCATCCAAAATATGGTAAGATTATACAAAATAAGTTTTTAAATACTTATTAAATATAACCCACAATTATAAATGTCATATAGAATAATCGAACACGGATATAAAAATAAGGGTGTAGCTACTAGTTTCTATACTATATTAACTGATTAACCTTATAAAAGTCACAGGTTGAAACTCTAAATCTAAATGGAGGGATGCTCCAACCTTTATGATTGCATATATAGAAACGAAATGAATTGAAACAAGAGCACAAAACACTTACTGTTTAGTCGAAGCATGATCTAATTTCTTGATATAGGTTGATTAAGAACTTTAAAACACAAAACTACATATGGATCTAGCTAATCTTTTAATTTTTGTTATTTATTTGTCTTTTAAGTCTAATTATCTTTGATCTGTAATCTGGATCCCAAGAGATAATAATAACATTAACTTCTTTATCATGTTATTTCAGCTCATCTTCAGCCTAAAATCTAAAATCCATGGAGTAGGGTTTTGCAGGGCTAATCATTAGGGTTACGCTGGAGATGGAGGAAAAGTTAATCGACTACTTTAAAAATCTCTTAGTGAAAGGTTTATTTTCATAGAAGGAATTTGTCACTGATTGAAAATGCATTATTCACTTTGCATTATACTTGGTCTACTAAGAGTGTCATGTTTTCAACAAGATGTCAATTGTTGATAAACATATAATTTCCTCCTTTTAATAAGAAATTCACAATTTACAAGATATGCATAGTCACATTATTAGTATGTTATAGTTTCGATATAGTCTCTTTACTTGCAAGTTTTACCATTTAAAGTCTTAACTCTAGCTAGGATATTACTAGCTTTACCATCATTCCTTAAACCATAGTTTCATTTCTATTATATTGACTCATTTAATCCAAACACATAACACATCACTGGTATACCCTCTCCTTATTCTTCACATTAATCATTTTCTCATTAGTCCTTAGGCCTCATCTTATCACCAAATGTATTTTCTTTTCTAACGATGTATAATTATTATCCTTAATATTTACCTTTAACCACAATTTCGTAATTTATGTATAAGTCTAAATTGTACATCAAATACTTATAGCCATGTTTAAAGAGTCATCATCAAATATCAAAGACAACCATAGAATCCATGTAGTGGTCAACAAGAACTAGGCAAAACATTTGTCCACTGTAATGGAGTCCTCAAGTACTATTAGCAGCATAAAACTCAAAATCTAATTTGATACTGGTGCTACTGATAGTTTTATTTCATCATATACATTAAATAAATGTGGGTTGGCAACCGCAAGCAAAACGATTTCATATAGGTAGAAATGGCTTCAGAAAACTTCATCCCGAAGTTAAGTTTTATGTTGTATATCATTAATTATTTAAGTGATTAGTATAATCATATAAGGGTGGTGTACCATAACTGAATTTTCTTTTAATGTGTGAGAACACTTTAACTCTAAGATATTTTAAAAGAAGATATTTTAATAAATATCTTGAAAAGATATTTGACTAAAATATTTATTAAAAGAGGATATTTTAATAAATATCTTGAAAGGGGATTTGTGTATAAAAGGAGAAGGGGGGGAAACTTGATGGGCATGGGGAGTGAGGTGGGAAAATTGACCCGGATACTATCAGAGGAGTTCTAACTGCGGGAGGCATGAGCAGTGAGTTCTAACAGAGTCATGGAGTGATCTCGATTGTTATTAAAGTTTTGGTCACGGGAGCCAGAAGACTTGTCTTCTAGATCTGGGGACCGGAGAGCTTGACCTCAGATAGGCTGGAAGGAAAACGGCGGTTTGGTGACGGAAGTTGGAGCCATGGCGGATCAGGAACATCTTCAAACACGGTTCCAGGTAAGTATTAAATAGTCAATTGATATATATTCTGCTTCAAAAATCCCACTCTAGATTGCGTAGTATAAATTCTGTTAATGATTGTTAATTGTGAAAATTATGGTCCTTACATTGGAATTGTGAAGGTTTCAAATAAAAAGAGTCCTAGGATAGGACCTGTTACCCACCACCTGTTGAAGTGAACAAAGTTCCTTCTCAAGTTAACTACTCCAGAAGACTTGGAATATTAGAATATCCATTGAGAATACAAATATTATATTAAATAGTATGATGAATCAGAACTGATGTTACGAATGAGGCCTGCTTATATACCTAGACAAGTGCCTCTTCACGAAAGGTCATGTCTCATCAGACATGCCTCTTTCGTACTAATTACTAATTAACTAATCATTATTTATGGGTTACAATATTTATATTATTTTATTCATAACATTGCCTTCCTCCTCAAAAAGTTTTGTCCTCAAAGCTTATTGATGAAAGGCCTTGATCTATTTTTCTGTTACGAATGTCTACTCGTCTCAGGGCAGTCATCCTTATTGATACAAGTTGATATGATCCTCTAAGAGACAAACAAAATTGTCGCACTAAGAAGGAATCAGACCATCCTAGATCGATCTCCTATGGAATCTTACGGTGACTGGCAACCTGTGATGAATTGTAATCACATGAGTAGATTGCACCGATATTAATATTCTTCAGAACATCAGTTTGTTGATTCTGTTCTGAATACGTAGCTTGATCGAGTTGTCTATTCTCGTGATTCAGATGTCGATAAGGAATCCTAGTGATTTGATTTTCCCTGATTTCATTTGTGTCGTCTTCTTGATGCATTTGAAGTACCTGATTTCCTTTAGTTATGAAAGTTGAATGGTTAATTTCTAGGTGTTCACTTGAATCTTTTGTTGTTGGAACTGCAACTTCTGAGTACATATTTACTTCATCTAGTTTATCCACTTCTTTAGTTGGGATATTGACTAGATCGGAGTTTCGATATTTTTCTTCAACATGGACTAAAGACTTCAATACTTCTTCTTGAGTAAGTTTTTCTAACTTGACATTAAGTAGCTTCTTGTCACTTTTGAGCTTATTTACTTGCGTAAGAAGGTTTTGATTACGATTCCTTGGACGTAAAAGCTCTTCGTTTTCTGAATTGTTGATTTTATCCTTAGTATTCTTCTCATCATCTTTTAAAATTTTGATTTGTTCTAATAAATTTTTATTAAGGTTCTTTAGATGTAAATTTTCCTCTTCTTCTTCTGATAAGTGTTTCTTGAGTTCATTCTTTGTGACCTTAGTCTTCTTGACTTGTCCAATTAGTTTTTCAATGTGGTCCTTGAGGCGAGAAATTTCTTCGTCCTTTTCCATTACTAGTTTGTAATGTATATCTGCAAGATCTTCATATTCTTGTTCTAAAACTTTCTTGTTTTGCCGAAGTTCAGCGATTATGTCTTTCTTTTGATCTTTCAACTGCAATTTCTCGATACATGGGATTACATCATTTTGTAGGGATGATGAGAGGTGCTTATCTTCTAATTTGGATTCTGTCTTCTTCATTTCGTTATTAAAATTTGTATGTTGTTTTCCAACTGTTGCCATTAACTCTTTCATCTGTCTTGCTAATGTTTGTTTTTCTGTATCATTTAGACATTCAACTAAAGTAAAAGCTTTGTAACATTTTATGCGCACGACATTTTGATTTCTGAGTGACTCGTGACAATTAGGATATCCTTGTGAGCAAAAAGGACATATTGCAAAGAACCCACGGTTCTTTGTGGAAATCATCTCTTTACCTTGTTTTTTCCACTATGTATATATTTTCCTTTAAATTTTCTTTTTTTTTTTTAAATTAAATTAATTAATTTAATCTTATATAAGTTAATTAATAAAATTTAATCAAGTTAAATGTTTATAACCGTAATGTATATAAAAAAAATTATTCGATTTAATATATATAATAAGGCTTTAAGGTTGGCAACTCTTAAGTATACAGGGTCACGTCTTTTGGAAAAGGCGGCTTATCCGGAATAAGGTTATAGACGGGTGGCGAAAGGGGATTGGAGCAAAATGAATGACAGGGTAGACGAACACGACGGTGAGTTGATCAGACAACATCGAGGCGGACTCCTGGAAGAAAGGGAGCAGGTGATCGGTTGGTCAGCGACAAAAGGCGACGAGTGTAGAGGGAGAACAACGGTGAACGCAGTGCGATGGAGCATAGGGTGCAACATATAGGTAGCAAAGGCAATGGTTGCGGGCAGCAGTAATGCGTTGGTGGTCGGTGTGTCAATTATGTCGATCTGTGTAGAGGAGGAGATGGTGGTGTATTTTGTGGACAATGGAGAAGGTCGCGACTACGGATATGTAGTGGTGGCATTTGTGGTGGTAAACGATGGTGTGCTAGGGTCAGTTGCGATAATGATTTAGTGCAGCGAGATTCGGACAGTTCGGATGAGTGGTGACAGTGCACAGTGCAGGAGTGATGTTATGGTGGTTGCAAATAGTGGCAACTTTGATGTACTTCGACGGCCAAAGAGCGGTGGGGTCAATGGTGTATGACAGGTGTCGAAGTGGTTGTGGAAAAGGACGACGAAATATGGCTAGACCTCGATGGTGGTACTCGGGAGCGTGTCTGAGGGAGATTGTGATTTGTCGAGTGTTGTGGACGCAGTTAGTTGACGAACTGTTGTCTACTCTCTGTAATGGTGATTGATTGTCAGGTATGGGATGACAAATCGATGGTGTTTGGGACCGATTGTTAGCGATCAAGAGGTGACAGCGATACAGCGAACAGAAGCACGGAGTGTGGACCGAAATTAATTTCATATACACAGTGGAAGGCGACGTCTATTTGAGGGAATGACTAGCGTGTGCGGTCGGGCTTGTTTTGTTATTTAAATCTTTTAATATATATATGTGTGTGTGTGTGTGTATGTGTGTATTTTTTTTTAATAATTTTTTTTTATATAATTTATTTTGTTTTTTATACAAATATATTTATTTGCTTTTTCTTTTTCTTTTTTTTCCTTTTTTCTTTTATATATATAACTTTATTTATTTATTTTTCTTCTCTTTTTTATATTATTATTATTATTTTCTTCAATGGCCAAGGGCCTCTAACAAACTCAGCAATGGAGAAACTCCAAAATTTGTAGTGAATGCTTCAACCACAACAGCAACAAGGTTGACTATTTTTATGGTCAAAGACCTAGATCAGAGAGCGTGGCTCTGTGCAACGGTTAAGCTGTCGAAGGCTCTAACTTTTCTGATACCAAATGAAGTGAACAAAGTTCCTTCTCAAGTCTTCTGGAGTATTTAACTTGAGAAGGAACGTTGTTCACTTCAGCTGTGGGTAGTGTATATAGGAGAAAATTTTTCTCCTAGATGGTCCTCAACTAGCAGACAACAGCCCCTTGCAACCACCAAATAGCTTGTTGTGCCATTATCTCTGCCACCTGAGCCAACCAAGTGGTCCCTCGCCCATCTGTTATGATTGTATGTTTGAAGGTGGGCCTCCTGTCCCCAAAGGTATGGATTTTCATCGGTATAGTTGAGTAATTTTCCTTACTTGTCATGGGCACTTTTGGGCATGGATTGGTGGGGGGATTCAGAGGAAAGAGTGGGCTAGGTTTATACTCTTGTCTTCACTGCCCAATGTCGTGGTTAACCTTGTACCTTAGTCCCGTGGGATCTCTTTTACTGGCCATTAGCTTAATGGTTGACACTACATGGGTAATCCTGATGTTGGTTTCGTGGTTCCACATTCTAACACCATATACATCGCCCCTTCCACTCATTTTAGCCCCATTCATCTATTTTCCCATCAAGGTCCACATATGTTCGTTGGGTCGACATAGGGTTAGCCTCCCCCTAGCCATGTCGACACCTTAGGTCGGGCCTGGAACAATGCCCCGGAGGTTGATGTAGCTAAAAAGAAAAGAAAAAGCATAATTTGGCCACTCTCAATAGGAAATGTACCACAAAATGCAAAAAATGGTCGGGACATACAAATTTAGCACGTGGGCAAAAGCCAAACATGAGCTCTACCCCTTGTCCATGACCATCACCCTAGTTCTTATGGACCCTAAATGAGCCTCCTCCATCATTAAGGAACCCATGATTGTCCCAACCCTTGGTGGGCGATGAATTGCCCCACCTTAAGGGAGTGTCCACTGCTATATATTTCACAACATGTTGTCATCCCTTGGAGCCCCGAGCACTTATGAGGAAAAATCAATCAAAGGCAAAAGGCATATAAAGAAGGGTGGAAAAACAAAGGTCGGGGTAACTCATGTGCCACGATTTGCTCTCTCCTACACTCATATACCCAAGTGTGGGCTTCCCTTATTATAGCTACCCATGTACCATGACATGTGGTCTAGATGATTCCCCTGATCCCCACTCTGTTCCATTACTTTATTATGTGCTACCTAGTACCTACCACTTGAGGGATGTATCATGGACATGTCACCCCCTTTTAGAGGTTAAAACCACCTAATAGGTTCCTTGATTAACCCCCTATTGAGCTTGGAGACACTTGTACATGGCAAAGCCCACTATGGAAGAGCATGCCACCATAAAATGCCCCATTGATTCCATGACTTGTAAGCTCTTTTACTTGATTATTCTAATGATTTATTGTATGGGAGGGCAAGGAGACGCATCAGATCTTATGCAGGATTGCAGGTGGATCTCCATTTGGGGCTTGGTCTCCCTATACGGAGGCCTAGCCCTCTAGAGGGCCACATTGGCACTTATAGGGTGAGCGTTGAGAGCCATGGGCCTCCACCATAGTAGAGAGTACTTCCAGGATCCCTAGCACCACTCATTGATTGCTCATGTTCCACCATTTGGATAAGGATGATGCACCTAGTTCACCATGCCCAGTTGGCTCCACACTTGCGCCATACACTTGCAACTTCTTCCTGTCACTAAGATCTGAACAAAAGAGGAATCCGAATTTCTACTGGCACCTTGTCACCATACTATCCGAAATCAGATAAACCTTTTCCGTGGAGATCCGAAATAGTCTCATTGTCTATACACAGAAAATCTCAGAGGTATGCAAGGTCTGAACTCTATCTTTGACAACCGAAAACTTCAGAGGTATCCGAACTGTTTTATATTCCTGTGGTGACCCTAGCCGCATATATATAGTGGTTGGTCTCCTGAAATTGTCAAAATTCCTACACCTAGAATCCCACTGCAACAACTGATGAGAGTTCTTCTATTTGTTAATTTCTTGAACAAATTATTTACAGTGTTCTACGATAAATATTGAACCCCATACACTACAGCCTTCACAAAATTAAACTGCGGAAAATAGATAAGTGCGGAAACAAGATCTGAGCAAGAATAAACAATAGACACATGACACCGTTATTTTTGGACTATGTCCCCGGAAAAACCCAATGCCAAAAAACCGTTACAGCCGCTGAGGGTTTGTTCATTACGCAATAATTTTGAATACAATCTGGGATGCCTTACTGGCCATCCACACAGAGAATCTGACTGACAAAGAGCTAGTGAGGATTACCTCACACTAACACTGGAAAATCCTGACTGACCAAACACTAAGCTGATGAGCCCTACATTGCATCTGCGCAGTTCTATGTCACTCTGCGTGGTGACTACGTCACCTCTGCTTGTTGGCTCTTCTGTTGGTTGTATACTAATCTTTGGCCCTTCCAATATCACACCCCCGCACTCTGGCTCTAGATATGAATGATCCTCAGCTGAATCTCGGATCTCCTCAAAGCGACAGCGCTGCCTCTGCGTGGCATTGTGTTGCCTCTGCGTAGTTGTTGTGCTGCCTCTTCTGCGTATTGCCCTCTATATTCTCTGGTGTGTATTCTAGGCTCAGGAAATGACCTTCCAACCGGAATTTATGTCTGCCCCTCTCTACAAGAATCAACTCAATCAACCTTCTCCCTGAGCAATGCTCACTAAAGAATTTCGATCTCTAGACTTTGTCGGTCTCTCGGTGTATTTTCCAAATGCCACATTAAGTCCTTATAATCTTCTCGTTGAGACTTCAACAGCCAAGATTAAATCATTAATAAATGGCTAAGATTAACCTGACTTGATCTTCGTCTTTTCTAGAAGATTCACACCCTATTTTAATTAATATCCTTTAATTATTTTAATTTTCTAAGTTTAGACTTAGGTTCCCATTAAAAATAATTAATTATTTTCATAAAGCACAATCCGGGTGGAATTTACCAAAACGCTTTTTGGGTTCTTTAGAATACATGTGCCTAAGCCACCTTGCAAAATTTGAGACTTAGAGCACATCCAATGCTACCAGAAATCAACACTCCCTCTTAGCGAGGAATGTGCTCTAGCAATACATCCAGTTGAAGTATTGCTCTGATTCTGCAACATCTCCCTCTACGCTGCTAATGTCTGACACTGTTGCATTCGTGATGTTGTTGACCCTGCGTATTGTTGTCAACTGCCACTACACAGCAACTCTGTTGCTCATTGCAACAGAAAAAACATCCAAAATTTGAACTAAGTGTTCAGTAGGATGCCTCTCTTACTGAAGATCTGACTATTGTTGGTCTCTATGTTGTCCCTATGAAGTTTTTGCGCTGCTTCTAACTCTGCACTGTTGCCAACTCTACTCTATGCTGCTCAGACTCTGGCGCTCACTAGCCACTATGCTGTCACTTTTGCACTCCTCTGCACCAACTGATACTTGTCCATCCTGTTACTTTTGATGTGGGCTCCCATAGCAAGGTTATGATCTGAGAGGTGGACTCCTCAAGGATCCTGCCCAACTGTAGTTCTGTTGAACTACAGCTCTAGATCACCCCAATTCTCCCCTAGATATATGTGGGAAATCATTGTGAATTCCTCCTCCTCTATCTTTGCAGCTACAGCCTGCGGATCATGCTTCTCATCTTTGTCCTTCTTCTTAAGAGGACATTGTGTAATGTAATGTCCCATCTCACCACACCGAAAGCATTTAATCTTTGAGACATCCTTCTTTCCTCTCCGTTGCTCCTGTTGCCCCTTTAATGTTGCATTCTCCTCCTCCTCCCTAGGCTACCTCCCACTGCTATTGTTGCCATCAAGTTTACACTTGTGTAAGTCTCTCCTCATCTCTTCCTGCTGAAGAGCTGCCCACATTCCTTCCCAATCCGGCAACTTCTCTCTGCCCAGGATGCTCTGGAAAAAGACTTGATATTCTTCAAACACAGAATTCAAGGCAAATATGACCATCTTTGTGGCCTGAGGAGCTGCTCCCACATCTGGCAGTTGATCTCGAACCTCCGAAAGTTTTGCAAGGAATGGATCAACGTGTTCTCCCTTTTGCATCTTGGTAGACCGCAACTTTTCCTCCAATAACATCTTCCGCTGCTCGGAAGACCCCTCATATGGCATAGCCAACGCTTCCCACATTTCCTTGCCTATCCCTTTGCCGGAAATGTGTGAAACTATGTGATCCTTCACTCCATCGAGGACCAACCGTTTGGATTTTTCCATGCAGTTCTTCAAGGCTCTCAATGGTGTTGCATCTATTGGTTCAGTTATTGCACTGTCAATGAAGGCCTTCAACTCATGCTCATCCAGAAGGAAGGAGATCCTTGCCTTCCAGATTACGTAGTTGGAGGCACCCTCCAACCGATCCTGATCACGCAACCCATTGCCTGCCATCTTGCCCAATCAAATGTCGAACTGCTGCCTCTAACCCTCTGCGCGGCTGGCTCTACACACTCCCTACTGGAGTCAGCCAAATAAAACACGATCTCACTACTTCTGCACCGGAAATTAGAATTTCTTGGGAAAGAAACTATCTGAGGTCAGAATTCCCCCAAGTGTGTTTTCTTTTTCTCTCTTCTAACACTTTTTGCACCAACAACTGTTGCTACAACAAAACTGTGTCCCACCAGTTGCTAATCTCTGATGAATTTGTTGCGTTGCTCCCTCTGCCTCTGACAAACTGCAAACTAGAAAATCCTGCCTCTCTATTGGCTCACTCAAAGAGAGATTTCCTTGTAGATCTAGCCCTCCTGGCTTGGACTGCCCAATCACTGGGGAAATCGATCTGCTGCTTACGCAGCTCTTTGATCCCCTGCTTCTTCTTCAACGTTGGATCCTTTTGGTCTGCTCTCTTGCTCCTCCTGCATTGCTAAACAAGCTCTGATACCATGTGAAAATTCCTACACCCAGGATCCTACTACAGCAACTCATGAGAATTCTTCTATTTGTTAATTTCTTGAACAAGTTATTTACTATGTTCTACGGTAAATATTGAACCCCATACACTATAGCTTTCACTAAATTAAACTGCGGAAAATAAATAAGCCCTAAAACAAGATCTGAGCAAGAATAAACAATAGACACACGACATCGTTATTTTCGGGCTAAGTCCCCGGAAAAACCGATTGCGGGAAAACCGATGCAGCAGCTGAGGGTTTGTTTATTATGCAATACTTCTTAATACAATTTGGGATTCCTTACTGGCCATCCACGCAGAGAATCTGACTGACAAAGAGCTAGTGAGGATTACCTCACACTGACACTAGAAAATCTTGACTAATCAAACACTGAGCTGATGAGCCCTATGTTGCCTCTACGCAGCCTCTACACAGTTCTGTGTCACTCTGCGTGGGGACTGTGTCACCTCTACTTGTTGGCTCTTCTGCGGTTGGATACTGATCTTTGACCCTTCCGGTCTCACATCTCGGCACTCCAGCTCTAGATCTAACTGGTTCTAAGTTGAATCTCAGATCTCCTAAAGTTTGTAGCGTTGCCCCTGCGTGGCACTGCGTTGCCTCTATGTAGCTACTACGCTGCCTCTTTTGCTTACTTCCCTATGTTTTCTTTGTTGTGTATTCCCGGCTCAGGAAATGACCTTCCAACCGGAAATTATCTCTGCCCCTCTCTGCAAGAATCAACTCGACCGATCTTCTCCCTGAGCACTGCTCACTAAAGAATTTCGATCTCTAGACTCTGTCGGTCTCTTGGTGTATTTTCCAAATGCCCCATCAAGTCCTTATAATCTTCTCGTTGCGACTTGAAAGGTCGATATTAAATCATTAATCAACGGCTAAGAGTAACTTGACTTGATCTTCATCTTTTCTAGAAGATTCACCTGTTTTAATTAATATCCTTTAATTATTTTAATTTCCTAAGTTTAGACTTAGGGTCCCATTAAAAATAATTAATTAGTTTCATAAAACACAATCTAAGTGGAATTTCGCAAGTGACAAAACACTTTCTGGGTTCTTTAATACAGCCAAGCCTCCAAAATTTAGAGACTAGATAAGCAGAACATGCCACTAAAACAACAAAAATAAGCTGACATGAGCCATGTGAATCAGCGTGTCTTCATTATGAGCCGACATGAGGTTTTGTATACATTTTGCAGGTCGACATCAAGAGAAGAGGATTGTGCTTGTCTTTGGAGGGCTTTCTAGACACTTAATTGACTCATATACATTTTACATAGGCTCAAGAAGAGCTCTTCATACATGACATTAATTCTTTGACTCTAATGACAAATCATAATGCTCTCAAATGAGAGCCCACTAAAATCACTTGCTCATGAAACCCATGAAGCAAGGTTTACAAAAATAATTTTATTTTTCTTTATTACATAATTTACACAAGTCACAATTACATGTCATTATGAAGACCAAACCTAGTTACACTTTTCAACAAATTAGACCTCCCAATCTGAGTTCAAATAACTTACTTGGAAAATGATCGAAATCTCATGCAATTCAGAAATGCTCATACATTAGCAACTGTCCACTTCCAAATTTCAGCTCTTTTCCAGTTCATTCTAGATGAACCATCCAACATCTAGTTTTGACAATTTTTTAAGCAGAGTTTTCATTAAAACTCAAATTAGATGTTTATTAAACATCAATTGTGTTACCTTTTGCAGTAATGCTTACTACTTAGTTGATATAGAGATATCGACTTTGTTAGACCAAATATCACACTGAGGGGGGGGCGTGAATCAGTGTAGTGGCAAACTAATCATTTCAAAACATTTCATCAATAACTAACCATATAGCAATGTATCATAATAGTAACAGTAAGTTAAATTATGCATGAAGAAGCCATCACCACATCAACACAAGAGAACACAAAACTTTTACGTGGAAACCCTCGTGAGAGAAAACCACAAATTCTTTTTTTTTCTTCTTTTACAATTCATTTACATAGATTTGCAGGCACTACCCTATTGGAGGCACCCACCTCCAAGATGTGGCTACGAATTGATTGAGGCTCCAGCCTTGAAAATATGCAAGCACCCACTTGCAATAGGCTACAACCTGATTGAGGCACCAACTTCGGAGATGTACAAGTTTTGACTTGTAGGCTTCAACCTGATTGAGGCACCAACCTCTGTGGAGGGACCCACCTCCTCCTATAACTTCGTGTGTGTGAAATTTTCAAGCCGACTGCTAAAATACTACTGCAGTGATTGATTAATTTCACCTACTTATTTATGATCATTTATTTACAGATACTTCAGTGAATTTTGAAATTAACACAATTGCAGTATTCACTAATCATGAGTATAAAATACAACGCATATAACGCAATAGAAACAATCACATGAACACAGTTATTTTTGGACAATTGTCCCCGGAAAAACCCAATGCGGGAAAACCAGTGCAGCAGATGAGCGTTTATATTATTCTTCAACAGTGGAAATCATTTACAGAAATTTGACGAGCAGATGTCTATTATACACCTGAGATCAATTTTTCGAACCCTTCGAAAGAATTTTTGACACTCTGGAGGCACCCTTCCTCCCTCTGTGTCACTCTGTTGGGTCTTCTGCGCTAGACTGCGTCACTCTGCGTGGAGGACTAGTGGATTGCCAGTTGGGCATCCAGATTATTATACTCTCCAAATTTGTTGCATAATAATAAAATAAACCCTCATCTATTGCACCGGTTTTCAGTTCGGGGTTTTTTCGGGACAGCTGACTGGGGTCAGCTGAGCATGATGTCTTTGTTGCTTCTATGTTATGCTACTTTGTGCCCTAATTATTAAAAATTAGTTTTGATAGGCTATCTAGTTGAGTATTGCATATGTTATTCATTGTACAACATGTAATGAATATTCCTAGAGAAGGAAATTTTTCATCTCTCCATCAAACTCCATTTCATTTTGAACTGGGAAATGCTAAATATTGATACTTAAAGCATCAATTTTTGGCCTCCTTGGAAAGGATCTAGCTTATCTACTTCATTCTTGACTCGATATCCCTAAAGGACAATGTACTAGTCCAAGTCTTTGGTGATCAATCCCAAATTTTCTCCATACTTTATCTCCTTAAAATCAGACCTTTTAAGGCTAGGGAAAAATTCTAGGGCTTGGAGGAGGCATTTTGGTGAATTGAGAGCCTAAACATCAAACTTAGGGTCTAGGCTACCTAACCCCCATGTTTGGTGGAAATCCACTCATATTTCATCCATAAAATCTCTTGCCCTAGGTGTTACTCCAAGAGTGAAACGCTGGTCTCTTTTCCCCTCAACTTGAGGACTTCCTTGAAGGTTGTATGAGCTTAGTACTTGTTGAAGTAGATCATAAGAAACCTTTTTCTCCCAAGCCTTAACCTTGTGAATACTTATCACCATCAAAAATCTCAAAACCCTAGGTCTTGAGCCTCCTTTTCTAGGGCTTTTCATTGAAATCATTTTTTCTTCTTTGAAGCCTTGAACCATTATTGAGTCTCTCTCTTCAATGAATTCTAGCTTGATCGCTGTGTGCCCTATACCTAGTATATCTATTCTAAGTGATATCATTCCTATTGAGACTTCTCCTCTCAAAGAAATTCTATAAAGAGCAAGGGGTTTTGGCTGAGGTTAGATTGGACCTCTACCCATTTTTAGCACTTAATCTAGCTTTTGTCTTGTAGGATTTCCCTCTCCATGGTCTGCTAGATTTTGTGGTAACAAGATCGAATGGTGCCTTGTGGAGGAGGTAGAGTGCTCTATATATAGTATTATGCCTGTCCAAATGGGTGTCTCTTCACTAGGACCGACTTGACTTGAAGGGGGGCTGACTTGACAAGTTTGGAGCCAAAAATTCAAATTTCAAAATTCAAAATTTTGTCTTTTGAAACCGATATGAAGAACATGCCTTAATTAATCTTTTAAAGGGCTAATCAATAATATTGACATGAAGAACATGTCTTACATTTTCATTCTATATTTCAAGGGCTAAAATATAAATTATGAAGACTGGCCATAGCTGCAAAATTCAACTTGATAGATCCTAATAAATGGCAGTGATTTATAGTTTGAAAATGATTCTTAAATTCAATTTCTAACAGCTTTTGCATATGTATGAGAAATTATCATTCAGACAAATCCAATTGGTACATAATGGTACTCATATATTTTTCATTTTTCAAATGAGGGCAAGGAAATTGCAAATACAATGATGTCATCCAATCTAATTTACAGGCGGGTATGTTTAACTCAGAATTTTGTAAAATGATTATGCATACCAGCTTTGAGGAATTGTACCTAAAAATCCCTTTAAATAGATCATTTTTGTTCATGGAATCAAAGCAAAAAAAGAAAATAGTTGTGCTATCACAATGAATGAAGCTCTGATGGAATGATGCCCTCCACTGTTCAAATCTTACCAGTGATAAACTTACGGAACCCTCTGAAAAAGACAAACCCTTCAGCTATGCAACTTAATGAATTAACTGTGAGTAGTAAGAATATCAACACAAAATATATCCACATAGTGGACTCACATGTATCATTGGATAAAAATACAAATGCATTTCCACACTTAGTAAAAATGTACAGCAAAATGAAAATTACAACTTAAGAAGATAATATGCAGTGTATTAAGAAATAGGAAAGAAGTCAGAGGTCAATATCTTACTTTATACATGAACTCATAACCATAGTGTTGAACTCTTCTTTTCATGAGCCCTTGCCAGGGCCTTTCATCCACTGCTGCAAGAAGTTCCTAAACAAATTAATTAGAGTCCATATTGACTATAGACAGTAGTAGACACTTTGAGAATTAAATATGTCAAAGCACATCCCCCTGAATCTAGGGAGAGTTTCAAAAAGCAGCTTTTCCATGAAAATTAACATTCAGAGATTAATCCTGTAAATAGCCATCCATTCCTGTGATGAATATTGAAAATTAAACTCTATGGATATCCTCAACTTACATGTTCTTCCTGTTCGCTGACAAAGTCATGAATTAAAAAAATTCCCGGAATGCCCATCTCTGAAGACACTCTGAACACTGGCAATGTATCTTCAACCTAGCATCAAGTCACATGGTTTAGCATGCCTAACCTAATTCAATCTTTGGACTACTACCATAGCACTAAGACTCACTAGATTCCATGAATTTATCTAGTAGTCAGGAAATACAGCCATCTGCAACTTTACAAAATGGTATGCTTTTCACACAGGATATGCAGAGAAAGCACTCAGGTTTACAAAGCAAGAGAAGTAATTGGTCATGAGTACAACATCTATATATCTATTTCTTACCAAGGTTCACACAAGGACAACTAGAGTACCAGATATGACAAGATAACCATATTTAGGCACTAAACAAGCTCAACAAATTTTTACTCTCATTTCCTTGTACCCTTGCACTCTAAACAGGCATTCAAAATAACAGAAACTGAGTATCTTACTGCCAATCATATATAAACTTCAACTCCATCCAAGACCAACCAAGGCAAACAAAAAGCAAAGAACAGAACAGATTTTGTATTATGATTAACAAAAATTGAGTTATATAACAATTGATTACCTTAGAAAGTAGGATTGGCATTGCAACTATCCATTCAGCAAATATTATTACAGTTTACCTTCATAAACTAGATACTTTCAATGTTTCAACATAATTCTTAATGATTTGCCCACCCCTAGTGAAAAAGATTCTGATCGCAAAATGCTGGACAATAAACAGGGTGCTTTGCATTTTTGGAGTCCACTCCCTAGCATGTGCATTGTTGATCTATTCACTTACAGTACCAAGGAAAGGTTGTATACATCAATAGAAGCTTTTAACCTAAGTAAAATGCTACAACAGAAAAGTGACACAGATATGTCTAGAGAAAGGCTAAATTTATACCTAAACAAACCAAAGTTTGAATGTTCACTCTCAATAAAATGACGAATAAAATTCAACCCGCAATTGCTCAACAGAACTCCCAAAATGACAACGCTAATTTTTCACTACAAAAAAAATTAACATGCAGAGGGGATACAAATAGGAAACTACTGTAGTCCATGTTGATCCTACACCATTGTGTACTAATGACAACAAACCCCATGCAATATCTTGCTCAGGTGTCCCCACCTACTACCACCTACTCATATTGTTAATACGTTCACACAATTCCCTTACTCTTGTTGCTTTCTGGAAAGGTTTAGAAGCTCTTCATAGCCCTTCCAAGGATACCCCAACCTCCTACAAATATTCAGTAGCACTTTCAAGAAGATCTTTTAGTTCTTTGTGGAAAAGAGGCATCACTTTAAATGGTTGATCTCTGTAATGGTCTTGCCATGCTGCAGACTTGTGTGGCATCTGCTTCCAGTAGTGGCTTGATACTAGAGTGACTTTGTCTTCTGCTCCATCTTTTGAGGCATGCCATATGTGAGGCCTTGACGAGGTTCAATCGTGTTTCTAGGGGTGTTCCAACCTCTGCTGGTGGCACAAGCTGTACCATCCACTAGAAACTAGGTCTGCCCAGTCCAGAACATTCACTGGCAATAAGATGCTCCCCAGTTTTGACAGAATGTCTAAATGGTTCCATCCTATTCTCATCACATTACTCTGGGTTAAGACTTTTTGCTAGCCAGCAGTTAGCTTTTGAGATGAAGGGCCTCACTCACATAACTTCTTTCAAGGCATTAATGTTGTGGACATGGTGTCCAATTCGTTTATTTACACTTGCCATGTATGTTCAAAGTGATTGTCCTGTCCTCTCCTGCTTGAAAGTTTGAAACACAACCTAGACAAAATTCACATGTATGGTTTATCTTTTGGGGGTCTCCTATCCTGTGTCTGTAGTTTGTTGACTGCGTAATCCCAACCTATGTAGCATTGCATTGTAATCAAGTGGCCAAGCACTCACTCTACTTTCTTATTATTCAGAATTTTTGCAATTTTGTAAGTACAAATTCTAGCAATTATAAGTTAGTTAAATTTGATAGGATTCATATAACGCATTTAAGCATTGGTTTCTGCAATAACTACTTGTGTTACACATACCTGGCTATTGCATTCATTCATTACATGTGACTTTAAGCTGCAATTGCTTTTGTATCTTTTCTAAATGTATCTTTATTTGTGTTTATTTGTTAAGTTAATGAAAGAACATAAAACAAACGAAATAGACCAAGACATCCATTTGGTAGATGTTATAAAGGAAAAACCATACATTCTCATAAAATGAAAACCAATAATAATACATACAACTGGAAGTAACCCAGTTAAAAACTACAGCTTTGTAACAAAAAAATGCCCCACAAAATACATTATGAGATGATCAGGCATCGCTATGCCTCACGAGAAGGCCCTGCCCCAATCTCTCCCTCCATCACGCCTCCCACACTTGAGGATCTATCTGTTGTTGCCCTCGGCCTAGTCATGGCTTCACTCTCGCGATGCCAATGGTGACGATAACACCTACGAGTCAGGCCTGCAATCTCCCCACGCAAGTGGGCAATCTCCTGTCGTTGCTCCCGAATGGTCTCCACAGCCCTCTGGACGCGCGCAAATACCCGTGCATCCTCTCGAAATGGTGGCACTGGTGCCACCCGTACATGTACCTCATCTGGCCACAAGCCAACTGTCATCCACTCAATGAAGGTCTCGATGTCGTAAGTTGTGTATCGGTGCACACCTACACACATTTGTGACAATGTTAGTCTTTTTTTATAAAGGGAAAATTTTCAAAGTACTTTGTAGAAAACTAAAGCATATTTTTCTCACCTGTTAGATCCTGTGAGGCTAGCTCTTGTCCATGCCCTATATGCAGTACCTCCTCTGCGTGCTCGCCCCCTTGGGGCACATCATGCTCACCCCCATCGGGTGTATCCTGGTCATCCCCTTGGGATATATCATGCTCTCCCCTTTGGGGCATATCATGCTCACCCCCATGGGGTACATCCTGCTCACCACCTTGGAGCACATCATGTTGTACCCCCTTGGACACATCTTGCGCACCCCCTTGGGGCACATCCTGCTCTGGCCTCCAATGATAGACCACCACCTCACTTTCGCCAATCCGCCTCTGATGCACCACTGAGTGCACCATCACCTGGTTATCACGATTGCGCAATCGCCCTCTGACCTCTGTCCTATTAAACCATGGGCACATTTGCTCATCCTCCCGCCACTCAACACCCTGATATGGCTCCCATACTACGTCATTGCCCTGGATATCCATCATATAAGTAGTCTCTCGCCTCCCTATAGATGCTCGACGTGGATCCGCCGAGTCCCATCGGAGGAGTCGTGCCTGATGCCCTCGTATATGTGCAGGGCCGCTGCTCCTCAAAGGTGGGAAATGTTCCCACACCCATGCCTGTAGGAGCGATGTGCATGTTAGTCCACCCCCTCGGTTTCGACGAACCCTTGACAATTGTTCATATACTCGGGCAAGTACATACCCACCCCAATCATATGTCTCTCCCCTCAAACAACCACGAACCAACATGTAAGTCTCCACGGGTAGTAATCCTGTCGTCTGGCTCTGTATCAACCTCGACTCCATGACTGCCATCACAACCTTCTTTAGGTTTCCACAACCTAGAAGGCCATGTCGTCTCAAGTTAACCCCTTGCCTATTCCCAGGCGCCAACCTATCCATCGGATCCTGCTCTGTCAACTCAGCCCATGCAACATCATAATCATCTGGCACAGTGTATGTCGGTGTTGCCCCTGTAATAGGAACTCCTAGAAGCCTATAGATGTCCTCCAACGTAATCGTCATATGAGCACGTGGAAACCTGAACATATGGGACACATCATCCCAGTACCCAATCACCTCTCTACATAAGGCTTGATCAAACCTACAAAGTCGTGTCTGACTTGCCCTATACAAGCCACACCTCCTCAAGATATCCCTCTCTGCAGCAGGCAACCCAGCTGCCATCTCTTGCATCCATGTGTAGGTCCTTTCACGATTGGCCATTGTACCAATTTCCTCTGGAAACCATTGTGGTTGTTGCTCCTCCTCTAGCTCCTGCACATGACAAAAAATGTTTGTTAGTATTTTATCCAATCTTGAATTTTGCATAAAAATTTAGAACTTTCCTATGTTATGCAAACCACTAGTTTCCTTGGCATTATCATTACTTTCCCTCACTTGACCACTACTTGCAATCACAATACAAGTGTAACCTAAAGTTAGTCCTTATTGGCTCCTGTCGACCAAATCGCTACTAGCGGTCATCGTTATGCAATTGAAAAAAAATGTAACCGCGATTGCAACTCACGATTTGTTGTATCAAAGTTACACATAGAAATCATTGACAAAAATTCACAGTTGTATATGACAAAGAATGGTGCCTTGAGTCCATTATTTGAAAAATGATTAATGCGATTCAAATATATTTCACATTCCATAGGAGTGTTGGAAGAGTCTGATGGGAAACACAACATGAAAAGAGGTTATCTTAATTAAGTCTCTGATTGTCATGTTAATTTATTTACTACTACTTTTAACTAAATATTTTTAGATAGCTCAAATAAATTAAATGCATGAGATAAAACAAAATAAGAAAACAAATCACACAATAAAGTTTAAACACAAAATTAGCTTATAGTAGAAAACCCTTATAAAAAAAACCATTATCAAATCTCCTCTTCTCTTTTGCATTGCTTCAAAATGCTTTTATGTTCACTTCTCTTTACAACAACAATATCATGATTGAGTGATAATAATGGTTTCCCTTTCCCTTTTTGAAGTCTCTTTGTTGATGTGAGTTTTTATTCTAAATTCCAAGTCATAATTAAATAAGACATATGTTATTGATCTAAACTAGACATTTAACTAATACTATATGCTCAACTAACATTAATATTCCAATATCCCCACCTAAGGTTAAATGAGATTAATAGCAACTAAGAATGGGTTACCTTCCAAACTCATGAAGGTGGCAGTGCCATCATCCTCCAAGAGTAAATATGCCATAGGATTGCAATGTTTCAACAAGACAGTGCCATAACCCAATGGATATCTCTCATTGCCACAAGGGTGGGAGTGCCAAGAATATGGCCAACTCTCATCACCACAAAGATGGGAATGCCAAAACAACAAACAAGACAATTCTCTTCACAACTAGGATGGTAGAGAAAACAATGAATATGATCACATTTGACTTGTGGCTTTGGCCATTTTACCAACAAAGTGGGTAACCAATAGGAGAAAATATTCCTCCTCATTTGTCAACTAGCCATCCAACTACACCATGATGACCCACAGATAGCTTTAAATCAAAGCTCTCCACCTATTCTCTAGTCAATGCTCTCGCTCATCTAGCATTTTTTTTAAAGGAAGAGGGGTCATCTATCAAAAGGTGCACTAACCATTGTTGTAATCATGTACTTTACTTTAATGTTTTGGAGCATAATAATATGGATCACAAGTCAAGCTAGATGAGATAGCTCTTGATTGTACCCTTGTTCCCATGCTTCAGGTGGGAGGTTATCCTTGCCCCTAGTCTAGTGTGACCTCCCTTGAGGTCCTTCCTTCAAAAGGTGCACTAATAGGAGACACTGAATGAAGTAGCATGCACTAGGTATAATTGATACATGTCACCTTCCATTTTCCCTTATCATCCACATCCATTCTTTGGGTTGACTATCATTTGTCGTTGGTACTAGCACTCTATATCCTCATCTCTAAGTCAAGGCCCAGAAATTTGCACTAATAGGTTGATACAGCTAAAAGAAAGATAAAAGCATATGACTCCACAAATGAAGAAAAAGAAAAATGCAAAAGATGGCTGGCACATAGTAAGCACATGGGAAAAATCCTAGCATGAGCTTTCCCGCCCCCCCAAATTAGTCATCACCTAGTTCCTTAGCATTTCATGCTCTATCTAAATAAAGTAACTCATAAATGTTTCAACACCAATGAGCGATAAACTTCTACATCTTTAAGGGGTATTGGAAAATCATAAAGCAAGTTGGATCTCCTAACCTATGCAAGAAAGAAAGATAAAACATTAAAGTAAAAGGTGCGCCATAAGGATGTAAAAAAACATGCCAAGGAAAGGAGTAACTCATGCCTCCATGATTTCTCCCTCTTCTCATTATAGCACTTAGAGATGTTGGACCTCCTTCAATTAGTACCATGGCTATGGCCATTTTCTGTTAGTTTTTTATTATGGAGGTCGCATCTGACAAGTGGTCTAGTCTCAGATGGTGCTAAGAGGCTAAGGAACACAGGATCTCCAATACCCAGAAATGGTTTTGTGATATATGGCTTCGAAACACCTTAATTAAATTAATTAGCCAATAATTAAATTATTTCGTAAGTTTAACTTAGCAAAGTTGGTTAATTAAACTTAATTAATTAAGGATGTTCAAGATTGCTCTAGAGACTTCTATTGATGAAGTTTAATTGATTTTAGTCATTGATGGAGGTTTAATCTTGGTTATTGAAGTCTTAAGGAGAGATTATAAGAACAGCTCGAAGGGATGGAGATAGACAGTTTTCAGAGCAGCAGTGATCTTCGAAAATAGAGCTACCCAGTTCACAGTTTCAGTGAGGGTGTAGTTCAAGCTAGAGGGAGAGAGCATCGAAGAGAGGGAATAGCAGAAAATCAGAGAGTAGGATTCTGGAGAATTTCCCAGTAGTTTTCCAGTGTCGAAGAGGCAGGAAAAGGGAGGCGGAATTCTTTTGCAAAGAGAGTCATACAGTTAGTTCGAGTTAGCCAGTCCAACAGTGTGAGTTGCTGGAAGAAATTTGTTTCAGTTGTCGAAGGCCAGATCTAAGTCTGGGAGGCAAAGCGAAAATTTTCCAAAAGCAAAGGGAGGCTAGACGGCCCAGTTGGAGGCAGATTTGGGGTTGTGAGTATTGCTCAGAGCCAGCAATGTGAAGTCCAAGCCGAGTACAAGTTTGTCAATGTGGGGTTCGAGCAGGTTAGAAGAGGTTGAGTTGGTTGTAGAGGGAGAAAACCTTCTCCAAATAATGTTGCTAGTATATTTGTCGGAGGATTTCCAGTTGGGCATCCAGATTATTATACTCTGAAAATTTGTTGCATAATAATAAAATAAACCCTCATCTATTGCACCGGTTTTCAGTTCGGGGTTTTTTCGAGACTTTCAATCCAAAATAATTGTGTCATTTTTTATGTGTGTGCATCTATTTCTTAGCTCTTGATTTTAACTTCTACAACACATTTTAATTTGTAAAGAATGCATCAGTGAGTTATTTGATATTTGTCGTAAACAAATAAATTGTTAATCAGTTAGGAGAATAATTTCCAATGGGTGCATTTAAGGAAATTTCACATTTTACTTTAAGTATTCCCATTTCCATCACCACCTTTATCACATGCACCTGTGGATTGATGGATCTACCTCCTTCTTCTCCTCTTCCTTGCTCTTCTCCAACACTTGCACATGAAGAATGAGAGCCTCCTTTACCTTTTTCCTCTTTTTTAGCCTCCTTAATGATGAGAAGCCCTATCCCTAGCATCAAGGGCTGGTATTAGATCTCAGCTCTCCTTGACCAAGGGTGGACATCTAATCTCCCATTGACCCCCTCTTATGTTCCCCCCTTCATTAATTAGCCTACCTAGTCACTTTATAACTTGTTTTTGTACCTTGTACCATTTTCTCATAAAGTCACTTTGAAAGCATAAAGTAACTTTAAAAACATAAAGTCACTTTAATAATATAAAGTACCATTTACTTTTTGTACCTTATAATGTGACTTTAAATTCACACCTAAAACATGGGTCACATGTGTTTTCCTAGGTCAAAGGAAAAAAGCACCAGGAAACACCTCCTTGGTACCTTTTTCAACACTCCCTCTTATTGAGGAAGGTGTTTCTCACCACTCCCATCTTGTCCCTGAAGTACACATGCTTGCCCCTTGCAAGGACTTGATGAGAGTGTTTGCAACCTGCTCCTCCGTGGATATGAACTCAAGCCTCCCAGGATGAAGTGGTACTTGATATTTATGTGCTTTGACCAGTCATGCAATATTGCATTCTCCGAGAATTTAATACAACTGTGATTATCATAGTATATCATAGTTGGTCTCAGCCTTTGACCAAATAAGCCACACATCATCTTGCGAAGCCAAATAGCCTTGCAACTAGCCTAACTAGTTGCAATGTACTTAGCCTACGCAGAACTCAGTGCCACTGATCTCAAGACATTGATCTTCTTCTCTGTCTGGTTCTCACAAGAGCCTTAAACTCTGGGAGCATCTTGAAGACTTGATCCTTGGCCTTCATAAAGAAAATCCAAGTCTTCCTGGAGTAATCATCAATGAAACTCACGTAATACTCATATCCACTCACTATATAATGTACCTGTCAAAAGAATAAAGAAATGAGTTTTAATTATTATTACAATGACTTATTAAAGCATGGGTTTCATGCTTGGGTCATTATGTTTTAGGTCAAAGTCCCCATTGTAGACTTCTAGGATTTATTTTGAGTTTATAAAGTCATTGTATATTTAAAGAGACCCTTCTTGGGCTTTTGAATCATGTAAAAAGGCTTAGTATTGAGTCAAATATGATTTATGGAACCTCCACACCAAGTCGGCCTCAAGACACGTAATTCGAGCTCACCTCAAGCCTATATATACAAGGAGATCAAATTCATTCGGACCATCATCTCTCACACACAGAAATTCGATATCTACTGCTGCATATGAAAAAGTGCGAAGTCAAGGAAGAAAGCAAAAGAAGTGCGAGTTTGGACAAGGTGAAGGAGAAAAGGAAAATCGAAATTTTGGTGTCTCTCACTCTCTCTCACACGTGCTCTAGATCGGAAGATTGAAGTCCCTCATTGTGTTGCTGCTGCCAGTTGCTACATGTTGTTGTTGCCAAGACAAAGAATAGGTTGAAGTTGTTGTTGTTGGATGTTGGTGCCTCGAGAAGGTGTCTTGGGTCAAAATCGAACTCTCTAAGTCAAGATCAAAATCTTTCCTTCAAGATTGAAGTCTCTAAAGCAAGGTCGAAGTTTTTGGGTCGTAGGAAGCAAGGTTACTTGGAAGCGGGAGCGAAAATGGGGAGCAGGAGCAAGAGCGATATTTTCATAAGCTCCCAGTCCAAGAGCGAATTTTTATATAATATTTATTTTTTATATTTTGATGCATATATATCAACAAAATCATGTAGAATTATGAATTAGATATAAAAAACATAAAAACATAGATTGAACCATATAACAGCAATCATCTAGAAGTTATAATCTATTGATTTTTGTAGCATCAGAAAGTGCTCTAAGTCTCAAATTATGTGGAGAGGCTTAGACACTGGTATTCCAAAGAACTCAGAAGTCGTTTGTGAAAATTTCACTCGGTTAATGTTTTATTAAAATAATTAATTATTTTAATGGACACCCTAAGTTAAACTTAGGGAAATTAAATAATTAAAGAGTATTAATAAAACATGAGTGAGAATGATCTAGAAGGCAGAGATCAAGTCATGTTATAATCTCAGTCGTTGATTAGAGATCTAATCTCGGTCGTTCAAGTCTCAACGAGAAGACTATAAACGAAGGCCTGAGGGCCATTTGGAAAGACACATTGAATTTATCTAAGAGTTTGAAATTTCTAGGGCGTGGTTTGGTAGGAAATTTGAGCTAGAGATCTGAGCAATGAGGGGCAGAGATAGCATCCAGAGAGAGATATTTTCTCAGTCAGTGGAGCATTAGTCAAAGAGAGGTAGAGGTGATCTAGCCAAGCCAGCGCTGAAGGAAAGGGGTTGACGCAGTGACTACACAGGGCTCACGCAGAAGCAGCAATGAGGCAGAGGAGGGTTTCCAAAATTTTGCTTGTAGATCAGTTTCAGAGGCCGGGATCCGAAAAGTGACACCGGCAGGTTTTTCCTCGGGGTCCACATAGGCAAAACGACTTCGTTGTGGCTGAACATTGAGCCTAGAAGGGGGTGACGCAGTGGCTGGAAGGTCTAGCGCTAGGACTGCGCACTGCCTCCCCAGGGCAGTTTTCTCTTCATCTGGATCAGTCGGTAACTCAGTGATTGAGTGAGGTAAATCCTCACAAATTCTTCTGCCAGTATTTCTCTCTGTAAATGAATTACCCTATTGGGTATTTAGAGATGTATTCAAACATTGCTACTGCTTAATAATAAAACCCTCAAATTTGTTGCACCGGTTTTCCTGCATTGGGTTTTTCCGAGGACTTAGTCCAAAATAAAGGTGTCATATGTGTGAATGATTTTCCTTGTTCAGTTTCCTTGTTTCATAATCATGAGTATTATAGTGTAGGTTGCTTTAGTGATTACTCAAGTATTTCATGTATTATTAAGAAATAATTGTGTAAAGTAAATTACATAATAGGAGAAGTAATCCAGTTGGTTGCAGTAGGATTCCTTCGATTATTTCAAATCTAGGAATTTTCACATGGTATCAGAGCATTGATGTGAAACAGGAAGAACGGACATGAATTCTGAAGTGAAGGTCGTTGTTGCTACAGTGTAGCAGAACGATCCATTAAAGGATTGCGCAGTTCTAGCCACGAGGGCTATGATTTTCGTGGCAGACTCTCTCTGAGTGAGTTGACAAAGAGAAAGGACTTCCAGATTCGAGATCTTGTTGTGGCAGAGGGAGCAGTGCAGACCCTCCACGCAGAAGACAGAGGGACGCAGTTTTCTAAAGCTATTGTTGGGTAGAAAAGCGTCAGAAGGAGTTAGAGCACATATTGAGGGAATTCTTCCTCAGTGATTGCCTAGCTGAGGAAGTCAACATTTCTCAGTTGCTGAGCTGTAGAGGAGCAGCAAAACTTACAACTCCATCAGGGAGTGCGTAAGCCTACCAAGGAGTGCGTGTTTTACTGTGGACTCAAGGTGAGTAGGGAGGAAGAGGGGCAGATTCGACAAATTTTGGTTGACATGGCAACTCACGGACTTCGTGGTCAGGATCGGTTGGAGGGCTCCTCCAACTATATGATCTGGAAAGAACGAGCTCAGTTCCTTCTAGATGAACATGATCTGAACGCGTTCGTGGAGAACGTGGTAGTTGTTCCTGAGATGCAAATCAGCTCAAGAAGTACAAGGCAGGTATGGCCAAGGCAAAGAGGTTTCTCCTTGATGGTGTCAAGGATCACGTCGTCTCACATGTGTTTGGCAAGGTTACTACCAGAGAGATGTGGGTAGCTTTGCATGACAAATTTGAGGGATCTTCCGAGCAGCGGAAGTTGTACTTAGAGCAGAATCTTCGTATGATCCAGATGTGGAAAGGGGAGCGCGTGGCTTCATACCTCATGCGGTTTCAGGATATTCGAGATCAACTGTCAGCAATAGGTGCTACACCTACAGTTGCAACCATGGTATGGATGGCCCTTAACGGTGTCACAGAGGAGTGGCAGGCATCTTGTCCAGAGCATATTGGATCGGGCAACGTTACATAGTTGGGTGCAATTGTGGGAACGATTTCAAGAGGAAGAGTTGAGAAGAGACCTCGGCAAGTGCAAACTTGATAGCAGCAGTGGAAGTCAATCGAAATCCGTGGAGGAAGAGGACAATGCAGCCCTTGCATTAAAGGGAAAACAGGCATAACAGAAACCGAAGCGTGATGTTTCGAAGGTCAAGTGCTTCAAATCTGGCCAGATGGGCCACTATGGATATCAGTGTCCTCTGAAGAAGGAAAAAGATGAGAAGCATGACCCGAAGGTTGCAGCCGCGAAGATCGAGGAGGATGAGTTCGCCATGAGTGATCACGCTTATCAAGGAGAAAAGTGGGGTGATATTGAACTGTAGTTCACTCCAAACTTCAGTTGGGCAAGATATTTGAGGAGCCAACCTCATGGATCATTACCTTGCTACGAGAGCCCATATTTGCAGTAGCGGGATGGAGGAGTTTTAGTGGAGGTGAGGAGTGTTGGAGACAGCAGTGCAGTAGATAGCAACGCTTATTTCTAGAGCAGCAGCAGCGCAGTACATCAGAGTGACAGTGTAGTAGTTATCAGTAGTCAAAATCTTCAGCACCGAGGTGCATCCACTGAACACTTGTTCAGTCTTGGGTGGGTTCAGTTGTTTCTCTCAGCAGTTGAATTGCAGTGCAGATGCAGTCTTAGCAGTGGCACTGTTAGAAGCATAGCAGATGCAGCACTTGAGAGGGAGTTGTAGTACAGATGCAGCAGTGAAAGTGGTAGTGTCATGGGCAGCAGTAGAGTGCCAACAGCAGCGCAGTGGTTAATGGACTTTAGCAGCGCAGAGGATGCTTCAGAGTCAGAGCAGTATGCACCAGGGATAATTGCTAGAGCATTTTCCTCGCTAAGAGGGAGTGTTGATTTTTGTAGCATCAGAAAGTGCTCTAAGTCTCAAATTTTGTGGAAAGGCTTAGACACCGGTATTCCAAAGAACCCAGAAACCATTTGTGAAAATTCCACTTAGTTATTGTTTTATTAAAATAATTAATTATTTTAATAAAGGCCCTAAGTTAAACTTAGAGAAATTAAATAATTAAAGGGTATTAATAAAACATGAGTGAGAATGATCTAGAAGTTGGATATCAATTCATGCTATAATCTTAGTCGTTGATTAGAGATCTAATCTTGGTCGTTGATGTCTCAACGAGAAGACTATAAAGAAAGGCTTGAGGGCCATTTGGAAAGACACATTGAATTGATCTAAGAGTTCGAAATTTCTGGAGCATGGTTTGCTGAGAAATTTAAGCTAGAGATCTAAGCAACAAGGGGCAGAGATAGCATCCGAAGAGAGAGATTTTCTCAATCAGTGGAGCATCAGCCAGAGAGAGGCAGAGGTGATCTAACCAAGCCAGCACTGAAGGAAAGGGGCTCACACAGTGACTGCGCAGGGCTCACGTAGAAGCAGCGCAGAGGCGGAGGAGGGTTTCCGAAATTTTGCTAATAGATCAGTTTCAGAGACTAGGATCCGGAAAGTGACACTGAGAGGTTGTTCCTCAGGGTCCACAGAAGCAAAAAGACTTGATTGAGGCTAAACGTTGAGCCTGGACGGGGGTGACGCAGTGGCTGGAAGGTCCAGCGTTGGGACTGTGCAGTGCCTCCCCAGGGCAGTTTTCTTTTCATCCAGATCAGCGAGGAACGCATTGATTGAGTGAGGTAAATCCTCACATATTCTTCTACCAATATTTCTCTCTGTAAATGAATTACCCTAGGGGTATTTAGAGATGTATTCATACATTGATGCTGCTTAATAATAAAACCCTCAGATTTGTTGCACCGGTTTCCTGCATTGGGTTTTTTCGGTGACTTAGTCCAAAATAAAGGTCTCATATGTGTGAATGATTTTCCTTGTTTAGTTTCCTTGTTTCAGAATCATGAGTATTATAGTGTAGGTTGCTTCAGTGATTGCTTCAGTATTTCATGTATAATTTAGAAATAATTATGTAAAGTAAATTACATAATAGGAGAAGTAATCCAGTTGGTTACAGTAGGATTCCTTAGATTATTTCAGAACTAGGAATTTTCACATAATCTTCATCAACCACGTCCACAAGTTAGAAACATACAACATATTGAGTCTCGTGATTCATCAATCTTAAAGTTTCAAGATTTCAAAATTCAATATATAACATTTATCATCATTGATCACCAAAGTTGTACTTGTAAGCTAAGTGTAACCATTACAATAAACAATATTTAACATAAAATGAAATGAAATGAAACAATATTCAACTTTCACGAAGCATCATATTCATAATTAATTACCAATGAGTTATAATTGCCAACTTCAAACTTCAAACTTAAATTGTCATGTATTGTTTACAAAAAATATCATAATAAATATGAAAGAGTCAACAGTGATAAAAACTACTAGAAACTAGAAAATATAAGTCAATCTATTATCTGTTGATTCCTCTTGCCGTTGTTAGGACTCCCGTAGTTTGCAAGATTGGCAAGAACAAACGCTGCAGGGCCTACATCAAAACCACTTTGGAATCCTAGTAGCCCTCCTGGATTCAGAGAGGGATCTCTCTATATAAGTGTTTTCAAAAGATATGGTATTAGGCTAGTTTGTTTGTTTGTTTTGGTTGGGTAGGATATCATCAAAATGAAGGAAGTCTTTTGAAGGGTAAAAGTGTGAGCAGGTTGAAAGGATGGTTCAGCTGATAGGATAGGTAAGAGTCAGTATCAAATTTCAATCCATTGGGCTATGGAGTCACAAAAGGATTTAATTGCACAACAAGTTTCAAGAGTGGTCCATGGGGCAAGTCATCTATATCAAAGGATCTCTTTAGGTTGATTGGTGATATGGAACATTAAAAAGTGTGGTGAAAGAAGCAAACATATAAGAAAACAAAGGGCAGCCTAAGATCAGGTAAGGACTTCGAACCTATCCTACTTTTGACATACTCTCAAGGGAAAACATTTAAGATAAACAAAGAATAGCCTAAGATCAAGTAAGGACTTTTAACCTAGCCTGCTTTTGGCATACTCTTAAGGGATCTTTTCAAAGCAACTGTTAGAGATAAACTAGAGGACAGGGCTAACCATAGATTTCTCTAGTTCAACCTTACTTAGCAGACTTTTCAAGAACTTTCAAAGACAATATCTCAAGTTGAACTCAGGAAACATGGGCTCACCAACACTTCACTGGTTATACTCTACTGAATTATCCTCAAAGCAACAATTAGAAGAAAACATAGAGATAAAGATTTATCAGTGAGAAATAGGGTACTTTACAGTAAATCCAAATCTATATTTGTTGTTCTTTATCAGAGAAAGTGGACAGTATGGAAAACATGAGAAAAATAACAATTATATTAAGAAAAACATCACCATTGACATAGACCAGGATCCCATAAATCAGCTTGTATATTTGATATTCAAACCAATTACAATCTTCAAGTCCAGTAGGTCTTTACAACTTCAAACTTCTCTTCTCAGCCTATCTTTCTTCAAATACTAACAGAGCTTCAGCAGCCTCAATAACTATTTACATTCAACAAGTATTCAACCAACATTTACAATGGGCTCCTCTTATGATATTTATAGGTAAATTGAGGAGGTGGAGTGAAAGGAAGATCTAATTTATTCAATTAATATAGAGTAAATGCTTCTCGACCTTTGGGAGGCCTAATGGAGAAGATATCTAATGTCTTTACTCTATTAATTGATTTTTACATTAAGTTTCATCAACTTCAATCACTTTTGTTGACTTTTGAGGCTTTTGGTAGGCTGGCAATTACTTTCTGAGCTGTCTTTGGAAATATCTCTGACTATGCATTAACTTTGTATGCTTTTGAGGCAAAACAAACTGGTAGGTGTCATTTTGAGGATTAATTGCCTCATTGATGTGGCATTTGGAGGCTTTCCTTACTGATCTATCTCTTTAACTCTTTAATCACTGATATTAATCTCTAATTTGTGCTTTAACACTGTGCTTTATCCATTATCTTTATGCTAATCCTCGCTTTTCTTTGATTTCTTTAATTAAGCCTTTAATCACTCTGTTTTCTTGCTTGCAGGGGTTTCTTTGGTATTTTGGAGGGATTTTGTGATTGCATCGATCAAATGCTCGGAATCAAAACCCTAAATCCCTTATTTTGCTTGTTAGAACCCTGAGGATCATCATCCCGGGCGTTTGCAACTGTATTTTGCTGTGGGAGGCCTGTGTGTAAATGGTCGCCATTAAAAACTTGCAACTAAAACAAGAAACATATTATAAAAACCTACGCTTGTGATTTTAACTGCTTCAGAGGCTTGGGAGAGGTGGAGGAGCGTTTACAGAGAAATGAAGAATGCAGCAGAGGTGGAAAAACAAATGGCGAAAGGCAGAACCGGGGTTTAAATTGAATTATGGCGCGAAGTGGTGATGAGCGGTTTTGCAAAAAACCGGAGTGGTATTCGCGCGAGGGATAGGCGATAAATGGTTTTTCCTTGCGGGAACGCGATATAAGTCTCTGGGCGACGCGTGTCCAGGCGAAAACCGCCTATTTCGCGTTGAAAACGAGCGATCAATTTTATTTGTGAAATGAACGTGAAAATGGTTTTAGACCGTCCGATCTGGGGGGGACCAAATCTACGGCTGTAAGCGAGCGCGAAAAATAGAAAATATGTGCGGAGGAAATATATGGTGGGGCTGAGCTGACGTGGGCTCTTTTGTCGTGAAGTGAAAAGGTTCTTCGGGCGGGGTTAAATGGTGAGAGTGGGAGATGGTGCGAGGATCGTTGATCGGGAAAGATCAACGGCCCAGATTTAATGCAAGGTTTGACAGATATGGAGGGGAAATACAAAGAAAAAAGCCTTTTTGCAAAGGGTGCGGGGATAGAACTTGGTTAGGGAAGAAAAGTGGGAGATGCAATGATAGCCGTTGGATCAATTGCGATCAACGGTTGAGACTGCTCACGGGGTGAAAGGATAAGAGATGGGAGGGCCCACCTTTATACAAAGGGGGGAAAGGTTTTTTACTTAGGAAAAGGGTTTTATAAGAGCGGCGGAAGGGATCAATGGAAGCCGTCGGATCGGGGAGATGGACAGTCTGGATTAACTTTGGTGGATCGGCGATCGGTGGAGAAAGGGTCCAGGAAGGAGGTTCTTTGGATTTGTGATGTGTTGATGGCCGATGGGGACGAGCAAATGCGATGGATGGAGGACCGTCGGATCAGGATCGAAATCGACGGTGGAGATGCAATCGGGGCTTCGCATATTAGCGGAGAAAAGGTTCAAGGGAGAAGGAAAAGCGAAGGTGCAATGCAGCGATGCGATGAAGAAGCGTGATGCGATGGCGAGACGCGATGCAATGAAGCACTGGCTGTCAGATCCAGATTAGATCAACGGCAGAGATTTCATCAGCAGGGACAAGAAAGCAATAAGGAAAAGGCGATGCGCCGATGCGATGAAGCGCTGCGACGAAGCGCTGGCCGTCCGATCTTGGGGAATGATGAAGCAGGAAATTTGGAATTGCCGAAGTGCGACCGTTGATGGGATTAGCGCTCGGTTGTGGAGCCAGGTCGCTTGGCGAAAAAGGGGCTTGGGCTTTAAGCGAAAGGGGCTTAATGCCTTAATGTAAAAAGGTCGGAAAATAGGCTAAAAAGTGAGTTTTCAAACCTTTTTTGAGACTCCGATAAGGGGAAAAAGGGCTTTAAACCTGTACAAAGGGATTTTATCAGGTTTAAAGGGGATTCTGAGGGAAAATAAAGGGTAAAAATGGGAGAAATAGATGAAATGAAGGGGTTTACAGAGAGTTTTTTCAAAGGAAAAAATGATGGAAAATGGGTCTAAAAACAGTCCTTTTTCATGATAACAGCAGGGTTTTTGAAGGATTTTTGATGAAGATATGAGTGGAAAGGATCTTTGGCCAAGGTATACAGCAAGGCTTCAAGAACTTAGATTTTTGCATGAAATTTGTTTCTTGAAGACTAAAGATTTGTTTTAGCCATCATCAGTTATGACAAAATTTTATTGATGGCTAACAGCCGCCACGAGAAATGTCTAATTTTTTAGCAGGACGTGGTACTAGTGGTCTTCTAAGAGTCTCCTCCTGCATAGCCGCACGACTAGAACTAGAAGGCACATGCCCTCCACATGAGGATGTAGGTGGAGGAGGCAGCAAAAAAGAAACAATAGCTGGAACTCGAACACTGTCACTGCTACTGGATGGTGGGGGTGGTGGTGGCATGGTTGTTGTTGCTTCATCACCATCTCTCAAAAGCTTTGTTTCCAATTCTTCTAGATGTATAGTGCCATCCTCTAAATTATCATCCTCTGGGTTGTTGTCCCAAATTTTATATGATGTATCCTCATAAGCCCGATCACAATAATGACTCAACAACCTCAAGTTGTAGTGCACATAAACCAAGCTTTCTGTTTGGTTTTCATTGAGTCTGTTTCTTCTCACATTATGGATGAAGTTGGAGGTGCTCCAACACCTCTCTGCAGAAGAAGTATTTACAACCCATGAGAGAACTTTTTTTGCCAACTTTGGCGAAAGTCCCATGCCACCATATGCTTCCCACCATGTAAGAGCATCAAATTTGTCTCTATCTTTCATTGCATGCAAAGAACCAAACAAACCAGTGCAACTGAAGTATCTGCCTAATTCAAGACGCAGATTAGCACACTCCTCCTTGTCAGTGACCAACTTGTCTAATGCTTCCATATATCCTTTCGATACCTCTGGATCTATATGGGGTTTGATCCTAACCCCACCCACGGGTGCAAGTTGGCCCAACCAAGATGGAGAGTAGTATTTTGGCATAAGGATATATGCCAAGGCATGTAGTGGAACATTAAGTTTATTCCACCGTGCACACACACAACTGTGAATCATTGTATACAAGTTGAGATCATTTTCCTGAGCAATATCTTTTATTTGCCCTAACATGTTATCCATCTGCTCATAAACCTCCCCAATCGCTAGTTTATATGTATCTGCAAAGCGAATCATGCTATAAATGGGTTTGGTGAATTGCAAAACTTCCCTCACACGTGCACAAAACAAACCATCAAAAGCGGTCTCATCCACCTGTTCAAAACCTAGCTTGTCAACTTCGGTTGGAACCCTGTCCTTTATTACCTACCAGTGTGGGCTTGATACCATGCTAGCCAATGACTCTGTTACCTTCAAAAGGCACCTGAAGGTGAGGTAATAGCTAGTAAATATAGTCTTTGCAATCTTCAACAGCTCCAATATTGAGTGACTGCAGAAACTCCCATGGTATTGCTATGAGTTGTAATAAATTTTATCATTTTTTTGCCTCTCTTGTACAAATCACCAATCCATGTGTATTGAGGTTGTTTGTTATTAATAATATCATGCATAAAAAGGTTCATTGTGTGAACAAACACCCAAACCAAAATATGTTGGGGTATCTATCCTCAATAATTGCTCCCACTACCTTCCAATTAGCAGCATTATCAGTGATGACTTGGACAACATTGTATGGCCCAATACATTCAATTGTTTCAAGTAATGGTTCTGCAATGTTGATGTCGGTCTTGAACTTTTCTAAGTAATCATATGTTGAAAGGAAGATTGCACCACTAACAGACACAGCAAGAACACTTAGCAATGGGTTGCCTTTACATTTATCCATCCATCAGATACAATGGACACCCCATGCTTATTCCAATAATTTGTCATTTTACTCAAAGAATGTGTTATTTTTTCTTTTTCATGATCAAGTCTCACGATTCTAGCCTTGTCATACCCAGGGCTCTTGTATCCTTTGGGGGCATCATTAATGGCAGAAACCATTTCATGCCAATAAGGTTAGCAAAGAACATTGAATGGTATCCCACATGCATAGATAAACAAGTAAATTTTTGAATCCACATCATTCCTACACCCTTTGTCAAGGAAATATGATATGGCTCTACGCCTTAAAGATATGTTTGTTCCTGTGGCTCCATATCCACTGCCATGGGTGGAAGTTGATGGACTTCTTTTTGCATTATGGCGTGATTGTGAGCTATGTTCAAAGAAACCCTTTGATCTTTTAGATTTGTATTGGGCTTCCTCCTCTTACCTTATGTATTTGGCTCTATGTGTTGTTGACACACTTACACAAGTTGTTGAGCCTCATAATTGTTTCATTTTGACAATCCTTTTACACCTACTTTTACCACCATAACCATCAATGGGCATCAAATCAGTGGATTCAAAGCTTGACAGATATATGATTGTCTCATATTTCATATGTTACTTATGTTCTTTATTATTTGCCTAATATTTGCATCAGCTGCAAGATTTTGATGTTTCTGTAGCCAGAATATGATTCTGTAGCCGAGTCCATTATTGAACAGGATCCAAGGTGCCAACTAGAGCAAAAAATATATGGGAAGATAGTGATTAGTCTACTCAAAGTTTTCTTCCTATCTTCATGAATCGAATTTATGAAAAAAGGTTCCAATCGAATGGTCAAAGGTGAAGGTCAACGGTTTAGCTACAGCAAGCAAGCGAGAAGCAAAACGAACGCCTCACAATTTGCTTTGTCAAACAGCAAATCATGAGCGATTTATGATAGGATATCTTCTAAGATTAAATTAGTATTCTGTTAGCTAAAGAAACTATGAACATTTATGATCGAGCTTTATAAAAATCGCATAGAAGATATGTTATGCATCGTTGTTATTATCTTATGTTAAGCAGTAGTGAGCTCCTAAAATTTGTTTAATATAAAAAGAAGTTTTCTTATCTCGATGTGTGGTTGATCTTTCAACTTAGTTCTATTGCCATCAGCTTGTGGAGGGCCCCCTCAAGCAGTAAGGGCTTTTCATTTATGTTATTTCGATTTTCGAATTTCACGATCAATTAGATGGATGCATCCCCTAATGTATCTTTATGTCGATTCTGAATTGAGAAACAGATTAGATGTGTAGTGTTCATGTGAAGCATATGATTGAGTTCATAGATAGCAACAGATTGGTTATTTTTAATCATCTTCTTTTATTAATTCAAGAGCACATGAATTGAGTTGGCATTGAGATTTTGAATTGAGAATAAGATTGTAATTTTGAGAATCAGAGAATTAGTTTGTAGGTTTCATTTCAAAGCATGAGTGTTGAAAGTTTTATTTCAAAGAAAGAATGGTTTATCAATTTGAGCAAGTGTGAATATAGTTTAAATTCATTTTGATTTTTCATGCAAGAATTGATAGAAGAGTTTATTCTTTTAGAAATCAAGTTTCTTTCAAAGCACATTTTGAATATTTTGCAAAGTGTGTGTGTGAGTCTTTATGAGTTAAATTTCATTTTGCAAGTGTGAGATTAATTTATGAGTTTGAGATCTTTATTGGTTGTGTGGATTTCATAATTAGATATTAATGTGATCATCTTTCTTAGAGTTAGTTTCAATAAATAATCCAATCATGTGCATTAATAATTTAATTCAACTTAGATAATTAGGATTCCTAGCACATATGGTGTACTTACACTTTGTCAGTTTACTAGCCCTGGTCGATAATTTATGTAATCAATTTAAGACAATTAAATTAACGAACATTTTGGTGTCGTTGTCGGAGAAGTGTAAATAGGAATCCTACCTTTTTATTTTGACAATATAAAAAAAAAAACACAAAACATAAACATGATATGCATAGGGAAAGAGATTCTAGAGGTAGATTTGTAAGTAGAGGCAGAAGTTTAATTCCAGCAACACCACTGACCCCACCACGACCTTGTAGTGCCACACCATCCATCCAAACTTGCATACCATCCAATGCAGACGGACATAGGCTTCCTGAGGTACTTAGATCTAAAATCCAATCTAGGAATTCACCAACTTCATCAACTAAAGCAGTAGTAGAAGAAGAAGATCCTTCATCCCCAACAAAAGGATTAATTTTCCTAACTTCAACTGGAGAACAACTTCTAACTCAAGAATTGGAATTCTCTAGTGAAGAAGAGGAAGAAGAAATCTATTTTAAAATACGGTTGATAGAGGAACCTATTTTAAACCCAATTTTGGAACCTTACATTAGTTATGAAGAATCTACAATGGTTGGGGAAGGGGAAGGAGAAGTACACAATGTAAATGGTGAAAATCTTAGGATTGGAGGTGGAAGAGGCGGAGGAAGAGGATGAGGAGGAGGAGATAGAAGAGAACCAGATCATGTTGAGTTTCCTATCTTCTATGAAGATACTACAGTAACAAGAACCCTCCCTTGATCACATAGACGAGCACTTCAAAAGAGATCTTAGAGATGGCCTAGAGGATTATCTGCCTGTAATTGCTCATTAGTGAAACATCCTAAGCCTAAATATTTATTATTCTATACTTAGGCTGAGAGAAAGGATCCAATGGCGCAAATTGGATTCATCTTTTCCATCCTCGTCCATGACTTATTTTCATGATACATGGTCATCTTATTTTCCCGCCTCCCACCCTTGTGATTCAGCATCCCAATCTTGCAAAGGTGATTGCGATATTTTCTTTTTATGTCTCATAATTAGTCATAGGGGCAAGGGATGTTATGTTGATCAAATGATGCATTTGTTGCATTGCTTATATGACTATACATAGGTCATGCATTGTAGGCTAGCATTGCATAGTAGTGTAGTTGCATTGAATATTTTGTGAGCATTCTAAGATCATTCATATCATGATTCATGCTAGATTAGATTGCATTTAGAATAGATTTTATTTTTGTACAGATTCATACTTTCATAAAAAACATGGACAATACCCTATGCCTCGTGCGCATGCTCCCAAACAAGTTGATTGCAATGTGCAGGTCACAAGTCTGCAAGCCCAAGCATTGTTGGAGTTCTCATGAACTCCCCATTCGAATACATGGATCATGCGCTCTACGGTGAGCTCATTTACCAGTTGGAGTCAGATGTTACCCACCAAAATAGATAACCCTATAGGAGAAAAAATTGCTTTCTTCACATCCAAAAGCCCCTAAAAGCCACGACTAGCCAATGATAACGTGCCATTATATATCTGTCACTTGCAGCAACAATATGTTCCTCACCAATCTGGAAAGTGCACATGTACGAAGATGGGCTTCTGATCAAAAGGTACTTTATTCATTTTGCAATCGGGTGCTTATGCTTGTTTATATTTGGGCATTTGACAAGAATTATGGGGTGACCTAGAAGAAAGAGGGGTTTTCGCAATGATCTTGTTCCCTCACCTTAAATGGGGGGTTATTCTTCGATCCTAGTCCAATGGGACCTCCCCTAATGGCCCAATGGGTATAGAAGGGGAACTACTTGGGAAGCATGGATTGAGATATCGTGTTCCATCTATCCCTATTCCATACTCACCACTTTCCATCTTACATCACAAGCCCTATATTCCACATCCATTTTTTGGGTTCAGCAAACCAGTAGTTCTGTAGGATTTGGCACTCATACATCCTCATACCTAGGTAGGGCTTAGAAATTTGTCCTCAGATGTTGATGTGGCTAAAAGAAAAAGAAAGAGCATATCATGACCACAAAATAAAATCAAAAGAATATCAAAATGCAAAGGACGGTCGGGACATACACATTAGGATGTGGGAAAAAGCCTAACATAAGCTTTACCTCACTCATTATGGCCATCACCCTATTCCTACGCACACCTTGCTCTTCACATCATGAAAAGAAACCCTTGCATGTCCCAACCCTGATGGGCAATAAGTTGCCTCATCATTAAGGGGTAATACATTGTTATACATCATAAAAGGCAAGCTCTAACCCTTTCGGCTATGTGCAGTAATACAAAGGCAAATCAAGAAAAAGTAAAAGGTGCACAAGAGGTGTGTAAAACTAAAGGTCGAGTTGGTAATTCATGCATCCACAATTGCTCCCTCCTAACATCTATACACTAAAGATGAGGATCCTCATCATGTTGGTCCCTTTGACCGTGGCACTTGGCCATGAAGCCTTCTCCCCTCTGTTCCATCATTATTATTCACTAACACATATCAATTGAAGGATGGATTGAGGAAATGTCACTTCCCCTTAGGGGTTGGAAGCACCTAATAGGGTTGTCCTTTAGCCACTCCTACCTAGGTAGGGAACACCTTTGCAAGTCCTAGCCTTTAATTTTGGAAGGGAAGCCTTATTTGTGTTGAAATGTGTAACTAGGTTCAGTCTTCATAAATATGAAATGTACTCTTGATTCTTGTATAGTAAATTATTATTGTTATTATTGTAGCATGGGTTTCATGCTCAAGGTCTTTTATTTAGAGGTCAAGCACCCATTGAGTGCTTCTAGGGTTTGTCCTACGATCAAGAAGTCAAAAGAGTCATTGTCATATGAAGACCCCATCAGGCACATTGTAACTTGTAAAAAGAATTTTTTTTGTATTTAAAAGTGTCAAAATACCCTCCGAGACCAAGTCGACCTCAATTAGGGCATGTCATCCTCCTTGGAAGCCTATATATAGGACTGAACTCGACCTCCTATGGACATCATTCATTCTCTCATCATCCAAGCGAAGGAGAAGAAGAAGAAGGCTAGCGAAGAAGGAAGAAGGATGAAGGACAAGTGTTTGGGTTCTCTCTCTCTCTCTCTCTCTCTCTCTCTCTCTCTCATGCGAAGAAGGAAAGTTAGGCTTTTGTTGCTACAAGATCGAAGTTGAGGATTTTGCAAAAATAAGGTCAAAGAAAGGTCTACTAGATCATCTACAAGCCTTATAAGGATGAGAAACTCAAGTGAAGGTCAAGGGAAGCCTTAGAAGCCCTGAATCTGCTCACACGTGTGAAAGCAGCAATTGTTACCGGGGGCCAAAAATTTCAAACCTGCAGTAGAGGCTGAAATTTTGTAGTTGGGGGTCAAAGTTGTGCAGCTGGAAGAGATTTGATTGAGTTTGACAGGGACAGAGGAAGCACATCATCAAGGAGGTCAGACTTGTCTTAGAAGGGTAATGGTCTTGGTCTAGAGGTCTTGGAATTTGTCATTTTAAGAATCTATAAGAAGAGAAGAGATTTGTGTGTTTTCCTCTCAAGTGGAAAGGTTTTGGCCCTGGCTTGCGGCCTATATCCTGTGTTCTTATGCATTGTTGATCTTCTTGTTTTTGTAGTTATTTGATGATAAGAACAACATAAGAATATGAGAAGAAGACAATAATAAAGAAAAATAAAAATACATCACAAGTAGTTAACAAGTTAAAGAGTAATGATCTTAGTTGTAGCCCTTAAGATTTCTCAACATGGTTTCAGAGCTAGGGTTGGCTAAGGGCATGATGAAGATCACTACATCCTTGAAGAAGTCTTTGAAGCAGTGTTCCATGGTAGCAAGTCATCTCAAGCAAGGTATCAAGGCATTATGGAATCTCTTATCATCCATCTAGAATAGTATGACCAGGACAAAGGCGAAGGATTATTCTCCGCACTTACTGGTACATTTGGAGATGAGAATATTTGGGTAATCGAAATTCCACTGTGGAGAATAAAGACATATGACAAGTGAGCACAAGCAACTAAAGACCTTATCAAGAGGAAAATCTTCTTACACCGTTGAGCTTGGTAACAAGAAGAGCTATCCTGTAAGAGGAATTGGATCAACCTCACTAGAGCTAGAGAATGGAGGAAATATTCATCTCAACAACATCCTATTTGTTCCAACTTTGCATAAGAATCTACTTTCTATTTCATGTCTAGAAGATAAGGGAGATAGAGTCGTTTTTATTGATGGAAAGGTTGTAATATGGGATAAAATATCTAGCATCAAAAAAGCAAAGATTATTGGGATTCATGAAGGAAGACTCTACAAATTGTTGACTCATCTCGCTCAAGCTTTGGTTCACACTGAAGTAAGTCCATGTAAACTTTGGCATAGAAGGTTTGGTCACCTTCACTACAAATCTTACCAACTCTAAATTCAATGGTGAATAGCATCCCTGAACTCAAGGAGGATCATGGAGTATGCAAGGGATGTGCATTAGGTAAAAATGTTAAGAGACCATTTGGAAGCAGTGCTTCAAGGTCAAAAGAAGTACTAGAGCTCATTCTTTCTAATGTATGTGGTCCTATGTCTACAAAGTCTCTTGGAGGTTATCTATATTATTTAACATTCATTGATGACCACTCAAGGAAAACTTGGATCTATTTGTTGAAGTCCAAGGATGAAGTATTCGACAAATTTCAAAAATTCAAAGCAAAAGTAGAGAACCTTACAGAAAGAAGGATAAAGGTACTAAGATCCGACAATGGAGGAAAATACACATCAAAGGAACTCATAGCTTTCTGTAAGGAGGATGGGATTAAGAGAGAGTTGATAGTCCCATATAATCTTGAACAAAATGGAGTTGTTGAACAAAAGAATTGATCAATTGAGAAAAGTGTTAGAGCCATGTTACATGATGAAGACTTAACAAAATTTCTGTGGGGTGAAGCAACAAAGACTATTGTGTATGTTCAAAATCGAAGCCCTCACAGATCACTAGACAATATGACTCTTGAGGATGCATTTATCTGGAAGAAACCAAGCGTGGACCATCTCTGAATAATTGGTTGTCTTGTCTATATTCACATTTTGAAGGATAAGAGAAAGAAAATTTGGATCCTACAAGCATAAGGGGAATATTTGTTAGCTATAGTAATACTTGGAAGGCATATAGGATCAACATAAAGGAAGGACACCGAATAGAAGTAAGCCTATATGTGATCTTTGATGAAAGTATTGCATTCAAGAAATCAAAGGATCTCTCGATTGACTATGATGATGAAGAACTTCCAATATTTGAAGAAGAGTGCACAAGGGAGGAAGAGGATTCAAATCATGAAGAAATAGGTCGCAGTGAACCTGTGCAACAAGTCATCGTCCCTGAAAGTAGAAAGAGACCTAATTGGTTAAAGTCTACTCTCCTAGATGCAGAGGGACATGAAGTTGCCAAGGGTAAATTTAAGGAAAGTAAGAAGCCGAAAAGATATTCAGGATATGCAGCTTATATGACAAAGTTAATAGAAGCAAAACCATCCACATTTGAAGAGGTTATCAAACATCAAGAATGGAAAGATTCCATGAATGAAGAATATCAATCAATAATGAAGAATGTAGTTTGGGAGATCATACCTAGGCCTAAAGACAAATTTGTGGTAACTTCCAAGTGGCTCTACAAGATTAAACATGCAGCAAATGGAAGTATCGATAATGTAAGGCAAGATTTCTGGCTAGGGGCTTCTCAACAGGAAGGCATCGATTATGAAGAGACATTTGTACCTACAGCAAGGTATACAACTACATGTTCGTTAGTCTCTTTGGTAGCATCAATGGGATGGAACATCCACCAAATGGATGTCAAGACAGCATTCATGAATGGTACTATCGATGAAGAAGTCTATGTAGAACAACCCTTAGGATTCGAGGTAAAAGATAGAGAGACTTATGTCTATAAGTTAAAGAAGTCATTGTATGGCCTTAAGCAAGCATCAAGGGTGTAGTATGCAAGGATGGATGCATACCTGCAAAGATTGAGGCTTCTCGAAGAGTTCTGCTGATTCGAATCTCTATATTAAGGTTGTGAAGGATCAACCCATAATCATTCTTATATATATGGATGATCTTCTCATAATAGGTGTAGAAGGTCGTATTCAAGAGTACAAGAAGCAACTGGCAGCAGAATCTGATATGAAGGATCTAGGGCTGATGCATTATTATTTGGGGTTGGAAGTTTGGCAAGGACCTTATGAGATTTATCTAGGTCAAGGAAAGCATGTGATCGAGATGCTAAAAAGGTTTGACATGATGGATTGCGAACCTATGACAAGCCCTATGATCACAAACTTGAAGAGGCTAAGAAGTTCTAAATCAAGCCCCCTGTGGATCTGACAAGGTATAGATAATTGATTGGCTCACTGATGTATTTGGTAAATACTCGACTAGACATTTGTTTCGCAGTGAATATTCTCAGTCAGTTCCAAGTTGAGCCCAAGCATGATCATTGGATAGCAACCAAACATATATTGAGATATCTGCAAGGAACAATCCATTATTGCCTGAAGTATGATAAGAGGAATGATGTCCACTTGATTGGATATACAAATTATTTCTGGGGAGGCAATGAGATGGATGGGAGACGCACTACTGGAGGATGTTTTAGTTTGGGACCCTCCATGATATCCTAGATGGGTAGAAAGCAAGAATCAGTTGCTTTGAGTAGTGTTGAGGTTGAATACATTGCAGCCTGTGAAGTAAGCAGAGAAATTGTCTGGTTGAGGAAGTTCTTGTCCGACCTATTTGAAGGACTGTGGACCCTACAGTGACACATTGTGACAATCCCACTTGTATAAGGTTGTCTGAAGACCTAATGTTCGATGGAAAGACAAAACACATAAATAACAAGTATCACTACATACGAAAGTTGGTGCAGGATGGAGTGTTGCAGCTACGGTATATCTCCACTGATGAGCAAGTAGCTGATATCTTGACATAATTTTTTCCTAATAAGAAGCTTGTGTATTTGAGAGACAAGATTGGACTAGTTGATATACCCTCCCTAGTTGAGAGGGAGAGATAGACACATCATTCTTGTCTTCACTTCATGAAGAAAGAATGGAGGATTGGGTAAGCATCTGGCTTCTGATACTCTTTGAGGATGAGGTAGGGAATCCAAGATAAGAGTAGACGAAGAGGAAATTCCTTAAGAATGTGTTATTCCAAGATAGGAATTGTCCTAAAAGGACATACCCTGTGAACACCCGGGTTGGGTATGTGCCTTGAGAGACAATGATGATGGTGTCTATCAGTCATTGGTCTCGCCAGCATTGTACTCTGATCTTTATGGACATATAGAGTTGTTAGTCAAGGCCTTGCTATGTGACAATGTTGGTTGGTATGATGCAAAGAGATGGCTTACCAATCTGACTCTTCTTATGAGCTCTCTTCAGTTTGAGAATGTCCATGTACCGTTATGAATACCTCCCTAGTTAATAGGGAGTGTTGAGATGTGTAACCAGGTTCGATCTTCATAAATATGAAATGTACTTTTGATTCTTTTATATTGTAAAATGAAAGAAAAATTATTATTCTTATTTTTATAGCATGGGTTTCATGCTCAAGGTCTTTTATTTAGAGGTCAAGCAACCATTGAGTGCTTCTAGTGTTTGACCTAGGGTCAAGAAGTCAAAAGAGTCATTTTTATATGAAGAAGACCCCATTGGGCACATTGTAACTTGTAAAAATAATTATTTTTGTATTTAAAAGTGTCAAAATACCCTCCAAGACCAAGTCGGCCTGCCAGCTAAGAAGTCAGCCTCAATTAGGGCATGTGGTCCACCTTGGAAGCCTATATATAGAAGGTAACTCGACCTTCTATGGACATAATTCATTCTCTCATCATCCAAGTGAAGAAGAAGAAGAAGAAGGCTAGCGAAAAAGGAAGAAGGATGAAGTACAAGTGTTTGGGTTATTTCTCTCTCTCTCTCACACGTGCGAAGAAGGAAAGTTAGGGTTTTGTTGCTGCAAGATCGAAGTTGAGGATATTGCAAAAAGAAGGCCAAAGAAAGGTCTACTAGATCATCTACAAGCCCTAGAAGGAGGAGAAACTCAAGCGAAGGTCAAGGGATGTCTTGGAAACCCTAAATCTGCTCACACATGTGGAAGTAGCAACTGTAACTAGGAGCCAAAAATTTCAGACCTGCAGTAGAGGTCAAAATTTTGTAGCTAGGGGTCGAAGTGGTGTAGCTGGAAGAGATTTGACTGGGCATGACCGACACAGAGGAAGCACATCATCAAGTGTTGAGATTTTGTGTATTTGGGGTAGCATCAGTTGTGCTCTAAGTCCCAAATTTTGTGGAGGGACTAGAGCTATGTCACAGGGTTCGCCGAACCTGAAGCTTGAAATTCGAAATTCGGCGAACCTGATAAAAAAATTCGAATTCGATCAGGTTCGGAGAACCTAATGCCGAACCTGAAGCCGAACCTTAAGCCGATCCTGAAGACGAACATTATGCCGAACTTGAAGCCAAACCTGATCGAACCTGAAGGCAAATTTTATGATTTTTCCCATAAAGTTCGATTTTAATAAATTTTATGATTTTTTTTTTTTGCTTGAGCGGCTTTTGTTAGCGGTTTTTGTAAACAATGGGCTATTCCCGCCAATTATTTTCCCGGTTTCCATTATTTAAGAATGGGTGCTATGATTAATTGTTACAACCGAAAGAGTTTGTTGTGTTGTCGCCGTTGAGTTTGTTGAGTGTTCCCGCCGCCGCATTCTGCATTTCAATTTTCCACAAGTTCCCGACTGGGACATGGGCAATTTAGGTGTTTCCAACATTACAGTTGTGAAACCTTGCTTTCTTTGCACTTCATATCAGATCACATAATAACTGAAAATGTCATTTATGTTGACTATAACCTTTTAAATTTGTTTTGGTTAATTGCTTTAGGATAGATTCCAAAATTTTTGCTAGAACTTCCAAAATTTGTATTTGCAAACTAATATGGTGTACCGTGTATGTTTACATTAAAGTAATGTCATTGATATAATTAGATCCTATTATGATTAAGTTATTCATGTGTTTTACTAATCAAAATTCCTACTCATAGTTTTATAATTTATTAATTGATCTTGATTTTTTTTATGCCATATATATATTTATTGAAAAATATGTATAGTCAAACCTAATGTCGAACCTCATTACGAACCTCATTAGAATATTCGAACCCGAATCGAATTTAATCGTCGCCGAACTCGAATTCGAACCCGAACCATGTGACATAGGACTAGAGTACACATGATCTACAAGACCCAGAAATGGATTTGAGAAATTTCAAGTTGTGTTGAAGTTATTCAAATAATTAATTATTTTTAATGGATTTCCTAAGTCTAACTTAGGAAATAAAAATAATTAAAGTGAATTCATTAACACATGTGCTGAAATTGTCTTAAGTCACATGGAACAAGCAGTCTTTTAATCTCAGTCGTTGATGGATGATTTAATCTCGGTCGTTGAAGGGTTCAACGAAAAAGTATAAGAGAAGGCTTGAGGGTCAGTTGAAGACACACAATTTTCTGTAGAACTAAGGAATAGATCTAGAATTCTAGGGTGGGTTTGCTAAGAATTTCTAGTGGAATTTCCTACGATAAGGCGGTAGTATTCGGCGAGGGGACAGTACGATTCCAAGAACGAGACGACAAGGGGCAAGAGGAAGAACGGCTCAGGAGCCGGTCGCAAAGAAGCAAGGCAGCACCTACGCAAGTGTTGCGCAGCCACTACGCAGGTGCTACGCAGGACAACACAGAGGCACTGGGAGGCTTCATAAATCACGCAAAGGGGCTTTTAGGGTCACCATGAGGCTGTGAGACCCTTCCAGGGGTGACGCAGTCCCTTCTTGTGCAACGCAGTGGCATTTGAGGCTAGCAGGGCTGACGTTGAGGCTTCAGGGGCAGTGTTGAGGGTTTCTAGTGCATATTGCTAGTAAGAATACAGCAAATGCCATGTGGACGGCTTTGGAGGTGATGTACCAAGGAGGTTCTGTGCAAAGAAGAATGCTTCTTAAGAATCAGATGTGGATGTTCCAAATGGTGAAGGGCGAAGAGATAGATCCATTTCGCTTTAGACTTCAAGCTATCCGTGACCAGCTGATTGGCATGGGTGCTACTCCAGATGAAGGGCTCCTAATGAGGACGGCCCTGAATGTTGTCTTTGAAGAATGGGAAACGTTTGTCCAAAGCATTCTGGGAAGGGCAGCGTTACCATCATGGGCAGATATGTGGGCTATTCTCCGCCAAGAGGAGATCAGGAGGATCACCAAGAAACAGTCTTTCAGTGGAGGAAGCGGAACAGCCAAAGGGAAGAAAGAAGAGGAGGAGGATGCGGCTCTTGCATCAAGGGAAACGAAGCAAGGGAAGAAGAAGAAGGACATCTCCAAAGTCTGGTGCTTTAACTATGGTGATCTTGGTCATTTCGCCAGCAGTTGTCCTAAGAAGAAGGACAAAGGAGCTTCTGATTCCAAGGCTACAGCAGCAAATGAAGATGGCTTTGATGATGGTGCCGCCATGAGTGCTCATGCACCTTGAGAGAAGAGGTGGGGGGTGAGATGGATATCTAGAGTATCCATATTTGATGGCGAGATCCTTGAGTCAGCCCTACTCTTGGATCACATACGAACTACAGGAGCCTTAAGACGGTAGTGGGATGAGTCGAGAGATGGTTGCAGTTGACCACATTGAAGAGCAAGAGGGAGTTGAAGAGCTTAAGGGTGAGCAGCGTGATGCAGAGGCAGCAGCGCAGAGAAGCTGGGCTCACGCAGTGCAGTGTTGCAACATGACAGTGCCTCTAGAGGGACAGCATGATTCAGCATCCAGGGAGCTTCAGTGGTAGAGGGCAATTTGACTTGTCTGTCAAACAGTTGGGCAGAGTCTTTTAGTTGCTTACTTCTCAACAACTGAGTTGCAGTGCAGTAGTTAGTAGTGTCAATGCTATGGGCAGCATGATGTAGCAATTTGAGAGGGAGCTGCAGTACAGATGTGGCAGTGTCAGTCGCAATGGCATGGGCAGCAATATAGAGAGCAACAGTGCAGTAGATGGAGGGCAGCAAGCCAAGAATCATCAGCACAAACCAAGTACTCAAGATCTTGTAATGCATGGTGTGATGTATTGCTAGAGCACACTTCTGATGCTAAGAGGGAGTGTTGAGATTTTGTGTATTTGGGGTAGCATCAGTTGTGTTCTAGGTCCCAAATTTTGTGGAGGGACTAGATTACACTTGATCTACAAGACCCAGAAATGGATTTGAGAAATTTCAAGCTGTGTTGAAGTTATTCAAATAATTAATTATTTTTAATGGATTTCCTAAGTCTAACTTAGGAAAATAAAATAATTAAAGTGAAACAATTAACTCATGTGTTGAAATTGTCTTAAGTCACATGGATCAAGCAGTCTTTTAATCTCAGTCGTTGATGGATGATTTAATCTCCACCGTTGAAGGGTTCAACGAAAAAGTATAAGAGAAAGGCTTCAGGGTCAGTTGAAGACACACAATTTTCTGTAGATCTGAGGAATAGATCTGGAATTCTAGGGCGGGTTTGCTAAAAATTTCCAGTGGAATTTCCTGCAGTGAGGGGTAGTATTGGCTAAGGGAATGATCTGATTCCAGAAACCCCGAGGAACGTGAAGGCAAAGAGGAGCCGGCTCATGGGACGGCGCGACGAGGCGAGCAACTACACGGTGTTGCACGGCCGCCCTACCTTGGGGGAGCAACGCGAGCCTTTGGGAGGCTTCGAAGGGGAAATCATGCGGAGGGAGCTTTTAGGGTCAACGTGAGGCTATGATACCCTTCCAGGGGATACATAGTCCCTTTTGAGTGCGACGCGGTGGCTGAGGCTAAACGGGGGCGACGAGCGAGGCCGAGCGTGGCGAGGGTTTCTAGGGTCGGTCCAGGGGCGATTCCTGCAAATCTCGTTTGAGGGTATGGATCAGTCAAATATTTGGCACTAGATCTTCAGGTTAGCTGCAGATTTTATATATTTTATTCTCTGTCGGGTTTTCCAAGCTTGGAACCCAGATTTGCTGTACTCATAACTACTTAATAATAAAACCCTCATATCTGTTGAATCGGTTTTCCCGCTTTGGGTTTTTCCAGGGACTTGTGTCCAAAAATCCATGTGTCACTTTGTTGCAAGAGTGTATTATTCAGAAAATGATCTACATGTGTAGGCTGTAGTTTTGTTTATTTTCGGTATTTTTTGAATCTAAATTCTAAGAATAACTTATAAGAATTAAATCAAGTAGGAGAATCTAAACCAATACACTGCAGTAGAATTTTCACATCAAGGAGGTTAGACTTGGTCTTGGAAATGTATTGGTCTTGTTCTAGAGGTCTTGGAATTCGCCATTTGAAAAATATATAAGTAGAGAAGATATTTGCAGGTTTTCCTCTCAAGTGGAGAGGTTTTGGCCCTGGCTTGTAGCATATATCCTGTATTCTTGTGCATTGTTGATCTTATCGTTTTGGTTGCTATTTGATGATAAGAACAACATAATAATAAGAGAAAAAGATAATAATCAAGAAAACTAAAAATACATCATAGATTCACAAGCAGTTATCAAATTAAAGAAAAATCATCTTAGTTGCAGCCCTTAAGATTTCTCAACAATTTCAAGTGTTAAATAGCCCATTACTTTCAATCTTGGTTCACTTAGATGCAACAATAACTATTGTACCTCATGACTAGTGGTTTTCACTAGACTTTATGTTGTTATTGTCAGGTGGCTCAGCAGCCCAAGCCGTGGGCACCTTACCCACGGTGTCCAAGCCATTTGAGGAACATATTTGCACCAATATGTGAAGGGTTGAGACCCTTGGGTCTTGTTGCTGCCCGAATTGTACACCTAATGCGACAACGCTTAGGGAAAGGGCTATCACTCTGATCCCTCTCAATTATTTTGAATCTAGTCACAAATGCAAGTTGTAGAGAGAAGTCCATGAGAAGGAGGCTAAGGCCTCATTAACGATACCTCCCTTAGAGTTCTAACCACCCAGATGCCTCCATTCCTACAAGGGATTGCCCATAGGAGAACTGCAAGGTCACCTGTATTAACTGCGAATGAGGGTCTAGACTTCTCAAATTAGGTGAAGAAGGTGGTCCTATCTCTCTTCCAACCAAGCTTATGCTTGGAGATAAATTTTAAATATGCACTTCTAACTTAGAATGAAGTGAAAATAATGTTAGATTGCTTCAATGAGATTACAGAAAAAGGTAAAATGCTTTAATCTACAATATTAGGCTGCTTGCAACCACGATATTTCAAATATCACTTATCAAATTTGAAACCACAAGATAACAATAGCAATAAATGAAGCACTTTAGAAATCACTTAGAGATTATCCCAATGAAACAAGATTAGCAATATCAATTACTCAGTGATCCAAAGTGCTTATTAGATCTCATTAGATGTTCTTATACAATCCTCTTATGCTTATGTTACTTATCAATTAGTAACAAGAGCAATTTTAATGATTCTTAAGCACAATAGCAACAAGCACCAATAGAAAAATGAGATTGCTAACAGTGATAAGTAACATAAGAAAAGACTAACAGATGCACTTAACTAACTATGAGATGCTAGTGCAAAGATGAGTAATGCAGGAGTTAGCTTATCCACAAGATCAAAGAGAGACTAACGCAACCATTCAATGACTAATTGAAAATGCACCAGAATTCAATGAACACTTAAGCCAATCAGACCAGCCCACTGTCATATAATATCAGTCATGGAGACTGACGACTGGAGGGACTTGGTGCCTGACCCCAGGCAAACCTGCAGTCGCCTCACTCAATTTAAACATACGCTCTTCCTATACTAGTCCATGAAGGGAATCCTAGGCAAGGCCCTAGAACATAATGTTGTGAGTATGGCCAGTGCTATACATGAATTCCCGAATTACAAAAAGGAATTTGAGAAACTCCAATTTCACCTGCAGAAGCAATATGGGCAGTTACGCCGCATTAAAAATCACTTACCATGCATTCTCTCTCCAACAGAACTCCCGGGGTACACTGCTCAAGACTCGGCACCAATGGAATCTACCTTTGCTCAGGATGCTCAGTAGTCATGATGTTGTTTTCAGTTACAATTTTTGCTAATGCTTATAAACATGCGGATAGCTTTTACTTTTAACTGTGTAGACAGCCATGTAAGTGGGCAAGTAGATGATAGGATTTGTATAGACATACAGTCATATTTTGCGTGACTTGAAAGACTCAAACTGTTCTGTTTTTGGATGGCTTACAATATTGTTAAGTGGCCAACATGGTTTCCCACAAGGCAAGTTGCAGCCACCCGACAATCTTACTATCTGGTTGTAATTTGTTGTTTTAATTAATAGAAAAAAGAGGATCTACCAAGCTTACAAAAATTACATATATATATATATATATATATATATATATACGTAATATTCTTCAAGTGTCTTAGGCTTATTAGAATTAATTTTAGGATCTCTTTAAGGTGATTTTGAGAGGATTATGCCACTGCAAACTTTATATCAGATTTGAACATTAATATGACAGTCAAGGAGGAGTGAGAATAGAAAGAAAGCAAACCCTTGAGGCCTAAAGGCCTGGCTTCAACGCCAAGTGTGGGAATTTGAGGCACCAAAAAAGAAACAATTTGGCAATGTTTAGGGCTTCAAACACCAGCAAACACAAATGATTAGCTTGAAAACAAAAGGAAAAGGCCCTCAAACCCTTACAGTTGGGGTCGACTAGGCCTCTTAGGCTTGCCACTAAGGGTAGAGAGTAAATGTGACAAGCTCAAGCCCCAAAATATTGACATCTAGCCCTCATTCAAGCATTAAAACCTCTGCAACCACAAGATGTTAGCCAGAGACAAATTACAGTGATGAATCAAGCCCTAAAGATGTTGCAGGTAGGCCTCATATGCCTCCTAGATCTTGCGGCCTAATGAGATAGAGGCCATAGGCCTTGCAACCAGGGCTAGAAGAGCTAATGTGATGGAAAAATCAAAGATAAGCCCTTGCAACACTTCCTCAAGTGAACGTTAAGCCTACAAACAATGATTAGTTCAAAGATAAAAACAATATGATCCAATTGAGGCACCTCCAACCCTACTTGCCTTCTTTTGGGGACCTAATTAGGCTTGTATATATCCAAAATGGCCTCAAACCCTTTGTGGCTACCCTAAATAATCAAAAAAATGCAAGATCTAGGCTCCAAAAGGCCTAATAAGCACAAAGATCAACCTGAAAAACAACTTCATTTGACAAATCTCATGGAAAAACCAAGTCAATGCAATGAATTAGCCCTGTAGCGCTAGCGGCCTCTACAAGAACCTTGAGTGTTAAAAACAGAATACCTCGGTTTGGTACATCAGGGCGTCTAGACCCTAGATCCACCTTATAGGATGAACACACTCCTTTGTGCTAGACGGCTCCTCCTCAAGTGGATATGTGTCCAAACCTAGCTGCCTAGGCTAGCTGAGGGTTTAAACCCTCAAGCTTTAAAAATTTCCCTGTGATCCTTGAGCCTTGGCACCTGCAACTTATATAAATAGAGCCATCCACAAGATCTAGAAGAAATTTGAAAAAAAAAACCCTCAAATAATTATTTGCAAAGTGAAAAATAAGGGCTAGTAAATTTATTTACAAATTATTCACAATATCTACAAGAAACTTCAAGCCCTAATTAGCAAATAAATATTTAATAGCCCAAGTAGATTTTAAAAATAAGTGAGATAAATATTTTATTTTAATATACTACCCAAATCCTACACCATAAATCGTTAGATCGAGCCAAGAAGTCAAACAAGATGAAAGTCTCCTCAAAGTCTATGAACTTGGGGTTTTCCCAAGGGTTGAATCACCTGAAGATCTCTGCAAACTTTGATAGCTAAGTTGTTAGCTTCAAAAGGGGTTTAGATACACATTTAAAACCCTCAAGATCTAGAGATACCTGCTAGATTGAGAGAGCAGAAAATGTTTCTCTAGAACCCAACACCTAAAGCAAGATACCTGTGCTAATAGATGATCCAACTATTGGTTATTTGAAACAACAATATTCAATATTACAAAATTAGAGCATTAAGAACATTCATCACATACCATTAATCATTGAGAGAGAGACACCTTGAATTGAAACCCCGAATACTTATGCTTTATTATCAAAAGATATTCAGCAGAGCTTAGCTCAGTACATCATCCGTTGTTGTTCAATGAGAAGCTAGAAAGCTTCTTTATATAGAAAATGTGAGGGAAAAACCCCTCCAAGTGGAAAATAATAGCTAGTAGTTCGATCCATGGCTTGATCCTCGTAAAAAAAATTTGAACCCTTGATTAGCCAGCACAAATCTCCAAAATAATTCTATTTTCCTTGTTTACTGGGCTGGAGGGATCAAACTTTGACTTCTAGACCACTGGAGAATCTTCAAAAATAGAATTATTGTTACTTGTGCAAAATAATCAACTGCTTGAACCAAAAAAATCGATTTGTTGGGAAAATAGTCTTCCTGAGTCCAACGAAATTTTTGAATGGGCCATCCTACTTTGGACATGAGGCTTGTAACTTTAACTTGAATTTTTCCCTTTGAAAAATAGCCTCAATAAATTTTTGATGATTTTTCCACTTGGAGAGTAATTTTTTTGACAATTTCCAGCTAATTGTTTTCTTATTTTTGCTAGAAAATTAAAACAATAGGCTCAAGAGGGGATTACAAATATTTTCCACCCTCTAAGCAGGTCTAAAAATTATTTTGGTAATGGTGTTCTAATTATGAGGAACCATTCACCAAAAATGTTTCTAGACACACCATTTTTACATCAACATATTACAATAATCAACCCTTAGAAGGGGAATTTTACACATAGACACAACCTCCTAAGACTCGACCAAATTTTGACACACAAGACACATGACCTGGTATGATAAAATACATCGACTCGATAACAATAGGACTCACCTAAGACCTTATCAATGAGTCCCACCCTGGCTTTGGGGTGTGTTTGGGAGAAAAACTCTACCAATTATTTGTGTTTACAAACACAAATAATTTGGGGAGGTTAAAAAGCTCCCTAGAGTGAAACCCTTTGAGAAGAATCATAGGCTTACCTAGGTGTTGTTACATGGCTTAATAGTCATACTAGAATCATTTTACAATAAAAATAGCAGAATTTGGGATTACAATGACAAACTGGAAGCTTCATTAAGATAATGATTATGAAAAATTTTATCCTTCTGACAAGTGCTATGCTTCTTGGAACTGTTGACATGTACATGGTCAACAGGTCTCCAAGCGTAAGCAGCACATCACATCTACCCCTGGACATTTTCTGCATCCAAGAAGTTCTGCCACTATGCACTATACTTGAAGATTCTTCAAGATGATGCACCAGGACCAACATGGCCCAAGTCGGCCTTAACACTCTCTGGGAGATGGCAGTTGATCAAGAGCATAAAAGAGGATTGCCTCACCTTCTAAGATATGGGAGAGCTCATAGCACCTAGAAAACTCTCAATGTTGGAGCAAAGATAGACATTTCAAAAATTGGAGACCAACTTTGATGCCCTAAACTAGATTTTGGGGTCCATAGAGGTATTTTGACAAAGATTGGAGGGCAAACCCTCACATCTTGATTTTAGGAGGCTTCTACATCACTCAGGGTACCTTGGAGCCTCGACACATGCCACATGGAGCTCAACGCATGGATGATACGTGTGGGAAAGTCACTTGTTTTTTGTCTAAGCTAGTGGGTTGGCTTGCAAACCAATGCATCATTATGACTTTACTTGCTTTCTGAGGGCTTTTACGCTAATTATGAACTATTCCTCCTTATATAAATAGAGGAGAGGTCTTATCACTTTTCATCATCATTACTTGTGAATTTGGCCTTCCCTTCTTGAGTATTTCAGCCTCTTTTCCTATTGGAGAGATGTGATCGATGGAGGTGAAATTTGTCTTGGAGCTATTGTCTTGTCTTTGGAGAAGTTATCTTGGATTGATGATTGGATTGTTCATTGCATATTATCTAGTGAGTGCTATTCTATTGAAAATTTCTAATTTCATGTCTAATGTATGGAATGAACCAGTGATCTAGGTTAAATTGTGTGCCCTAATTTTGTTGAAGATCAATTCATTGGAATCTAGGTCATATTATATTGCATGCATTACTCATAGTATGATATGTGAATGGCATACCCCTTGGTGATCTTACATTAACTCTCCCAAGTGACTTTCAATCCCTCACAAAGGTAATACTTCGGGTTTCGATGCTACGGCATCAAAATATGCTTACTCCTTTCAACCTTTGCAAGTTTTAGCCAACCTCAAGAGCTCATAGACTCCATCAACCCTAAGACTAGGCACTGGCCATCCTTTATTGGTGATCAAATCAAAATTTATCCACAAACTTTTATCATTTCTTTTAACCTAATTCAGCACTCTTGAGGCCATGCAGCCAACTAGGGTATAGAGCGAATTAGCTAGGAGGAAATTTGGGATTTGAAGAGTCTAAATATTAAGGGTAGTGTGGTTGCCACAAAATAAATCACTTCGGTAGGCATTCATTCAAATTTTGTCCATAAATTTACTTGACCTAGTTGTTTGCCCTAGGATAAAACCCTAGTTTGGCTTTAGCTTCAACTTGGGGGCTTATTAAAGGTTTCATGTGCCATATCTTTACCGAAATACACCTTTGGCCATCCCAACTATCAACTTATCAATCAAGCCCTAGGTCTTGTATTGCACAAATTTGGTTTATTTTAGGAAAGCAAGTTGCCTTCATTCATTAATTGGAGCCTTGTATTTGCATTGTGCCTTTCCCTTAGAAGCTTCTCAGTCATCTTATACCTTTATATCTAGAATATCTCTTATAGGTGACCATATACCGGGACTCCTCCCATTGGTGAAAAGTCCATAAATAGCAGGGGGCTATTACCTCATTGTTGTCACTTGGTCTAGTAATAGCCTTGTAGGGTATCCCCCTCCAAGGCCTGCTAGATTTTGTGGCAACAACACCCACGTTCGAAGAAAAGACGAGAGAGAGCATACAAATCCACCTGTAAACAAGATGAGAAGATCACTCCTAAGATGCTAAATCTCAAAGGAATCATAAAAAATACAAACATTAAAATATGGGTAGATTCCAACAGTACTCATAATTGTATAGTCATGAATATCACTAAACAACTAAACCTTTTTGTATATCCCGCAGAGACCTCACAGTTATAACAGTTGATGGACAAAAGGTTAAGGGAGTAGGATGATGTCTCAGTTCAAACTTCAAATACAAGAACTGCAACTACAAATAGGATTTACACTCTACCACTCAATGAGACGGATATGGTGCTAGGTGCAGAATTGTTAATACAATGGTGTCTAGCTAGCAAAGTCAACATCACAAATAATATGGTTGTGCTCTCAAGAAAGGTCAATTACAACCATGAAAAAAGGACCAGAAAAGTAGTCAAACACACAACAACGAAAGCAAGGGAAACACATTATAATGAAGCATAGAATTTTCCTGTTAAACAACTTGGTCAAAAGACTTTAAGATACAATACAAATGAACATCGACAACACTCAAAGCAAGAACAAAGTCAAACCCCTAAACCAGACAAACCAAATGCCACCATAGAAACATGCTCAGCTAAAGAGAATCCTATTTACTATGCTTTGAGGAAAAATCATTCCTTAAGGGTGTGGTAATGTTATAAACATAATAATAATGATGATATAATTAGGCTAATGAAATGTCAAAGGGCACACCAACCTTTCATCATGTAACCAGTCAATGCATGTAAGTATAGCATCATGAAGCCCATTGTAATCATAATCTTATTAAGTATCTATCATTCAATATTTATTCTTATTTATTTGCAGAAAAGTTCTGTCAATTGCAATAAACAGGAATTCTGTTTACTAGATACTCCCTAACCAGGATTTCCTGATTAGGACAGCTAATAACAATGCAATATAACTCATGACCCATTTCATAAAAGTACATCATCACGTTATAATAATAGTAAGACTACAAAACCAACCACTGTGATCAGAGAAAATAGACTATAAAGCAAACTTGGGGCTAAAATTCTATAGCCTCATCTTCCCATTAATTTAGCTAAGCTAAGCCAAAACTTCCTTGTACTTGTAAATAAATGCCTACTTCTGGAACCACATCCTCACATGTGGGAAATTCCTTCCATATGTAGCTATATAGTATAAAGTTCCAACATCCATATGCGAGGATGCAGCTAATGCTTCAAATTCCTGGGCTTTAACATTCGGCATTCCTCTATCGTTGATTTGGCCATGCATGTACTTACTAGTCCTATTATTTAACATAAATGGGAGCCAATATTTCTCATATTTCTCATCTTTTGATAAAGCCAATGAACATGTACAAATATGTTGGAATGATGCTAATTGCTATGCATATGTTGCAGTATTTAGTGCTGCTTCAAGCAACTAATAATTTCAAGAAAGCTACTTTTTGGCTACATTCAAGAATAATCAGAAATAAAAGCACATGTTTATAAACCAAAAAGGGTCACAAAAGGGGAAGAAAGCAAAACATACTTGACAAGGTGCCTGTGGTACAGAATATTGCATGTGTAAAACACGTGCATCAAGGTAACTGCAGGGAGTCCCATCCCAAGCTTCTTTTGCAGCCTGAGCTGGAGCTATTCCACGAAATGTAACAACCACGCGAGTACCACTTTCATCGGCTACTTGCACACCTGTTACAGCACCAAAAGTGCCAAAAGCTGTTGCAATTCTTTCAAGAGATAGGCCTACAGCTGGTCCACAATTGGCAACATACAGATGGGGGGTTGGATGTGAAAGCCCACCAACAGATTTAGGCTGAGTGAACTTCACTCTGTTTATCTCCATCTTTGTCTTGCTTATTCAAATATATATATTTCCTGAAATCAAATATGGAAATCACAGTTACAGTCAATATTTCAATTCCAAAACCAAAGACTACTTGATCACTTGATGATTATAAAACTAAAAGCTTTGAAGTTTGGCCTTTAAGGCAACGAAGTTTTGACAAATAAGTATACAGGAAGCCTTATCGTGGTATTTATTCTATGCATGCCAATTTCATACCCAGAGAACAGAAGAAAAGGGAACCAGAAGCCTCAAGTAAAGGAGAAGAGATTTACTATCTTCTTTGCAAGTTGACAGTTACCTCAAGCAGGTTCAAACAACCTATGGTAAAGAAAGCTATGACTAACGCAGGAGAGAATTTACCAAGGCAGTTAGATTTAGACTTATAATTTTCAATTTACGGTATTGCAAAATTGAACTAGTCGTGGATGATATGTGACTAGCTAAAGTTACAGAGATGTGATGGAAGGCTGAGGCAATACCGAGGCAAGCTTATCAATAAAGAACTTTAGTGAAAGGATTGACCAATTATGCCAAATGCAGGAGACCAAATCGGAGGAGCATCTCATCTTCAGATGCCCTATTTATCATGAGATCAGAGAGATGTTTTACCACCTTCATTTGGATTCAGGTGGGTCACTCACCAAATTCTTTCGTTACCCAGACCAGAGATGTCTAACTCTTTCTATGAGGGCAATTTGCCAGCATAGATAGCAGTCCCTGAGTGAACTGCCCTAGTGAAAGCCTCAGGACGATCACCTCTTTCTTTCCTATCATCTGATCCATAAGGGCAGAAAACAACAAACAAAGGCCCATAGCATTCAAGATATTGGATCAGTGAGACCACAGGGTTCCTCTTGACATTCCTGATTCCTCTCTAATGGGTTGAATAACTTCCATGAGACTTCTCAAGAGCTCCAAGTCCAGGACAGACACCAATAGACCAACATTCAGATCAGCTCTAGGAAGTCCCAGAGTCAGACTTTGCAGAGCAGAGTACCACTCTGCAGGTTCACCAAGCAACCAATTCTCCATTAAATGACTCTTTTCCCCCATCCTTGGATGATAGAAGTGATGAAACCCCTCGCTCTAGAGCTCTTCCGAGGATTACCCAATGAGGCCCTCTTGACCCAGGGTACTCTCCAAATGACATTCTTAGGCAGTGCATCAGCTCCTTGACAATACTTGAAGAATAAATTGAGTAGTTAAAACTCTTTCCCCTCATCCAAACTCAGCCTCTAGTTCCAACACCTTGACAACCTTTCTTCTTGTCATAGTATTTTGTTATTGCACTTACTTGGTACTTCTTATAGCTTCTCACTTAGCTCTATTTATTCACTTCTGATTTTGCTAGCCTAGATATAGGATCTGCTTTCGCACTCCCACTATGTAGTGATACGTGATGTAGTTTGGGGTCTCATTAACTTACATATTGTCATCATTCAATGGATCTTAATAAAATTATCCTATATTTTTAATCATTAAAGAGTTACATCAACCAAGAATCCTTTGAAACATAGCATGTTTAAAGCTCTTCATACCCCATATGTTGACCATTATTCAACCCAAAAAACAACAATATAAAAACTATGATGCAATGAATATGTTATACAAGATCACAACAACGACAGTAGGGAGTAACATGGAAAGCTGGCAGCACAGTCATTCCCATTTCCCCAAAATTGAGACCAACAGCAATATCTGAAATGTACATCAAATACTCTCATGCAGATGTCAGAAATAAGTGATCTGACATCGATTACCAAAATTAGTATCCAGGTTGAAATATGTTACTAGGAATGTTTTTCTCAGCGGTATCATTTATGTTCAAAAAATTGTATATTTAAATTGAGTTGCAGATGTCAGAAATAACTATAAGTAATCTGTTATCTATTACAGAAATTAGTATTCAGGTTGAAATATGTCACTAAGCATGTTTGTCTCAGCTGTATCATTTTTGTTCAGATAATTGTATATCTAAATAGTGTCCATTGACATGTACTAGTGCAATAAAACGGTCTCTCTCAAAGATGAAAATACCACACTTCAAAAAGAAGCCTTGTATGCATGCCAATTACACATCCTTTGCATACTCTTTTCTCGATCTTAATGTCTGGAAGCTGGCTGCTGGCAATCCCTGCACCATGCCCTTCAAGAGTAGTGCTCCACACTATAAGTGACCAAACCACCTCTTCCAATGATCAGACTACTAGTCACTACTATGCACCAAGGCACCATGCTTCACTCGATCTATCTGTAGTCTATTAAGACCACCAAGTAGAACCCCTTTGGCCACAACAGGGGTTTGATCTCTAATGGTGACCTTTTGAGCATCAAACTCGACCACACAATGTAGATTTGTCATGCAAGAAATTAAAAGAAGGTAGTTCGTCAAACTAAGAATGAACAACACATCATTGAACCCAAGATGATCACCTAAAGGCATCCAAAAAGAGATGGAACCCAATCCCTTCACGAGATAAGTAACATCATCACCCAACTCCACTTGCATTCCTCTCTTCCATTCCTAAACATGCCTACATATCCTCTCTCCTACATAGCCCTGGTACATACAGCACATACTTGGCCTCCAATATCCCCCCTGACTCAAGTTGGAACTTAATGGTTCCCTATCCCCTCATTTCACACTTGGCATCATTACCAAGCTCCACATGAATTCCTAGATCTTTCTTCATCAAATTAGCAAACAACTCCCGTGCTTCTATCATATGGCATGATGCACCACTATCTAAGTACCAAGCACTCCTGGTGATGGTATTGGTAGATAGATAAGAGACCAACTAGAATTCATTCTCAAACTTTGTTGCAAACCCATCAACTTGTACCTTTGTTGATGTTGTTGTCTGCTGTGACTTCCCTTTTCCTTTCTTCTTCTTCAGACACCGTGATGAATAGTGCCCCTTCTTGTGGAAGACGAAGCACTTGAGTTTACTCATTCTCCCCCAGTTGTGATCCCTCATTGTTACCCTTAGAAACTTTACCTTTCCCCTTCTTATCCTAACTAAAGATAATTCTCTCCATCTCCTTGCTTGTTGGCCTTAGACTCCTCCCCAGCCTCTTTTTGGATGCAATCATCCCAAAGCCTTTCCCATTTTAAAACTTTCTCACAAGCGCAAACTCCCTTGACAAATGGTTCTCATGGCATGATAAACCCATTCAATGCCATATTAACGAGTTCTTTCTCATCCACTTTCTCTCCAATGGCTACAAGTTGATATCGTATCAGTGAGATCCTCATGAAGTAACTGGTAATGTTATCAGACCTTGACATTTGGATGGATCTGTGTTTGTTCCTCAAGATCATCTTCCTATTCATGTTATCACTTTGGAACAAATCCACTAGAGCCTTAAACATCTCTCTAGCCAACTATTTCTCAGCCAAGCACGGGTTCAAATGATCGTTTATGGCATCCTTGATGGCTATCTCGCCTCTAATGTCCTTTTCATGAGTCGTCTTAAGTGTTGCATTTATTGATATAGGAACAACCTTTTCTATAATCTCCCAAAAGCCACGTTCCTTCAAAAGTAAGGTGACCCTCGCCTTTCAAGACAGGAAGTTAAATGCTACTCCATCCAACCACTCTTCAATCTGAGACTAATTGTTTCCATTCCTAATTTTGATAAAAATTTGTCATGTTCCAAGTCATTATAGTCCCCACAAGAACAAAAGTGTTGTTGGTTTATAAATCGACTAAGATCTCCTTGTAGATTGGCTACAAATATCTATGGATCTGTGTTTTGGAAGTTGGTTTTTTCCAAACATTGACTGCCATGGCCTTCCTCTTTCTCTTTGAAGAATGAACTCCACCAAATCATTGTGGTTGATGTGTGTGAAACCCAGAAATTGGCCTCCCTCTCAAAGTGGAAGCTCTAATACCATGTTAATTTCTAGCCCCCAACTACTGGCAATTTATCACCTAGTAAATTATCTTGCTATAAATGAATTTAGTATATATCTACTAAATAAAAATCACTAGTGGAATTAAGATAAATAAAAGAAAAACAATAGAAGCAAAAATAACACAAATCTCATACACATGCACATGCATAAATTTATTCCCTTCAAATATGTTGTTTCATTAATAGATTGTATTCAACATACAAGGGCTTTCCCTAACTAGGAAAATTTTCCCACTGAGAAAAAAGAAAAAATACATATACAACAAAACCTGGAATGTTTCCAACCAATAAAAACCTTAAAACCTATCCTTCAATCTTGTTGGCTACTAGATCCTTCTCCCCTGCTACTCCTTGCAGCATCGTTCACAAAGTGCAAGAGAAGCATCATCAACATCCTTTAAAAGACTATAACCATGTCTAGATCATTATCAAGCATAGGCTCAAGGAAACAAGCAAGACCAACTAACATGCATGCATTGGTTATTCAAACATAAAATTTGGCCATATTTAATGTCAAAGTCATGTAAGTATATAACATTAAGCATCATTTTCAAATTTCACACTAGCTTAAGACCTTATACAAATTGCCAAGTTTTAGATATCGGAAGGTCATCAATTAACTCTATTAGGTACTCCTAGGCCTGTTGAGAAATCTAGGGGCAGCTAGATTAGGTGATTTCTCTTACTTTGATAATTGCTTGTGATGTGCTTTTACTTAACTTCATTAGCTTCTTCTTTGACTTGATTATAATTAGTGTTCTTATCATCAAACAGCTACCAAACAATAAAGAACAATGAGACAAGAGGACACAAGATATAGGTTATTAGCCAGGGCCAAAACCTCTCCTTTTGAGAGAAAAACCCACAAGAACTCTTCTCTTCGTATAGAACTTCAAATGACGAATTCCAAGACCGATGACCCTTGACTAAGACCCCTTCACAACCAAGTCAACTCAGTTTTTTGATCAGCTCTTCTTCCACAAAGTCAATATTGGTAAAACTTGTTGCAACACTTTAGATTACGGCTTCTCTTCAAAATTTCGGCAAGCTACTTCGGGACTGAGATCTTCGGCCTTCACAGCAAAAGCTCTAACTAGCACGTGTGAGACAAAGATGGTGTTTTTCTTCTCTTTTCTTCTTTGCTTGGACAGTGGCTTCTTATCTAGTAATTCGGCTTGCAAGATAGTTCCTCTTTTACTTTTTTCAACCTCCTATTGTGACTACAACAATTTGGTCTCTTTTGTAAAAAATGATACCCAGACTTCTTCACACGTGTGGGGAATTTTAGTCCTAAAAACAGTCCTCATAAGTTCGGATTTTCCTTCCTTGAAGTCTTCTCTTTCTTTGTTGGCTTTAGGTCACTTTACCTTCCTTTTATCGAACTTCTTGCTTGCTTGATTGGTGTACTTTGAATGAGGGAGAGTGCTTCTATTTATAGGCTTCTTTGAGCACCCTAATAGGGCGACTTGTTCCTCTTGGTAGGTTGACTTGTCATCTTTTGAAGACTGACTTGTTGTAGCACTATGACAAGGTCTTGGAGGGTCTTTGACTCAAATAATTTTTTCTTTACAATATGCAACATGCCCAAAAGGGTCTTCCATACATGACAATGACTCTTATGGCTTGTTGACTCAAAGACAAGCCCTAGAAGCACTCAATGGGTACTCGACCTATAAATCAAATAACCTTGAGCATGAAACTTCTTACCACTCAAACTAGCAGGCGACCTAAAATGGTTTCCTAAGAGAGCAATTACTAGGTTAAGGGCAATGGTGGAGGGCTTAGCCCACTGTCACCACAGCTAAGGCTCCCTCCTCTTTGCAGACCTTCACCGATGGGAGGAGTCTCGATGCTTTTGGGAAGCAACTTATAAAGGATATATCAATGAATAGACGGGAAGTGGCCCCTTAAAACCCTTTCCTTAGGAGGAGGTGAAGGATGGAGATTGCTTGCCTTTTAAGCAAGGGCCTTGACCTTCCAGGGAGAGCGGGTGAGGATGAAGGGTATAACTTGTAGAGGTGCTTCCCAATCCCTATAATCCTATAAGAACTTGGATTCCCAAATAGTCCTTGACGAATAGTCTTTCACAACAAATGGGACCACACAGGGCCAAGTGGACCCAACCCAGTTTCGGGGATGGAATTTAGCAACAAATGATGTTTCTATCCTGGACATGGTGCGAGGGAAGGATCAAACCAGAATTTTTACTTCAAAAGGTCAAATTGATCCTGCCAAGTGCTAGACTTGGGAAACACATGGCAAAACTTGATCCTAGAGCTAGGGTTTGGGATATCTCGAGATTCCATCATCGGAATGTATTCAAAATTTGAGGAGACCTAGTGGATCCACAGGGCAGTTGACCCTAGGAGATCAAATTTTTCCTATGGCCAGATTTCCCGAAACGTGATGCCCTAGGTGACCTAATGGGGCTAGACCCGAGAAAAAAGGAGAAAAAGTAAAAATAAGGGTTTAAATGATCACCGTGTGAAGGATCAGTGCCTAATTTCACTTGGGGATATGGAGTCAAGGATAATTAAGAAGATGGAATGTATTTCTATCGTTCAAGGAGGATTCAAAGTCAATTTCGTCCAATGTTAGAGGCTAGAGAAGAAAAGTGGCTTTAAAACATTTATACTTATTGCAAATGGCGAAGCCTTATCAAGATAACACGATCTCTAGGAAATTTCATTCATATAACATGACCCATACACATATATACGCTAAAATAGACATATAATTCCACATTTAATATATGCAGCAATTAGCCCTAATCATAGCAAATTACAAACATATGCAGCAATTAGCCCTAATCATAGCGAATTACAAACATATGCAGCAACGAGAAAAATGACATCAAATTTGCACTTACACGTTATAGAATATATCCAAACAACATCACATTCGCAATACAAGAAGCTCCAAGATAGAGAGAACCAAAATCCATACATCAAAATTCATCCATCATCCAAAAATCTCCACCAAGGAAAAAATGTGAAATTCTCTTCAGAAAGAGATCCCAATCCAAGGGATGATACAAATGAATCCAACTAACTCCTATTTATACACCTTTTAGGAGTTCGATTTAGCTAATGAGCCTACATTAGACCCTAAACATAAAATAATGTGAAAATAACATAACTTTTGGTGACAAGGCCAACAAACTAGCTCATAAATGAAATAATAAGCCTCTCAGGAGGTCAAATAATTATATGTGCATGTCGTGGGGCCCTCCAAAAGGCCTAATAATGTCCAAAAGTGCCATAATGATGAATAAAATCCTCAAAATGTGATGGACAAGGGGGTGGCCCCTTGTTCTCCAAGTAGTAGACATGTGGTGCTCCCAATGGGTGTGGGGGCACACCAGTGACCCCATGGATCTCCATACGAGTCGAAGATGCATGTAGATCATCTATAAGGGCTCAAATGATGGAATGGGCGCTACCATGTCATTGTACATGTCCTGGGACACCTGCCAAGTGTGTGGTGCTCATGTGGGGCCTATTAGGCATAGTGTACCAAGTGCATCATCCTCGTCCCAAAAGTAGATCTCTAGTAATCTTTGGACATCGGTGAGGATCCATGGAGTGTTGTCTGCTACCCTGGAGGCCCATGGCTCTCTACACACACCCTACATGTGCCAATGTAGCCCTCTAGGAGGTTAGGACCCCATATAGGGAGACCAAACCCAAATGAACACCATCTGCAATCCTGTATAAGATCCAATGCATCCCCTAGCCTTCCAGTACAACAAGTCATTTGAGTAATCGTGCAAAAGAGCTTACAAACCATAGACAACAAAGTGGGCACTTCATAATGGCATGCCCTTCTGTAGTGGTCTTCATCATGTGTTGATGTCTCCAAGCTCCAAAGGGGGTTAGACAGTTACCTTATTAGGTGGTTTCTACCCTTAGAGGGGATAGTATCTCCAAGGTACATCCCTTAAATGGGGGTGGTAAGTGATAAAGAAGTGAAATGGAATAGGGAATGTGAGGGGCAGTCCTGGGCCACATATTGGGGCTCAAGGGTAGCTAGACAAGGGGAAGTCCACACCTGGTTAAATAATGTGTAGGAGGGAGCAATCATGTTACATGAAATGCGTCAAACTTGATTTTTCCACCCTTCTTTATATGCCTTTTGCTTTTTATGAATTTTCTTTAACTAACTGCTCGAGGCTCAAAGGACAAGAGCATGATGTGGATGATTACCCGCTTTTAGGTAGGGAAATTCATTGCCCTCCAGGGGTTGGGACAATCATGGATTCCTTAATGGTAAAGGAGGCTCATCTAGAGCCTATCAAACTAGGGTGATGACCATGGTATTGGGTAGATCTCATGTACTGGCTTTTTCCCACATGCTAAATATTTTTGTCCCGACCATCTTTTGCATTTTGTTGTCCAATTTCATGTTGACTGTGGCCATTTATGCTTTTATTTTTTCTTTTAGCTGCTTCAACCTCTGAGGCATCATTCCAAGCCTGACCCAAGGTGGGGGCAAAGGGATAGGGAGGCTGACCCTATGTGGACCTAGAAAGGAAATGTGGACCCAGGTGGCAGAAATGATGAATGGGGGTATAGTGAGTGGAAAGGGAGCAATATATGTGGATAAAGGAGCCGGATCACGCACCCAAAGTCGAGGTTTCCCAAGTAGTACCACCCTAGAACCAAATGATCAATAAAGGAGATCCTACGGGACTAAGATCCAAGGGTAACATCCAAAAGAGATCAAGGGAACAGGAGCACAAACTAAGCCCACTCTTTCCGCGAAATCCCCCCAACAATCAATGCCCAGAAGTGTCCATGATAAGTAAACCCAATACTCAATTACCAAATGACAAGACATACCTTTAGATTCAGGAGGCCCGCCTTCAAACATACAATCAATAAAGGTGGGTGAGGGGCCACATCGCTGGCTCAAGTGGCGGAGAAATGGCACAACAAGCTAGTTGAAGGATGCAAGGGGTTGTTAGCTATCGGCTGAGGTCCATCTTGGAGAAAAAATTTCTCCTAGGGATATCACCCATAAAGTGGTGGGTAACAAAACCCATGCCTCAAGAATGACAACAATAATTTTATTTTTCTTTTTACATCAAATACATACAATTATGATTACATGTGTCATTATGAAGACCGAACCTAGTTACATATTTCAACACTCCCTCTTAACTAGGGAGTTATTCATAATCCATACAAGGTACTTGGACATTCTCAAACTGAATAATTTTCATAAGAAGAGTTAGATTGCTAAGCCATCTCATAAGTTGTCTTATCAGCTTATACCAGTGCATCTCATCATACCAACCATCATCCTTGTCTCTTAAGGTACATACCCCACCCGGGTGTTTAAAGGGTATGTCCCTTTAGGGAAATTCTTGTCTTGGAATAACACATCCTCAAGGAATTTCCTCTCCGACTACTCTTTCCTATTAGATGCCCTACCACATCCTCAAAGAGTATCGGAATCAATCTAAGATGCTTACCCAATCCTCCATTCTTTCTTCTTAACATGAGGACAAGAATGATGTGTCTATCTCTCCCTCTCAACTAGGGAGGATATACTCATTCTTATAAAGGAATATCCTCAAGCTCCCTCTTAACTAGGGACTTGCCCAAGCTCCCTCTCAACTAGGGACTTGCCCAAACTTCCTCTCAACTAGGGACTTGTTTCCAACAACAACTATCTACTCTTTGGTGGAGATCATGGCACTGTCAGCTACTAGTAGGGCTCCTCCTTTTGATGTCATCAACTTCAACTTCTTCATCACGGAGCCTTCATCTTCTCGATCTTCTTCGTAGGGCATTAGCCATCCATACTTTCCTTTCAACGAACCATAGTGTTGAACCAATAGTCATGTCATCATTTTCTTCATCAAAAAGTGATCTTCTAGTCCACATCTGGCTTTTCTTCATACAGCTACCTTTTCCAAGTCATGTTTCTTTCAGGATTTTCCATTCATTCCCATGAGTACAAGTTGTAGGTGCAATCTACAACTCTCTTTCGATAGCCCTGCTTCAACCCAACCAGATGTTGTTCAAAAATCAAAATGAACATCAAATCAAAGTTACCTTTTATGATGGCCTTTCATCATGACATTTGCTTCTTCCAATACCAACATCCTGCACATTCACATCTCCAAGGCTTTCAATGTCAAGGGTCTCCTTCCTTTACATACTTTTTCAGGGTCTTCATATCTTCTCTATGGAGATGTCATAGCTAATTCTTCTCGTTATCAGATGTTTATCTTACGTGACTATAGTTGCATCTTTCAGAAACTCTTCTTCATTTCTTCACATGTTGCTTCTCCAGGAACTTCTATACATAATTCCTTCATCTTGTCAACCACCCCATATTCCATACGAGGTCATATCGTGTTGATTTCATCTTATCAATATGTCAACTAGTTAAGGTATATGCCTCGATGCATCTTTCTAAAGGAAGAGATCCTTCTTCTTTGATCATGCTCATGAGATAGAGCATTCAACCATGCTATCTGCAACTTATATGACTTAATTCTATCAAATATATACATACCTCTTTTCTCCTTTTGGTCATTTAGACTTCCTTTAGTAGCTTCCTTTCCTTGCTTGAAAGTACTTCAACCATCTTGACATGTTGCACTCCTTTGTCACCATACCATCATCCTTTTAAACAATGGATTCCACAAAAGGTGGAATGTAGACTATCAGCGAGACACTTGCTTCTTCCAAGTAGAGAAAAATCTTCTTATATAGATTCTAGTGAAGGATCTCGATGACCCTCATTCTACAAATGCTCCTTAATAATGATGATATATGATGACTTTTCTATCTTCTATCATGCTAGATGACTTTCTTCCAACCATATATAACTATTATTTTGGTAGTTTTTTCATGCTTTCAATGAGGATACCATGAACTACTTCCTTTCTATCACGATGATTGCTACAACCATGTAGACTTCTACTTCAGTTATCCTTTCAAGCTTTTATAATGATGTCATGAGATTTTTTCTGCTTCAATCATATGCTTCTAATATGATGCATCATGTCATACTTACAATGTTTCTCGTCCTGACTGTAATATTTAGGGATAGTAGAGGTATTTTCACCTTCAACTTCTTCTTGTTATGTACCTAAAGATAAAATGTGTGAGAGACCTTAATAGTGAAGACTTATCCCTTCTTCCTTTCTGGATTTCTTCTCATCAGGTTCTTCTACTTCTTTGGTGATGTGGGCTTCATTCCTTTCTTTCCTTTTCTTGTTGCCCTTCTTGAGTTTAGGACAATCTCTCCTTAAATTCCCATATTCCTGACATCCATAGCATTGGATCTTTGACATATCGATCTCCTTCTTTTTCTGAGGACCAAACTTCCCAAAGTTATCCTTTTCTCCTAGTCATGGCAGCAAATGCTTGAACTTGTTCATTTGATCCCACATCGCTTTTTGCTTTTAATCTAGTTTCTTCAATCTTACATAATGACCAAAGTTCACTGAATGGGGTGGCTTCCTTCTTTCCATAGATACTTAATACAAAGTTTCCCCATTCATCAGGTAGTGCATTGATCACAACGGTGGTCATTTCTTTATCAGACATCATATCCCCTAATTCTTGTAGTTGGCCTCTTATTTGTGATACCCTCATAAGGTATGAGGTCATCCCTTCTTCCTTTGATACCTTCATCCTGTATAACTCGATTCTCAAAAGTATAACTTCTCTTGTAGTGCTTACGGAGAACAACTTTACCAGCTTATCATAGATTTCTTTTGATTTCTCCCACTTTGCCACATAATGGAAAAGGGAATCCTTGATTGATTCTATAAGGATTCTTTGAGCCCTTATTTCCCCTTTCATATATTTCGATCTTGAGCATCTTCTTGTGGTGGTTTGGCGATTGAACCTTTAACATGTCCAATAACTTCATTCTATATGGGGATCAAATTTGTCCTCTTCTTCCACGCAAGGAAATTTGATGACCCAACCAATTTGTTGCTCTCCTTGCAAAATGAAGTCATTTTGATAGTAGATTCAGACATAGATATAAAGGTACTTACGTGTCAAGTGAAGATGCTTCTTTGATGATGATATCTTCAACTTGATGCATTTATTGATTTTGATGATAGTTGATGATAATTGCTTCCTTGAAGATGACAACACTTCTTCTTCTAGAGATGTCTTTCTTCAAATATGCTTGAGATGTGATCCTTCTTCAAAGAGAAGGAAATCACCTTGATTCCTTTGATGATGATGCCAATGCTTCTTCTTGCTTTCTTGGGATGTAGAAGTGAGGGCTATGGAGATTTCAAGATGCTTCAAATGTGTAGTCCTTCTTTCTTTGAGTGGAGGTAGAGTCCTTCTTGAAAGTAGAGTCTTTGAGGTCTTCTTGTTGTTACTTCTAGATGGTATGATCCTTGAGATGAGATGGATAGTTCTCTTTGATGCTCCTTAGATCCTTTCTTCAAGATGATAAGAAGACTAGTCTTTCTTGATGGTTTGAAGCCTTCTTTGATGTCTTGACTTTCTTAATATTCCTTTTGATGATCCTTCTTCAAGTTGCCTTTCCTTGTCTTGTCACCTTACCTCTGATACCATGTTGAGAAATCTAGGAGAAGCTAGATTAGGTGATTTCTCTTATTTTGATAACTACTTGTGATGTGTTTTTACTTAACTTGATTAGCTTCTTCTTTCACTTGATTATAATTAGTTTTCTTATCATCAAACAACTACCAAACAATAAAGAACAATGAGACAAGAGGACACAAGATATAAGCTACCAGCCAGGGCCAAAACCTCTCCTTTTGAAAGGAAAACCCATAAAAACTCTTCTCTTATTATAGAACTTCAAATGACGAATTCCAAGACCTACGACCCTTGACCAAGACCCCTCCAAGACCAAGCCAAGTCACTTCTTTGATCATCTCTTCTTCCACAAAATCAACGCCGGTCAAACTTGCTGCAACACCTCAAATTTCAGCTTCTCTTCAAAATTTTGACAAGTTGCTTTAGGACTGAGATCTTTGACCTTCACTACATAAACCCTATTTGGCACGTGTGAGACAAAGATGGTGTTTTTCTCCTCTTTTCTCCTTCGCTTGGATAGTGGCTTCTTCTCTAGTAATCCGACTTGCAAGATAGTTCCTCTTTTCCTTGTTTTCGGCCTCCTATTGTGACAGCGACAATTCGATCTCTTCTGTAATAAATGATACCCAGACTTCTTCGCACGTGTGAAGAATTTCAGTCCTAAAAACAATCCTCGGAAGTTCAGGTTTTCCTTCCTTGAAGTCTTCTCTTTCTTTGTTGGCTTTAGGTCACTTTTCCTTCCTTTTATCAAACTTCTTACTTGCTTGATTGATGTACTTTGAATGAGGTCGAGTGCTTCTATTTATAGGCTTCTTTGAGTGCCCTAATAGGCCAACTTGTTCCTCTTGGTAGGCCAACTTGTCATCTTTTGAAGGACGACTTGTTGTAGCACTATGATAAGGTCTTGGAGGGTCTTTGACTCTAATTTGACTCAAATAATTTTTCTTTACAATATGTAACATGCCCAAAAGAGTCTTGCATACATGACAATGACCCCTATGACTTGTTGACTCAAAGACGAGACCTAGAAGCACTCAATGGATGCTTGACCTATAAAACAAATAACCTTGAGCTTGAAACCCATGCCTCAAGAATGAAAATAATAATTTTATTTATCTTTTTACATCAAATACATACACTCATGATTACATATGTCATTATGAAGACCGAACCTAGTTACATATTTCAACAAGGCCAACCTTTCAATGAATAGGTGTAAGTGATTAGTGATATGGTTAGGGGTGAACTTCATTAGAGGTGTCACAATCTTATACATAGGTTGTGTAAGGCCATCATCCATGAGTTACCCTTTGCTCAATGCTACATACTCACAAGATATGCATGATCAGGGTCCTGTGTCCTAAGGTACTTTGGGTCATGCATCATCTACTCCAGTCATCATAATGCCCAACGCTCTGACGTAAGTGGGCAACATTGCATTTGCTAAGTCATCAACTTCTTTGGAAGGCCTCTATACCTGTGAAGTGGGTGCCCTTAAAGCCTAAGCTATTGTGGACCACCTAACAAAAACCAAGAAACTCTACTAAAAGATCCATTCATTAGAGACTAAAATCATATAAGCATCTAAGTGGACCAAACTTGTATGTTAAGGGCATATTATACTTCAAACTTGGATCACCTTCCAATATCTAACCAGACCAAGACTTGTAAAGGTGTTCCCTGCCTTGATAGAGGTGGTTAATGGTCAACCTTATTAGGTGCTTCCAACCCCCAAGGGGAGGTGGCATTTTGAAGGTCAACCACTACATCAATAGGTATTAGTGTATATAAGTGGTAATGAGGGGGAAAAGGCTCCATGGCTAAGTGCCAACTAAAAGGGAGTCCACACCCTGAGTGTAAAGATGTAAACAAAGGGAGCAATAGTGGAGGCATGAGTTACCCTGCTTGACTTGATTTTTTTTCACCCCTCTAGTGCACCTTTCTTCTTCATAATGCTTTGTCGGTACATAGCTCAATGGTTAGAACTTACTCTTTATGATGCAACATTCAATCTTACCCCCTGAGATGAGACAGTTTATCCCTCATCAAGGTTAGCACATGCAAGGGTTTATTTTGATGAAATGGATCATCAAGTGCTTAGGAACAGGGTGATGGCTAATGAGGAGAGTAGAGCTCATGCTAGGCTTTTGCTGACGCGCTAATTTATGTCTTGGTCATCTTTTGCATTTTGATTTTCTTGTTTTTCTTTCATTGTAGCCACATTATGCTTTTCCATTCTTTTAGCTACATCAACCTCCAGGGCAATGTTTCCTAGCCCTACTTAAGGATGTGGATAAAAGGGTGCCAAATCCCAATGAACCAATGACAAGTTAGATGCGAAGAATGGAGGTGGTACATAAGGGCTTCTAATGTGGCGTGGAAAATGTCAAGTATGATGTAGGGGAAAATGAACAAGTTATCTCAAACTGGGTTTTCCAAGTAGTGCCACTCCTATAACCCTAAGGCCTCAAGGGAGGTCCCACTGGACTAAGGCTAAAGATTAACCCTCCTAGCAAGGTGAGAGAATAGATTTACATTCAAGATTGGTCAATATTTTAGATCACCCCTTTATCCATACTAAATGCCCAAAACAAACAAGTATAAGCACCCGATTGCAAAATTATCAAGGTGCCTTTTCAACAGAAGCCCACCTTCATCTAAGAGGAAATGCTAGATGGCAAGAGGTATGTGGCTAATGCAGAGGGCGAAGGCACATGGCATATCATCATCAATAAGTGAATATCAAGGGTTGTTGCCAGGTTAACTGTCAAATGAAGGAGAAAAGTTTCCTCCTATGGGGTTACCCATTTTGGTGGGTAACATGTTCATTGTAAGTAACTTGTAACAGCAACAACTCTTCTACCATGTGATGAAATGTCAAGATCCATTTGTAAAATAGAGTTGTCTTTAGACTTGTTTTCCTTAATAATGTAGACAATTGGCAAGTTGTCCCTGATAAAGTAGACAATTGGCAGTTTTTGAAAATGATGCACATATTATAAGATTATCAACAAACTTCCAATAATTTTCTTCCTGTCAAATTAACTAGCAAGAAGAATGAAGGGCAGCAATAACGAGCATTTAAAAGAAAAAACATTCCAAGGGGGCTCATTCCATTGGAAAAACTATTTGATCAAGTTAACAAGGCTAAAAGATATCAAGAGTCAAGCCAACTAGAGCATAGCATCGAGATTAATATTGATGAAAAGACATCCTAAGCTCATACACATTGGGAAACATTGCAGTGTTGAAAAAAGAGAGAAATTAAAGCATTAATTAGAGAACACAAGGCATATTCACATGGAGCTATCAAGACCTAAGGCTTACAAAGCACAATATCAACAAGCATACAATTCCTTTGAAAAATGGAACAAAACTCTTCTGACAAAAGCAAAGGCACATAAATCCCAAGCTTGCAGCTATCATTTGAGAGGAGTTACAAAAGATGTTGGAAGCTAGAATCATTGCTTCTGCCAGTGATTCATCCTAGGTGGAAAATTTGGTCCCAAGGAAAAAGAAGAATGGGGAGGCAAATAAGGTTGTGTATTGATTTCAGAAATTTGAACCAATTGTCCATCAAGTACAACTACCCACTTCCCAATATGCAGCATTTGATGTATATGTTACTAGTCAGTTATGATGTCAATATTGGATGGCCTTCCAGAATATAATCAAGTGCATGTAGCCAAAAACAATCAAGATAAGACAGCAATCACCACACCATGGGGAATTTGCATATATCTCAAAATACCAATCTTATTATTTAATACCTAATCCACCTTCCAAAGAGCAATGAACTATGTATTCTAGATTTTTAAGACACTATGGATAAGATTATTGTGGTTTATCAAGATGATCCAACCATATTCTCTAAAGATAAAATTGCACATGTCCATCATATTGTGTTATAATTTCCCGAACGCGACACCTGGTATTCGGTTCCCAACAATTATTAACTAAACGAAAACAAGGTTGAGTTCCTAACCAAAATATTTAGTGGAAGCAAAATTACTCAATCTGAACCACACACAAAAAAAAAAAAAAAAATTGCCCAATCACCAATTCTTTATTATTAAATCAATCATGGAACTTACTTGGGCTCTTGTACCAGGGATAATGGCCCAACTGAGAAAATACAATACAGATCGCCACCCTCACTTCACTCTCTTAGACCCAACACACGCTCACTAAGAAGCCTCTCTCAATCTTGTGATGTTGTTGTGTCTTAGCTCCTCACTTTAGGCTCAATTGATAACTTTCCTAAGTTAAGATTGACGACCAAAATTAGCTCGTCAAGTTCACTGAAGATGAGTGACTTTACTTTAGTTAACTATCTAATCTTTAGCTTTCTCTACTTTAACTCAAGTGCAAGCCATAAATTTAGCTTGCTTTAAATGCATATCTCATGCATGTCACATGTAACACATCAGCATGCATGCAACTCATTTTCACAATATCATGTTGCATGCAAACTCCTAAAGAGGCAAATCAAGGTCCTTCTAGTCAAGACACAAGACCAGAAGTACCTTCCGAGCTACAAAACCCAATAATCCCTCTCAGTGAGGGAGGCACTTCTAGAAGAACCTCCTCCACTTGAATTTGTCTCCATGTCTATCTCAATATATGTAGTTTCTCCCTCTGACACTGAAGCCTGTTCTGCTACATGATCTGAAACCTGAGCTAAGAACCTATCCCACCCAACCATGGTCCTAGGATCCTACTCTTGAGCATCCAACAATGTCATATCATATCTGAATTTAGGCTTACGTGATCCATAACTTGATTACTAAGAATTTTTCGGTGATAATCACATTAGAATTAATTTGCTGACGTGTTTCGAACCAACCAGTGTGGTTCATCATCAAGGAAAGATAGAGAATCAGATCTTGGCATTAGATTAAATAGCTAGTGTGATGTAGATATAATTAATTCTAATAGCTAGAACATAGCGGCTAATTCTAACAGTTAGAAACATACCTTTTATTTTAAATGAAATAATTAATTAATGAGGGACATTTTAATAAATTAAATGATAATAATAATAATAATAATAAAAGTAAACTAAAAGATGAGGCCAACCTATTATAGGTGAAATAAAATTTGTTCAAACCGAAATCAAGGTCAAAAATAAATAAATTAGAAATAACAATAATAATCCTCGATATAATCAAATGAGAAAGTGAAGATTAATGTCAAGGGAAGTGACTAAATCAAAGAAAAAAAAATTGAAACCAAATATATAAAAAATATATATTAATAATTCGAGAAAGATTAAAATATTGAAGTGATAAACAATTCTTTTCTTAAGAGAAAATTAAGGACCACTGACATGATTGCTAGGATCCTGAGGAAACATAAGGTTCCTTCAACCTTTAGGCCCCTAAATACAATTTGGAGCTCTTTAAGATCTCTAAAAGACCCAGTGGACCTCAAGAATATGAAAGGTGTTTCTGTTATCCCATGTTCTTGCGAAACCCTACATTGGAGAAACAAGTCGCTCAATAAATCAGAGGATTCATGAGCGCGCAGCAGACGTCAAACATGGGATGACCCGCTCCTCGGCTAGGACCTACTCCTCAACTTTGGTTGAACATGTGGATAAGACAAAACATGACTTCTACATTAAAGAGGCCCGGGTCATTGCAAGGATTGATCATTTTCATCACCGAAAGTTTAGGGAGGCCATAGAGATCGAAAGAAGGCCAAGTAATTTAAATAGGGACGATCGCTGGAAAATTAGTAGTTGATGGGCCCCTTCCCTTACCTCTTAAAAATTTATTTACTTTATTATTTGTCTATTTTTATTCTTATATTTTCATTTTTATTTTTAATTTAACTAATTAATTTTATTTTATTTTAATTTAATCATCTTTTAGTTATTTGATATATTTTATATAAACCTTGAGTTTTAATGGTTTACCTTTCCCCTTTATTTTTTATTATGATCCTAGTTATTTTTATTTATTTATTTATTTATTTATTAATTTATTTTTTATTTTTTTTCAATTTTCTTCTACTAGCCTTCCAATATTGCAATTTTGGGATTTATTATAATTTTAATTTTGAATTTTTTTTCTTTATATATAGATATTCATAAATATTTATAAATATCCTTATACCTTATTAACACTTATTAACCTCCTATCATTCCTTAATTTTATTTTAAGAAAAGAATTGTTTGTCGCTTCAATATTTTAATATTTATTGAATTATTTTTATATATTTTGTTTTAATTAATAAAAATAAAAAATAAAATAAAATAAATAAAATAATTGATTTTGTCTCTTCCCTTGATATTAATCTTCAATTTCTCGTTTGATTATATCGAGGATTATTATTCTTATTTCTAATTTATTTATTATTGACCTTGATTTCGATTTAACCGTCTTTTATTTGACCTATAATAGGTTGGGCCCCTCTTTTAGTTTACTTTTATTATTATTATTATTATCATTTAAGTTATTAAAATGTCCCTCATTAATTAATTATTTCATTTAAAATTAAAGGTCTCTTTCTAACTATTAGAATTAGCCATTACTTTCTAGTTGTTAGCATCACACTCTAGCTATTTAATCTAATGCCAAGATCTTATTCTCCATCTTGCCTTGATGATGAACCACACTGATTGGTTCGAAATACGTCGGAAAATTAGTTCTGATGTGATTATCACCGAAATTTTTCTAAGTAATCAATGTCATATCATACCAGCTTGTGCTCCTAGCAGTACCTGAATAATCACTCATCCTTTCCACCTACTCCCTCTTGGCAACTAACACTGATCCTTTATCCAAGATCCCCTCGAATATACCCACAGGTTGTCCTGGAAACCTGTATGATTGCCCCTCTCTAATGCCAAGCACTATCGATGCATCCAAGGTTGCTCCCTCTAGATATAGAAGCACTTGTCTATCTCGAAACAAAACTCTACATCCTACATCCTCCAAGACTGATATTGAGAGTATGTCTACCATCAACCCCGAAATAAACAACATCCCTGTCACCTCCAGAAATCCTCCTAACTCTAGCTAGAATCTGACACATCCAACCCCCTTCACTGCATGCATGGTGCTAGCTCCACAACTCACATGGTAGTCTAAGTCTGTCTGAAATAATGTGGAACATTGACCTCATCCCTATCATGTGACTGGACACTCTATTGTCCATTGGCCATAATCGATTGTCCTCATACACAACAGTACTACTGTCAAAAACAAAGGCATCTAGAGAAAATTACTTCTCGAATTTCCCCATAAAGTCATCAATCTCAATTGATGTTGATGCAGCCACCCGATCCTCCTCCTTCTTGTATGGACACTGGCTCACATAATGACCAATCTTGTGACACACAAAGCACTACACTTTGCTCATGTCCTTCACGAAAGCAGATCCACCACCCCTTTACTTTTACCTTTGCCCTTTCCAGCAAGAGCAAAATTCTCCTCATCATCCCTACCATCATGTTGGCTTACAACTTTGAACCGTCTCCATGTCTCTTCCTGTACAAAGTCATCCCAAAATATATCCCAACTGGGTAGATTCGCATGTGCAACGATCCCATAAACAAAGGCATTCCACTTCGAAGGAAAGCCACTCAAGGCCTTGTCTGACCAACTCTTCACTAGTAGTAATTTCCCCCACCGCTGCCAAATCATCTCTAATCTAAGTGATCCTAGTTAGGTATGATTCAACTATGTTGGTTTCAGACATCTTGGTGTTTCTTAATTTCTCCTTCAACACCATCATCCTGTTTGGTATGTACTTTGGTTCAACTTGGTTAAGAAAGCCCACATCTCATAGGTATACTTCTTCCCCATAACATGAGGTATAACATGATCTCTAATGGAGTCCAAAATTATTCTCTTGTCCTTCACATTCTTCTTATTAAACTTAACCAACTACATAGGATCTGCAGGAATTGGGACAGTCTTTTCCATGATGTGCCACAACTCCTACTCCTCAAATAACAGAACAATTCGCTCCTTCCACGGGCTAAAATTTCCTACCCCGTCCAACCTGTCCTCGTAACGTAATCTAGTAGCCATCTCTATTAAACTGACCTACAATAATTTTCTCACCCTCTGCACATGTTGAGATTTTGAATGTTGAGGTAGCATCGGGGGTGCTCTAGCCCTGAACTTTTGTGGAGGGGCTGAGACACACAAGACCTCCAAAACCCAGAAAGTATTTGGAGAAATTTGGTCTAATGTGTGAGATATTAAAATAACTAATTTTTTTAACGAGGACCCTAAGTCTAACTTAGGGAATTAATTAAACACATGTGATGAAATGTTCTAAGTAACGCGGATCAAGCAGTCTTTTAATCTTATCCGTCGATAAGAGATTAAATCACGGTCGTTGATGTGTCAACGAAAAAGTATAAAAGAAAGGCTTAGGGGTCAGTTGGAGACACACAAACGAAGGTAGAGCCGAGAGATTGAGCTAGAATTCTAGGGCGGGTTTGCTAAGAATATCCAGAAGAGTTTTCTGCAGCGAGGGGTAGTATTGGCTAAGGGGATGATCTGATCCCGGAGCCAAGAGTCAGCAAGAGGCAGAAGAGCAGCAATCAGGAGCAAGGGCAGTAGCAGCAACTGCACAGTGCAGAGGGCTTCAGCCGCTACGCAGGTGCTACAAAGGCCCTAAAAGGGCAGTGCTAAGCCAACAAGAGACCTCCAGGGTTACGCAAAGGCCACCCAGAGCAGCATAGGGACTGCGTCACCCAGTCTGGGGTTACGCAACCCTCTCCAGGCCAGTGCAGAGGCTAGCAGGGTTGACGCAGGGGCTTCAAGGGCAGCGTTGGGGTTTCTAGAGGCAGAAAGTGGTTGAGTCTTGTAAATCCCGTTTGAGGGTGTGGATCAGTCAAGTTTTCAGTCTCCAGAACAGCAAGTATTGTTGCAGATCTATTTTTCTCTGTCGAGTTAACCAGTAAGGTGCCCAGATTTGTTGTACTCAAACTCTACTTAATAATAATAAACCATATATGTTGCACCGGTTTTCCCGCATTGGGTTTTTCCAGGGACATTTGTCCGAAAAATCTATGTGTCACTTTGTTGAATGAGCGTAATATTCAGTAAATGATCTACATGTGTGTAGACTGTTAGTTGTGTTTACTTCGGTATTTTCTGAATATTTTCTAGAAATACTTGTATAATTTAATCACGAGTAGGAGTAGTAAACCAAGATACTGCAGTAGGATTTTTGTATTATTGTATTCAGAAATTTTCACATGGTATCAAAGCCATTGCTGATCAAGTTGAATCTCCAGCAAAATCAGCTGAAGACATATTTTTTGCAGGGTAGCAGCTGAAGCAACAAATCCAGAGAGGGCAGCTCAGCAGCAAGAGGACGCAATCCTAGAAAAGGGTTGCGCAGGGGCTACACAGTCCCATCTAGGTGACGCAGAGACAGTGCAGCACCCTCTAGAGGGACGCAAGAGCAGCCTGCGCTGCGCAGAGGTTGCGTTGGGCCAGTTTTCTCACAAAGAGGCCAGCTAGAGGGACGCAATCCAATTATTTTTTCTGTTGTGGAACAGTATTGCCAAGATCCAAATGCCGTGCTTCAGATCTTCAGCAGTTACTGGTGAGGTGGAAATTCTGCTAGTGCAGAATTGTGCCTAGCTAAGTCGACAAAGAGCGGGAGGAAGACAGTCACTCAACAGATCTGAGCCAAACAGATCTGAGATTCGATCAGGAGGGTGATCGTAGAGAACTGTCTAATTGTTTTGGTTGAAGATTTCCAAGAGAGAAATCAGTTGACAAAGGGAGCAACTACTATAGAGGGTTTATGATTGCCAAGAAACCCAGATCCAGCATTTCTACTGAGTTTTGCAATAGGAAGAGGGAGAAGAAATATGTTTCGTCAGATTTGAGCTAGATGGCTTCTCATGGGTGGAGAGATCGTGACGGGTTGGACGGTGTGTCCAACTTCGTCATCTGGAGAGCTAGGATACTAACAATCCTAGATGAGTACGACATCAAGAAACATGCGCAGAATGTCTTAGCTGAGCCTGCAAATCCAGATCCTCTGAAGAAATTCAAGGAAAATCAAGCGCGGGCTAAGCGTTTGATTATGCTGAAGTAAAAGATCACATTGTGCCACATATTACCGAAAAGAAAACGACAAATGAGATGTGGACCACTTTGGAGACGATGTATCAGGGAAGCTTCGTTCAAAGAAAGATGCTTCTAGAGAATCAGATGAGGTTGTTCCAAATGCAGAATGGTGAGGAGATAGATCCATTCCTTTTCCGACTTCAAACTATTAGAGATCAACTGATTGCCATGGGGGCGACTCCGAATGAAGGACTCTTGGTAAGGATAGCCCTGAATGCAGTCACTGAGTGGGAAACATTTGTCCAAAGCATATTGGGCAAGGTAGTGTTACCATCCTGGGCAGACATGTGGGCAATCCTCTGTCAGGAGGAGATCAGGAGATTCACCAAGAGGCAAAACAGCAGCAGCGAAACTGTCAGGGTGAAGAAAGAAGAGAAAGATGATGCAACCCTTGCATCAAAGGAACGAAGGCAGCAAGGGAAGAAGAAGAGAGACCTATCCAAGGTCCGGTGCTTTAACTGTGGCAAACTTGGACACTTTACCAGCACTTGTCCTAAGAAGAAGGACAAAGGAACTTCTGATTCCAAGGCAGCAGTAGCAAAGGACGATGGGAGTGACGATGACGTAGCCATGACTGCTCATGAGCAACATAAGTGGGGCGATATGGATCTGTAGAGCAGCTACAGATGAGTGGTAGGATCCTTGAGTAAGCCCAACCCTTGGATCACATACAAGCTACAAGAGCCTTAAGACTGTAGCGAGACAAGTAGGAGGTGGTTGCAGAAGTTCACAGTGAAGCAGAGGGCAGTGTTGGGATGTTGTAGAGGGAGCAGCGCAGTGCATAAGCAACAGTAGCGTAGAGGCAGCATCGCGGAGGCTTATGGGACTTCAGCAGCGCAAAGAGGCAGTGCTCACGCAGTGCAGAGTTGTAACAGCGCAGTGGCTTCAAGAGGACAGCGTAAAGCAGCAGCCAAAGGAGTTTCAGTGATGAGATGCAGCCTAACTTGTCTATCAACGATTGGGCAGGAGTCTTTCAATTGATCACTTCTCAGCAACTGAGTTGCAGTGCAGCAGTTAACAGTGGTAGTGCTATGGGCAACATGATGCAGCAACTTGAGAGGGAGCTACAATATAGATGTGGCAGTGTCAGTGGCAGTGACATGTGCAGCAGTACAGAGAGCAGCAACGCAGTGGATGGAGGGCAACAGGCCAAGCATCAGCAGCACAGAGATCAACATCGAGATCTTGTGATACATAGTGTGGATGTATTACTAGAGCACACTTCGTGCTAAGAGGGAGTGTTGAGGTAGCACCGGGTGTGCTCTAGCCCTGAAATTTTGTGGAGGGGCTAAGACACACAAGACCTCCAAAACCCAGAAAGCGTTTGGAGAAATTTGGTATAATGTGTAAGATATTAAAATAATTAATTTTTTTAATAAGGACCCTAAGTCTAACTTAGGGAATTGGAAAAATTAAGGTGAATTAATTAAACACATGTGAACAATATGTTCTAAGTAACTCGGATCAAGCAGTCTTTTAATCTTAGTCGTCGATGAGAGATTAAATCACAGTCGTTGATGTGTCAACGAAAAAGTATAAGAGAAAGGCTTGGGGGTCAGTTGGAGGCACACACACGAAAGAAGAGTTGAGTCACTGAGTTGGAATTCTAAGGCGGGTTTGCTAAGAATATCCAGAAGAGTTTTCTGCAGCGAGGGGTAGTATTGGCTAAGGGGATGATCTGATCCCGGAGCCAAGAGTCAGCGAGAGGCAGAGGAGAAGCAATTAGGAGCAGTGCAGAGGAGCAGGGGCAGCAGTAGCAATTGCGGAGCATAGAGGGCTTCAGCCGCGACGCAGGCCCATAAAGGGCAGAGTTGAGCCAGCAGGAGACCTCTAGGGTTAGGCAGAGGCCATCTAGGGCAGCGTAGGGACTGCGTCACCCAGTCTGGCGTTACGCAGCCCTCTCCAGGCTCCTCGATGTAACAAACATAATAAGGAGTAATAATTAATTAAAATGTGTAAAGGTGTGTTTTATCAAAGAGACACATCTCTTCATATGAAAGGTAACCCCACCTAGTATTTATAATGAGGCCCCTCATTGCAACAATCATCCTATTCATTTCTATATATATATATATATATATATTGCGTATTTAAATACAAATAGCTACAGTGTTATCAGAGCAATTCGACCCTCTGGCCATCAACCGCTGTATAGTCCATTCATTAAGCTTAGGTTTTGAAATCATGGGAACATATCCCCAAGCAGTATCAGATGACCATAAAACTAATCGAGAATTATTACTGGAAATGAGAGAGATACTGGTAAAATCAATAAAGCTTCTCAAAACACCAGATTCAGCACTAACAGTAAAGAATGTTCTAACATGTAAAAAGATGTTGAACAGGTTGAATTAGGACAAAAATGGAATAGGAGTAAGAGTCAAAGTCTGAGTGAGAATGATAGAAATTCCTCCTCTTTGTTGCACCACAATAATAACGTCGATGACAACAGAGACAGCACAAGTAGAAGAACATCTATACCACATGAATACCAAAGCTTCATTGACATGAATATGAAAGCTTACCCACCTTATCCTTCCTCTTTACTGCACGACAATGATGCTGGCAGTTACAGCAACCACAGAAGATGAGCAGCAGAATTGACAATAAATGAAGAAAATGGAACTAATGGTAGCACTAGCAGTGAGGCTTATACTCATTATCCCTCCACCTCCTTACTGCCCAACAACAATCATGACAGCAATAACAGCAACAACAACAGAAGTAGCAGAATTTTAAGGCTAAATGGAAGTAGAAACCCTCCTATTCCTTCATCCTCCTTACTGCACAACATTAATGTCAATGCTAATGATGACAGTAACATCAATATCAATAGAATTCAAAGAAGATACAGACCAAATGGAAGTGAAAATGACAGTTATATGAATGTTGCTGCTACATTTCCTCCTTATCCCTTCTTACTGCTCCATACTAACAATGGTTTAAATAGAATTAGACCAACATTTGTCATTAACACTAAATGGAGGTGGAAACAACAGTAATATGAGTCCTCCCAACCCTCTTATTCCTTCCTCCTTACTGCCCAACAATAAAAATAATGGTGATTATGGAAATAAAAACATAAGTTCCAATGACTTGAGTCCTGATAATCCTCCAAACCCTTCCTCCCACTTACTGTCCAATAACTATGGTAATAATAACCAGAGGTGCGGGAGAAGTAAATGAAGATTATTAAGGCTCAAAGCCAACATAAATTCCAGTGACGCAAGTGACTTCACTAATCCTCGTGCTCCCTCCTCCATACTGTGGAATACTAATAGTAATTATGATAGTGATGGTGATGACAATGACAACAGCAGAAATGGAAGAACATCAAGAAGATTAAAGGGAGTTGGGAATTCCAATGATGATGAATTTGGTGGCAGAATTGCAAGAAGAAAATCAAGAAGATTAAATGAAAATAGAAATTTGGATGGAGAAGAGAATACACCATTCGTATATGGCATTGACACTTGTTGAGAAATGTAACTAGTTCTGGTCTTCATAATTGTATTTGAGTCATGATGTAATGTATTTGTCAAAAGAAAGAAAAAGAAAATTATTTGCAAAATAAAATTATATATAGGCATGGGTTTCATGCTTTGTTTAATTTGTTTCTAGGTCAAAAACTCCATTGAAGAATTCTAGGGTTTATGTCATGAGTCCTAGTCTTTGTCATCATGTAATAGATCCTTCTTTGGCTTTGCCTGTCAAGAAAAAAAAAAGTGTTTTAATGTAAATGGGCCATATAATCCTCCTCCACCAAATCGGCCTCAAAGAGCAGCTTCAAACTACTATATATATATCCTAGCATTCGACCTATTGTGGAGATGTTCATTAAGGGAATTCGATCTGCAGTAGAAGAAAAGATGAAGTGCAAAGTACATAAAAGGAGAATCTATCCTATTGAAAGAAGAAAAGAAAGCCAAGCAAAAGAGATTACAAGAATAGTGAAGATCTGATTTTGTCATACTCTGCCACAGGTGCAAAGATACTGAGGTAATTGCAGGACTGAAGAAGCAGACCGAGCTTCAGGATTGCAGGGACGCCAAGACCCTTGTTGACTCATTTTTGAAGAGCTAATTGATGTTTTGACTAAAGTTTCACTTGTCATCATGGAGGCTGACTTGGTGGATGGTGGAAAGTCTTTGTCTTGGTCAAAAGGTCTTGGTTGTCTCATTTGACTTGGTTCTTGAAGAAGAAGAAGAGTTTTTTGGGTATTCCCCTCAAAGAGGGGTTTTGCCTGGCCGAATGCCTACATCCTGTGTCATTGATCTTCATGCTTTTGTTTTGATAGTTGCTTGATGAAAAAAGGCATAAAGGAGATAATAAGATACAAGAATATCAAAAGTAATTATCAAAGATAAGAAAATCTTTCTGCCTCTATGATTTATCAGAGCTAAGGTGAAGAAGAACAAGAACACAGCTTGAGGGTCAATTGCTCTCATAAGCATTCAAGTAAGGTTATAAGAAGAAGAGTCTCATTATTTGACTTTTGAAGATCTATTGAAGTAAGTCACGTACTAGTCTTGATCTACTATAGAAAACGAAAACCTATTTCAATTAAGGAATACGTTGACAATCATATCTATGGCATCCGAAATTTTATGACAATAACTTCAATTCATCCAAAGCATATTCCATTACATTCATTAGACCGCAGACCTGGGCCGAAAAGAATAAAAGTGCCATCATTTGTCATCATTTCCAATCCTGTGAAGAAATCCGAAGTTCTGAAATGTCTTGACAATAAATCATAAATCCGAATAGTATAAGGTATTGTGCATATTAATGTAAGTAAGGTCTAGAGTCTATACCTAACTGTGACCTAGCAACCGACCTCAATCAAGCAAGTGTTGGAAATACTAAGAGTGGGGGGTGAATCCGTATTTCTTTTCAATTGTTATTTTTACCAGTTAGATCACTTATATTTAGAACACAAAATGAACAATAAGAATAAATGTTTTTTATTAATTTCTTTTTTACAATAAATCAAGTACAATATATGTAGGGCTCCAACCCTAGATGAAGACAATGATCTTCAATCTCCCAGGTTCAAACCTGTATTTGCCAAGCACCGACTTGGACTTCCAAGGCTCCAACCTTGCCAATTCTAAGGCATCAACCTCAAGGGCTTCAACCCTATATCTGGTACAGGCTCCAACCTGATCTTTTGAGGACTCCTATCTTCTAAGGCTCCAACACTATCTTCCAAGGCACCAACCTTGTCTCTATGAGGCTCCAACCTCTTGCTTCAATTCGTCAAGATATATTTGGTAGTACTTCATGGCTCCCAATGTCTTCTTCAATCAGCTCTGACAATCTTCAGCTATCCCATTACTTAGTCTCCATGTTACTTCATCAATGACAACCTTGTTCTTCACATGAAGGTGTCTCCATTGCTCTTCATGTCACCCAAACAAACTCCTTTCAAGGTTACCTCATGATGACATCCAATGCATCATGATCTCCAAGGGTGTCTCCAAGACTTTCATCAATCCTTCGTGATGTCTTAAGGTGTTTTCAATCAATTGCGCAAGTTCTTCATAAGGTTTTCCAAACAGCTTCAAGTATAAGGATTATTGCAAACTCTTCTTCAAGGCTTCAAGTCTGCTCAAATATCTCTTTGAATAGACTTTAAGATGTTCCTTAAATTTTTTTCTAAGGCTACTCCATGCCCTTCTTCAATAACCTCTTCAAAATCTGCAACCAAGTGTCTCCAAGTCCTCTCTACAATTCAGCTCCAAGGATGTCTTCAAGATGTCTTCCAAATGAGCCCAAGAATATCTCCAATATGTTCAGGATTGTCTTCAAAGATGTGTTCGGATCTACTTTAATTATGTTGAGTACTGCTCCAAGAGAGGCTAATGACTGCTCCAGTAATTGTCTACAATCTAGCTTCGGTAAGTTCTTAACAAGCTCCAAAATCAGTAAGATTTTTGGTCAAATATAATGTTGAGATTAGGGTTTATTACAAGGGGCACAAATCTGAAACTCTTTTAGTCCATAATTTTGAAATTTTATAGATCCGAAGACCAAGGTGTTATTGATGTCTATCCTTCAAGTGTATTACAACATCGTGTAGCAACAGGTCCGAGGTGAGGTTTTCACATTGTTACCAGCTCCAAACCTGTGATGTAAAGCTACAGGTTTACACAAAAATCTGAGCCTTCTTTTATGGTCAAAACGATCGAGCTACAAGTCGGGGTATAAGATTTATTAAAGAGTTCCTTCTTTCATGTTCGAGTCCCAACCAACTTGTAGAACCATTGATTGCCACTCTAAACAGGTTTGCTTCACAGATTCACACAGCAGTATGTCATATCAGGTCCACAAGAGAGGTAATATAAGTTGAAGATATCTCTTACTGTAGATAAATCCGTAGGCTGCTTTCAAGTCTAAGTCCCAACCAATTTGCACAGGTCTATGGTATCAACAAATTTTTCTTATTTAGCATTTTAGAGTTCTTCAATTCGTTTTTCCACTTGCATCCTTGCTTTTTGTTTGCTCTACGGCCTCCTTTTTGGCTTGCGTCCTTGTTTTTTCTCTTCTTCTAATCTCCACCGAATATCTTGTTCTTCGATTTTTTCATTTCGGATTGTGCGTATTCATATATAAATATGTATGTGTAGGTTAATAGATATGTTTTTAAAGATGCCAACATGTGAGTAGGAAAGCCAACATAATATAAGTGGTGATTATCTAATTTTTTTTCTCTCTTAGGAATATAATAATATATGTAGGGATTTACGTACATCATGCATTAGGATGATGCTTTTGGAATATAATAATAAAGCTTCCTACTTTTTAATAATGCATGGTAGTGTATCTTAGCATAATGTATGGTAATGTAAACGTATGGTTAGGAAGGTTTTAGACTTTAGTATTTTTAATATTTTTTTATGAAGTCAAATGAATATTACTTAGGGCTAGTTTTTAGGAATTTTAGGGATAGGGTATTAGGATCAAGAATTTAGGATTTAGGCTTCAATATTTAATGAGTTATGAAATTGTTCCCAAGGACAAGGTTAGGGTTTTTAGAACAAGAGTAAGGGTTAGGGTTTCTTAGGTTAAGGATTAGGGTTTTCACCTAGGGTTTGCACATGCATGTCTAGGATTAGGGTTTCATACCTTACGGTTTGTTTCAACACAACTAGGGTTTCTTTAGTGTTAGGGTTTGCATAAGGAGAGGGAAACATCTGAAAGGTTAAGACATGTATCACAAGAATATTTGTCATCTCAACAATGCCATATTACATCAATGACAACCTTGACCAACAGTCCCCCCCTTTGTCATTGATGGCAATATTCTTTCCCTTCCAACAATTTCTCTCCCCGTTTGACATCAATGGCAAATGGGGCGCCCAAGTACTCCCCCTATCAATTTGCTTCTTGATGTGCTACTCCATTATATTTTCTTCATCAATGATAGTTCTTCATGATAGATATGTTGCTCCCCCAGTCATGGTGCTCTTCTTTAATATACTTGCTCCCACTAAGCCTTTGCATGCCTTTATGGAAATGGATGAGGTAGATGATCAACCAACTCCTCCTTCCTGCATAAACTTCTCTAGCTCTTATTTTTGTTTAAGAAAGATTGTTGCCTTGTGATCAAGTGGAAGACATCATCAACAATGATCCATCGGGAGATATGCTCATAGTACGATTGTTCATGTGTGATTCATCAATGTTTTCATAGGAATCTCCATGGATAGCTTCTACAAGGATGCTCAGGAATCACAAAACTCCCCCTAACTGTATGCATGGTCTCCTTTTAGGCAGAGTCTCGTCATAAAATACCTGGAATAACAAGGAGAGGGAAACATCTGAAGTCTTTTTGCCTTGGGATTCTTTGATGATATTCATTGCGTTTTGTATTCTTGACATCATCTGTAAGTCTCCTTGGAGTAGGGTTTCTTCTAATGTCATCTTCACTCTTGCCTTTACTAGAACTAGGAGTATCATTTCTTCCTAGCTTCCTCACATCCTTCTTGTTTGAAGCATTATCGTTCTTGCTTGAGGGTTCACCTCCATAACCAAGTCCTGATTTATCAAGAGGAGATCTTTGATGATTTAGGATGTCATCTAGGATTTGAGAGCTTTTCAAGTTCTTATTCAGCGAGACAACTTCCTTTTTAAGAGTGACAATTTCTCCTTTCAATTTTTCACAATTTTCATCTTTCATGACAAGTTGCTTCTTCATTTCTTCTTTTATTCTTGTAGCTTCACATGTTTCGGCCTTGAGAAGATTGATGTTTGATTTAAGTTTGAAGATTTCTTCATCCTTTTCCTCTAGCTGGCATATCATGGTGTTTCTCTCCTTTTCTACTTCATCTACTTGTCCTTCTATGAATGCTAGAGTTTACATCACCTTCTCGACTCCTTGCGCTTGTTTCCTTGCTTCTTCTAGTTGAGATCTAAGAGAGGAGACCTCTTCCTTGTATTGACTAATCTCTACTTCAAGATTGTTCAAGCTCTCAAGTCTTTGTTCAAGGTGGCTTGACAAAGTTTCTTCCCTTTTCTTTGCCTTATCCAATTGATTTGTCATAGATATGACTTCTTCATGATGCTTTCTTTTGTTTTGATGAAATTCCTCCTTAAGTTTGGCGAGCTCCTCATCTCTTTCTTGTACTTGAAGCTTGACAAAGTCAGCTTCCTTCCTTGCCTTGTCTTGGTCATCATCTTGCACTTTCTTCTTAAGTTCCTCATTTTCCTTTTTCAAATTGTTAATCTCTTCCATGGCAGCTATAAGTTTAGTCGATCTTCTTCAAAGTCTTCTTCTTCTAGGTCTTTTATGGCCTTGATGTCATCACTCTTCTTTTCAGCTTCCTTGATGGGATCTAGATTTACTTCTTGTTTTTCATCATCTTCTTGACTAGAGATCATGGTCAACGCTCCTTTTGAGTGAAGATCATGAAGTTTGTCCCATATGCCTTTCGCTGACAAACATTTCTCCAAATTGGCCTTCATAGAATTTGGTAGCCCATTCAAAATTGCCCTCATCGCTCTTGCATTGTACTCCTTGGATTCTCCGTCCATCGTGCTATCCGTAATCACTGATTCACATACTTCCATGCCTTCAACCACTAAGAAATTTCTCATTCTCATATTCCATACATCAAAGTTTCCATTGAACAATAGAACTTTCCCAATTTGATTGTCATCCTTTTTCATGGTTGAGGAAGGGGCATCTTTAGAAGGATTGGACGCTTTCTTCCTTGGCTTTGCCAATTGTGTTCTAATGATCAACCTTCAAGCTATTAGGCTTTCAGTGAAGGTACTGGCTTTGATACCAATTGTTGGAAACACTAAGAGGGGGAGGGGAATCAATATTTCGTTTCAATTGTTATTTTTACCAGTTAGATCACTTATATTTAGAACACAAAATGAACAATAAGAATAACTGCTCAAGTCCAATATATGTAGGGCTCCAACCCTAGATGAAAACATTAATCTTCAATCTCCCAGGCCCTGATCTGTATTCGCCAAGCACCGACTTGGACTTCCAAGGCTCTCAATTCTGAGGCACCAACCTCAAGGGCTCCAACCCTATATCTAGTACAGGCTCCAACTTGGTCTTTTGAGGACTCCTGTCTTCTAGGGCTCCAACCCTATCTTCCAAGGCACCAAACTTGCCTCTATGAGGCTCCAACCTCCTGCTTCAATTCGTCAAAATACATTTGGTTGTACTTCACGACTCCCAATGTCTTTTTCAACGAGCTCTAACAATCTGCATCTATCCCCTTACTTAGTCTCCATGTTACTTCATCAATGACAACCTTGTTCTTCACATGAAGGTGTCTCCACTGCTCTTCATGTCACCCAAACAAACTCTTTTCAAGATTACTTCATGATGACATCCAATGCATCATGATCTCCAAGGGTGTCTCCAAGACTTTCATCAATTCTTGGTGATGTCTTGAGGTGTCTTCAATCAATTGCACAAGTTTTGCACAAGGTTTTGCAAATAGCTTCAAGTATAAGGATTATTGCAAACTCTTCTTCAAGGCTTCAAATATGCTCAAATATCTCTTTGAATAGACTTTAAGATGTTCCTTAAATTTTCTTCTAAGGTTGCTCAATGCCCTTCTTCAATAGCCTCTTCAAAATCTGCAACCAAGTGTCTCCAAGTCTTCTCTACACTTTAGCTCCAAGGATGTCTTCTAAACGAGCCCAAGAATATCTCCAATCTGTTCTAGGATTGTCTTCAAAGAGGTGTTTGGATCTGCTTTAATTATGCTAAGGAATGCTCCAAGAAGAGTCTAATGATTGCTCCAGTAATTGTCTTCAATCTAGCTTCGGTAAGTTCCTAACAAGCTCCAAAATCAGTAAGATTTTTGGTCAAATATAACTTTGAGATTAGGGTCTATTATAGGGCACAAATCTGAAACTCTTTTAGCCCATAATTCTGAGATTTTATAGATCCGAGGTGTTATTGATGACTGTCCTTCAAATGTATTACAACACCGTGTAGCAACAGGTCGGAGATGAGGTTTTCACACTGCTACAAGCTCCAAACCTGTAATGTAAATCTATAGGTTTACACAAAAATTTGAGCCTTTTTTCTGGTCAAAAAGACCAAGCTACAAGTCGGAGTATTAGATTTATTAAAGAGTTCCACACGTTGCTTCTTTCATGTCTAAGTCCCAACCAACCTACAAAACCGTTGATTGCCGCTCCAAACAAGTTTGTTTCACAAGTTCGCACAGTAGTATGTCATATCAAGTCCGCAAGAGAGGTAATATAAGTTGAAGATGATATCTCTTACTGTAGATAAATCCGTAGGTTGCTTTCAAGTCTGAGCCTCGACGAATTTGCACAGGTCTACAGTATCAACGAATTTTTTTATTTAGCTTGTCAGAGTTCTTCAATTCGTTTTTCCACTTGCGTCCTTACTTTTTGTTTGCTCTGCATCCTCCTTTTTGGCTTGCGTCCTTTTTTTTCTCTTCGTCTAATCTTCACCGAATATCCTGTTCTTCGATTTTTTCATTTCGGATTGTGCGTATTCATATATAAATATATACGTGTAGGTTAATAGATATGTTTTTAAAGAGGTCGACATGTGAGTAGGAAAGCCGACATAATATAAGTGGTGATTATCTATTTGTTTTCTCTCTTAGGCATATAATAATATATGTAGGATTTACGTACATCATGAATTAGGATAATGCTTTTGGAATATAATAATAAAGCTTCCTACTTTTTAATAATGCATGGTAGTGTATCTTAGCATAATGTATGGTAATGTAAACATATGGTTAGGAAGGTTTTAGAGTTTAGTATTTTTAATAATTTTTTATGAAGTCAAATGAATATTACTTGGGACTAGTTTTTAGGAATTTTAGGGTTAGGGTATTAAGAACAAGAATTTACGATTTATGCTTTAATATTTTATGAATTATGAAATTGTTCCCAAGGACAATGTTAGGGTTTTTATAACAAGAGTAAGGGTTAGGGATTCTTAGGTTAAGAATTAGGGTTTTCCAAACTTAGGGTTTTCACCTAGGGCTTGCACATGCATGTCTATGATTAGGGTTTCATACCTTACGGTTTGTTTCAACACAACTAGGGTTTCTTTAGTGTTAGGGTTTGCATAAGGAGAGGGCAACATCTGAAAGGTTAGGACATGTATCACAAGAATATTTGTCATCTCAACAATGCCAAATTGACATCAATGACAACCTTGACCAACAGCAAGAAGTATCAGTACTTGAAAAGTGTATTAAGTATCTTTTAGTAAACCCTAATAGTCACAGACCTATATCAGTCATTATTAAAACAATCATTTAGTAATGGCACGATGAAAGAAGATCCAAATCTGCAATCTTTGAAGAAACTATTATAGAAGTCTAGTAGAAGATCTATCGCAGCATACCTTGAAGAAGTAGAAGTCAATCAACTTAAGATAGAGCATCTTGACTTGACATCATTAAAGTTCCTCTTAAAGGCAGCACTCAAGAAGGTACAACTTCATCCTTAAGAAGCTGCCACTTGCAAGAAAGAAAAAGGGTAAGATTGTTATAAGGTACGTATGATATAACATGTTCATTTATAAGCTTTGCTATATGTTTTAAGTCTAGGATCTGCAGATGATTTTTTTGAATATCTAGGATTAAAGAGCCTAGACGGTTATTGAATTAAGAGAATCCTAATCAAAACTCTAACAATAATTTGATTATTCCCTAGCCCTTGTGTTCTAAGGTTTATGGTTTTCATATTGTTGAAAGTTGTTGGCATTCAAGTTCTAGTAATCCCTAATTGGTATTTGGGAACCTTTATCAAAAGAGAAAACCTAACCCTATTCTACTTTGTTCCCTCATAGAAACCCTAGTTTTGATCTTGAGGGCTTGTAGGTAATCTAGGGAGAAATTGGAAACCCTTGTGATGACATGCTAACCATATATTGATAAAGTTGACTTCATGCTCTATAGTTGTGCTTGGTTGTACTTATTATTGAAGTTTTGCAGGTACATAGTCTTCAAGATGTTGAAGATACCTCATACTTAATAATAACCTATGGATGATGTTGAGCATGGGGAAAAAAGGAAGTTGTAAGAATCTTGATGGCATTAAAAATTGATAGATGACCTTGTTGCCATGTGAAGTTAGAAAGAATGATGTTCCTGAAGAAAAGAAGTTTTGGAAGGTCAAAGTTCTCTGATTAAATGATTATGCGAAAGAAAGAGCCTGTTGTTGATGAACTTGTCCCCTAGTAAAGAAGAAGCTTGGATAATGAAAAGTATATCTCCCTAGTTGAGAGGGAGCTTGGTTGAAGAGAAGTGAATCTCCAACATGATGTGAAGGCCATGAGGATGTTTGAGATCGGAGAATAGCTGAAGCACTCTTGATGATTATTCGTGATTGATGAAGTTGTGAACAAGACTTGGATGTTTTGAAAGAAGTGTTGAGATTGAGTTTGGTGTTGCTGGAAAATTTGAAGAAGGAAGCTTCCATCAAGATGTGTTTGACCTAATCAGCATCAGAATAGTTGAAGAACCCAGAGTTTCGTGCTAGCATACAAGAATATATACATTGGAAGTTTGATACTGGTTGGGGTTGTGAAATTACTAGATGTTCTAATGGTTGAACAGGTAGTTGATGTGTGGATCTCTCCCATAGAAGTTTTGAATATTTGGTAACCATGCTTGGATTGATGATTGAGAAGGTGAGATGAAGGACCATAAAACTGGCTGTATGATGGTACTTGGGAGGACATCTTGGTCAGTCGTTGATGATGTTTGGTTCCCGGTAAGGGAATGTATCATTGGTCTTGTGGAGCTCTGACCTTGGAGATGATACCTAGATCCCTGAGGGTTGGTGTTAAGGCTGAAGCCTGATGGTACCTATAGTGGCAGATGCTTGGATAACACCCTAGTCCTTATTAGTGTCTTAGATCCTTGCTTTGAGTGTATGACCATAGTGTAGTGACACTTGGATCTTTGATGTGTTGGATACCTTGTAGTTGTGGTATCCCTAGCATTGTGTATGTTGTTGTACTCTTCTTGGAGTTGGAACACTTCAAATTGAGGTCAACCTTGTACCGATTGAACAATTATGAATACCTCCCTAGTTAAGAGGGATTGTTGAGAAATGTAACTAGTTTCGGTCTTCATAATTGTATTTGAATCATGATGTAATGTATTTGTCAAAAGAAAGAAAATTAAATTTATTTGTAAAAGAAAACTATTTATAAGCATGGGTTCCATGCTTTGTTTATTCTGTTTCTAGGTCAAAGCTTCGATTGAAGACTTCTAGGGTTTATGTCATGAGTCCTAGTCTTTGTCATCATGTAACAAACCTTTCTTGGGCTTTCCATGTCAAGAAAGAAAATTTATTTTAACGTAAATGGGTCATATAATCCTTCTCCACTAAGTCGGCCTCAAAGAGTAGCTTCAAGCTACTATATATACCCTTGCATTTGACCTATTGTGGAGATGTTCATTAAGGGAATTCGACCTGCAATAGAAAAAAACATGAATTGCGAAGTGCATAAAAGGAGAATCTATCCTATTGAAAGAAGAAAAGAAAGCCAAGCAAAAGAGATGAGAAGCCTAGCAAAGATTTGATTTTGTCATACTCTGCCACACGTGTAAAGAGACTGAGGTAATTGTGGGACTGAAGGAGCAAACTGATCTTCAGGATTGCAAAAAGGGTCGAGACCCTTGTTGACTCATTTTTGAAGAGCTAATTGATGTTTTGACTAAAGTTTGACTTGTCATCATGGAGGCTGACGTGGTTGATGGTGGAAAGTCTTTGCCTTGGTCAAAAGGTCTTGGTTGTCTCATTTGACTTGGTTCTTGAATAAGAAAAAGAAGGGTTTTTGGGTTTTCCCCTCAAAGAGGGGTTTTACCCTGGCTTAGTGCCTACATCCTGTGTCATTGATCTTCATGCCTTTGTTTTGATAGTTGCTTGAAGAAAGAAGACATAAGGAAGATAATAAGATCACAAGAATATCACAAGTAATTATCAAAGATAAGAAAATATTTCGGCCTTTATGAGTTTCCAACAACACTGACCCATTTCCCTCATGGATTTTGAATGGTCTAACAGTGATCGGCAATGTGAGTAGAGAACTACGTTTACAAGAAAATGCTCGTTAAAATGCTTATGTAAGAGCAATGCGCAACATGGAGGCACGACTTAGACAAATCAACTTTGAGGCATTGCGTAGACCATTCGAAAGTAGCAAAGCTACGGAGACGACCCCTGTCCAGCAATTGGCTTACGGGTCAGTCATTTCGAACAACAATATGAATTGTGCAGCTTGCAAAGATCCATTTCAGTTGGGTGAGGATGCACGTGAACTAGAATGTGGGCATATCTACCATGAAGGATTGCAACCTTAGTTTATCCCAAAGCTAATTCCACATTTATGACTCAATCTCTTCCACACGAAGTCCCATCTCCATCTAGTAGTGGATCACGGTTTGGTCATCAGTCGCTATATGATGAAGTCTTATTGTTCCTCTATGCACCATATCTAGGATATTGTGATATTTGATCTCAATATGCTTGGACTTGTCATGGAACACGAGATTTTATGCAAGTCAAATCCTACTCTTACTGTCACAGTAAATTACTGTTGTGTACAAAACATGCTCAAAGTTCAAACAGCTCTCCAAAGAGCTTCCTCAGCAATACTTCCTCACAGCTAGCCATGATGGCAGAAATGTACTCAGCATCAATCATGCTAAGGGCTACAGAATTTTGTTTTTTGCTCATCCAAGATATCATGGCAGATCCTACACTGAAGCAACACCCAAATGTGATTTTTCTATAACTAGAGTTACCAGCCCAATCAGCATCTGAGTACCCATGTAGACTTATATCACCAGCAGTATATTTCAATCCTAGATTGATGGTCCCAAGCAGGTATCTCAGCAAATGCCCTGCAACAATCCAGTGTGCATGAGATGGTTTAATCATATATTGGCTCAGTGTATTGACTGCAAAACATATGCCCAGTCTAGCGTTCACTAAGAACATCACTACCCCAATCAGTTGACGATACTCAGAAGGATTTGCGAAATCAGGACCTGTAGCTTCACCACATAGCTTCTTGAAATTCATCTCCATTGGAGTATTCATGGATTTACATTCTGTCATACCAAATCTTTCAAGCAGCTTGACAACATATTTTCCTTGAGAAAGGAAAATCTCACCATGTATTTTCCATAGTTCAAGACCCATAAAGTAGTGCATTAAGTGAAGATCTTTCATTTCAAATTCATAAGCTAACTCCCTCTTACACCGGAGGATAAGAGGTTCACCACCAGTCAGAAATAAATCATCCACATATAATACCAAAATCAAAGGCATACCTTGGACTATCTTGAAGTAAAGATTTGGATCAACATTACTTCTGGTAAAACCAAGCTTCATCAATAAGTTATCAATGCGGGCATACCAAGCTCTTCGAGCTTGCTTCAAACCATAGAGGGCTTTCTTCAGTCTAGACACATGAGTTTTCTGGCCATGTATTTTAAAGCCTTGTGGTTGCTCCACAAATACTTCTTTCTTGAGGAAGCCATGCAGGAAAGCAGTCTTCACATCCATTTGGTAAAGGGACTATCCTTGGCTAACCTCTAGAGCCACAATACATTGGATGGTTGTATAACGGGCAACAGGTGCAAAGATTTTATCATAGTCTATTCTCTCTTTCTGAGAGAACCCTCTGGTCACAAATCTAGCTTTATATTTTTCAATACTACCATCAACACCATGTTTAATTTTATACAGCCATTTAGAAGACACAACAGATTTACCTTGTGGTCTTGGAACCACTTCCCATATATCATTATGAATGATAGACTCATATTCTACAGTCATTGCATCTTTCCACACTTGAGTCTTCACAGCTTCTTCAAAAGTGCATGGTTTAGCTTAAATAATGTTGCTCATGGCTACAACATATCCTTGGAACCGACATGGTTTCTTGCTTTCTCTGAAAGTTCCTTGGGGAGCAGCATGCTTATCAACATCTTGAAGGGTGTCATGAAGCCATAAAGGTCTCCTTCTAGCACATGGAAAAGGATATAAGGAGCACATGGGATCTATGGGTTCATCACTAAGATCAAGCTCAGGCTAGGTATCTTCTTGTGCATCCAACGCATCATCTTGTCTTTCAACATTAGCAGGAGGAGTGTGTGTGGCTTTTCAAAGAGATGCACCTTCATCAAAAGTTATGTCTCTACTAAACTCTATAGTTCTTTTACCAGGCACATATATTTTGTAAACTTTAGAATTTTCACAATAACCAACAATCACACCTTGCTTACCTGAAGCTTCCATCTTGGTACTCTTTTCCTTTGGCACATGAAAGTATATTGGGCAGTCAAAGATCCTTAAGTGCCCATTATGTTATGGGTTAGATGGTACGGTGGTCTCTTTCTTGATTCCAGTTTCCTTGCAGAGGTCTTGAGCTCTTGTCCACTTCATGTCCACTCAAGTCATGGAATGGCTCAAGATCTTCCTCAATCTCTATACAACGAACTTGGTTCTCACATTCATCAAATGTACCTGTTGATCCCAGAATAAGAGCAAGAGCGATAGCAACAAGGTAAATAAACATAATGAAAGTATACCTGGTGATGAGGCAGATCTTCCTTTCTTTTCTAGATGTGAGAGTGGCTCCTTCATTATCCTTGGACCAACTTCCTCTTGGAGTTTACTCTTCCTGCACTATTTTGCACCTTAATGATCTTCAGGATCTGCTTTTCTTGATCGCATCCTCATAAGGAGGTTAGTGAAAGAATCATTCAAATACTCATGCAGGAAGAATAACCAATGATATATAAAGATAAATCTAAACAAGAGCAGTGACACAAAGAAACAACATAAGACTTGAAAATACTTTGGGATTGAAGAAAGTTGTTAGTTCCCTCTTGATCTGGCCTCTATAAATTACCACTATCCATAAGTCATATGTCATCGGCAGAAGAAATGCATCTTCTTGATAACCAATTGGCAAACTCCATCATGATCCACTCTAATCTCAGGTATTTTGGAAACCATCTTTTTCACATGAGGTAATGCTTTATAGTGAAGATGAGTGAACTTTTGGAGTCACAGTTTATATTGATGATTACTTATCATGAATCAATACATGGATAGGTTTTCCATTGATTTTATTGAGATCTTCAAATCTTGATCCTAGAGTGAAGACATGTAATAATAATTATACATATTGACTTCATTTTCTGCAATGATATTAGTTATAATCCATCTTTGATCGTTGCAAAAGAGGTTAGCTTAGAAAACTATCATTCCATCTTTTGCAAAAGTCAAGGTTCTTGCCTACAACTATTATTGTTAGAAACTCTAGTATCAAAATTACCAAAACCTATAAGATTATGACCTTTCTCATAAAATGTGAGAGTCAAAATCCCCATATCTTCAACATTCAATTTCTATCAATTATTCTTTCATAACCTTCTATGCATTATGTTTTTTTTCAAAACAACACTTTCTTGCACATGCATAAACATAAGTAAAACTACTCTTTGCTTTTGCATGCACCAACAAGTACCAAAATCACAACAAATAAACACATGCAACATCTTAATTACTATCTGCAAAATTACTACCATATCTTGGGTTCCTTGAAATTTTAGAAGAACAATAGAAATAAAATTTCAACAGTAAAATTTCAGCTGTAAATTTCAGCAACAAAAGAGGAGATATTTCAATAGAAAATGAGCAGAAGTAAAAGGAACAACAAGAGATATTTCAACAAAAAAAAGAGTTGCAAATGGAGTGGACAACAAGAGATATCTCAACAAAAAAAGAGTTGCAAATGGAGCGAACAGCAAGAGATATTTCAATAGAAAGAGAGCTACCAATGGAACGGACAACAAGAGATATTTTAGCATAAAGAAAGTTGCAAATGGAGAGGACAAGAGATATTCCAACAAAAAGTGCAGCAAATGGAGCTTGTCTTCACCAAAGCTTTGATACCATGTTGAAATTATAATGTTCTATGCTGCAACAATTCATTATTCCAAAACTTCTTTCTTTTGCAATATTAATTAAGCAATTGTAGATAGAAGATACACCATATAAACCATATGCAAAATAGAAGACAACCAAGAACACAAGTAGACATAGAGAATTTAACTCCAATGACCAGGGAAAAACCCACAAGGGGAAAACCGAACCAGATTCCTATTCTATTAGAAATCAAATGTTCAATAGAGATACAGAGTACAATGAGAGATCAAGAGAATGAGTAAGTTCACCAAAATCTGAACAAGCTATAGCATGAAGATCACTAGTAGCACCAACAGATGCACACACTAAATCAACCTTCCCTTCAATTGAATCAACACTAAAACACTGAAGCATTGAATCAACCTTGGCTCACCAAGTTCTGCTCTTACTCTCTAAATCACTCTCTCACAATCTTCTCCAACTCTCTCTCAAGTTCGAATTCTTCTTTCACAATGCACAAAGTAGTGAGGGGAGGGAGAATGAGGCACATATATATAGGAGGAATAATGAATCCATGCCATAAAGGAGGAGTAACTCGCATGCCAGGAGGGAGAGTAACATATGCCCATTTAGGAAGTGTAACTCATGCCATTAAGGAGGTACACATGCTCTTGTAACTTATGCTTTTAAGAAAGAGTGTAACATATGCATTAAAGAGTGTGTAAGAGGAATCTTTTATGGCATGCTTTAATGAAAGCATAAGAGAGTGTAAGAGGAATTTTTTATGACAAGCTTTTATTGAGTGTAAGAAAGTGTAAGAGCATTAATGAAGGTGTAAGAGGAATATGCCATGCCAATAATGAGAGTGTAAGAGAATATTATTAAGAGCCATGACTGAGTGACTTGAATTTCTTTTTAATAATAATATAATAGTATCATAAGAATAATAAGTCGAAATTGAACTATTAGAATTAATTGATGATCAGAAGGGATTTTCCATCAACAATACTTGATTACAAATTGATGCAAGGTGGTTTACTATTTTTGGAGGTCATACTTCACACTTTCTATTTTTAGCAATTATATTTTTAGACTTTTTATTTTTAAAGATTCTAGTTTTAGAAATTCTATTTTTAGACTTTCTATTTTTAGCAATTATATTTTTTGACTTCATTTTTAAAGATTCTAGTTTTAGAAATTCTATTTTTAGAAATTCATCCCTGAGCTGCCAAATTTTCAGCAAATTGCTCAATAACTATCAATAAAATACCACAACAAAGAAAGCAGGTTTTCCCTTTTGGGTTTCTTGGGTAAACAACTGTGTCAATTTGTGTGAATGTGTTTTCATCTCTCAATTATTTTCCGCCACCTATAAAACTTTGTATCTTAGTGAAAGTTAATTTGGTTTCAATTTTTAGTTGCCTTGTTCTCAGTAATTCATCTCAGTAGTTGCAAAGTTTCAAGAAAATTAACATTATATTAGAGCAGAGATCAACAGAAATACCAACAACAAATTGTTCAGTCAGTGAAGATCACAATTCAGTTTGAAGTCTTGCACTAGAGTTTTGAAGAGCAATTTTTGGATAGCAAGATGTCGTTCCAAGTACTAAAGGGCAGATCACTGTTTGGAGGGAGACTTTAACTTCTGCTCATGGAGGGAGCAGATCTCAGGGGTGTTGGAAGCTAATGGGGTGCTAGAATTTGCTAAGAATCAAATAGTCCTGCCTCAAATGCCCAACAATTGATCCAATATAACAAGAATGACACAAAGGTCAGGAGGATCATTCTTGAAGGGGTCAATGACCATATTATCCCTCATCTCCAGGGGAAGAAGACAACATATGAGATGTGGAAAGCCATCTTAGATTTGTATCAAGGTTCCAGTGATGCCAGGAAGCTTGCTCTGAAGGACAAGCTAAGAAATATCTGGATGAGCAAAGGAGAGTCCATCATTACGTATCTTTACAAGTTCACCCAAGTTCAAAATGAGCTAGCTGGGGTAGGCAAGAATGTAGCAGACAGTGACCTTGCAAGTCTTGCACTTCTAGGACTTCATAAGTCTTGGGAAAATTTCCACGATGCAATCAGTGGCAGAGAGAATATTCCCTGTTGGGAAAGGCTTTGGAGTGACTATGTCCAAGAGGAAATTTGGAGAGAGACGAACGATGGAAGATCAGCAAAGACAGAGGACAAGGAGAACTTTTCCCTAGAAAGAAAATGCAACAAGGCTAAGGGAGAGAAGGGCCAAGGTAAGGACAAGTCCAGCCAGAAGGGTGAGAAGATGAAATCTGAGCAAGATCAAGTGCTTCCATTACCATGAGTTCGAGCACTATGCCACTAAGTGTCCTAATCGGAAGAAGGGGTCCAATAAGGATCATGTGGCTGCATCAACTGAGGTAGATAGGTTTTCATCTCAATTCAAGAGAGATTTCTCATTGATAGCTTGCATGTCAAGCTCAATAGGTAGTAGCATATGGTGCATTGATTTTGGAGCAACAAGGAATATTTCAGCCACGTGAAGGAGGACAAGCAATTTCATATTGAGCTACGAGATGATGGCAAGTACATGACTAGGGGAGTAAGTACTCTCAATTTTGGCAGAGTCTAGTAGCCCTCTCCATCTCAAGGATGTCCTCTGTGTTCCAGGACTGAAGAAGAACCTCGTTTCGGTGGCTACCCTAGAGGACAAGGGTTATGACATCATCTTCAGTAGAGGTAAGGCTTACCTCAAGCACTTAGCTTTTGGATCAATGAAGCAAATTGGTGTGAGGATGAAGAATCTCTATAGGTTGCAGGTTGAGACATGTGCAACCTTGAGCAGCAAGGCAGGAAGTGTGTGTTGAGAAATCTAGGGCAGGAAAGAAGATGATTTCTTGTTTGATAACTGTTTGTGTCATGTGATATATTTTTACTTCACTTAGTTAGCTTCTTCTTTCTCTTGTTTATTATTAGGGTTCTTTTTCATCAAACAGTTATCAAATCATAAATAACAATGAGACAAAGGACACAAGATATAGGCAATCACCTAGGGCCAAAACCTCTCCAATATTGAGAGGAAAACCCACCGAATTCGTCATCTTATAGAATCTTCAATTAATGAATTCCAAGACCAAGACCCTTGACCTAAGAACCTCTCCAAGACCTAGTCACAATGCTTCCTTGAACATCTATTCTTATTCTCCAAGTCAATGTTAGTCAAACTAACTTCTACACCTCTATTTTAGGCTTTTCTTGATTTTAGAACTCTTGCTATAGGTCGGCAATTTTCAACGTATCTACAGAAACCCTAGGCCACATGTGTGAGAAAGGTTATGGAGGACATGTCCTTTCTTCTTCACTTGGTGAGAGACTTCTTATTTAGCAATTTAGCCTTCAGGATGACCCCTTTTCTACCTGAGATTGGACTTCTTTGGTGACTGAAGTATTTGGTCTTCCTGCAAAAGTGGGAATCCTAATATCCTCGCACGTGTGAACAGAATTAGCCCAAAACAGTCCTGAAATTACTTCGCTCTTCCTTCGATCTTGATCTCCTTCTCTTTGCGAGATGAGAGGCTCCTTTCTTCCCTTTCCTTGCACTTCCTTCTCCTTTTTGGGTGCTTGATATATCTCACCAAGTGAGGTTGAGTACTCCTTTATATAGGGATCTCTCAATGCAAATAAGTCGACTTGACATCTTCCATAGGCCGACTTGTCCTTTTGATAAATCAACTTTCTTCTTTTGAGGACCGACTTGATTCTGCACTTGTGACAAGGTCTTGCAGGGTCTTTTGACTCTTACAATGACTCAAATAAATAGGTAACATGCCCAAGAAGGGTCTATCATACATGACAAAGACTCTGTTGACTTGTAGACCACATGATAAGCCCTAGAAGCTCTCAATGGAAGCTTTATCTACAAAAATAAAATTCCTTGAGCATGAAACCTATGTCTCAAGCATAACAAAAATAATTTTATTTTTCTTCTTTACACCAATTACATACAAATCATGATTACACATGTCATTATGAAGACCAAACCTAGTTACATATATCAACACTCCCTCTTAACTAGGGAGGTATCCATAATCCATACAAGGTACTTGGACATTCTCAATCTGAAGAATTCTCATAAGAAGAGTCGGATTGGTAACCCATATGTATAGCATCATATCATCCAGCATTGTTGCATAGCAAGGCCTTCCCTAACAGCTCTATCTTTCGACAAGTTCAGAGCACAATGTTGGCGAGACCAATTATTTATAAGCACCTTCATCATTGTCTCTCAAGGAGCATACCCCACCCAGGTGTTCACAGGCTATATCCTTCCAGGACTATTCTTATCTTGGATTCCTAGTCCTCAAAGAATATTGGTCCTTTATGACTACTCTTATCTTGGATGCCCTACCACATCCTCAAAGAGTATCGGATGTGAGATGCTTACCCAATCCTCCATTCTTTCTTCCCAAGTGAAGAAAAGAATAATGTGTCTATATCTCCCTCTCAACTAGGGAGGATATACCCATTCCTATGAAGGAATGTACACATCCATATAAAAGGAATGTACCCAAGCTCCCTCTCATTCAAGGACTTGTTTTTCAAGTTTCTCCTTAATCATAAATTTGCTTCTAGGCTCCCTCATAACTAGGGACCTGTTTCTAGCAACAGCTCTTTCTTCATTGGTGGAGATCATGGGTCCTTTAGCTACTTGTAGAGCTCCTCCATTCGATGTCATGAATTTTATTTTAATATTATGGAGCTTTCATATTTTGGGACTTCGTTGTAGGGCATTGGCCATCCATCACTTTCCTTCTTGAACCATGTCAGTCATGTCATCCCTCCTTTTATTGAAGAGTGATCCATTCGACCATATCTGGCATTTCCTCATACAACAACCTTTTCCACTTCATGTATCTTTCAGGATCTTGCATCCTTTCACATGAGTATTAGTTGTAGATGACATCCACACCTTTCTTTAGGTAGTCTTGTATCAACCAATCTAGATATTGTTCAAAAAAAATAAAAAATGATCAAATTATGGTCACCTTTTGTGATGGCCCCTCATCATGACATCTGCTTTGTTGCAACATCAACATCTTTCATACATGTTGACGTCTCCCAGATATTCAATTGTCAAGTGTCTTCTTTCTTTCTAGCCTTTCCCAAGGTCTTCATATCATTGCTATGGAGATATCATAGTGAAACTTTCTTGTCATCAGTTGTTGATTTCCTATTCCAAGTGATCATAGCTGCATCTTTCATGATCTCTTCTTTCCTTCTTTCATCACATATTGTTCCTTGGGAACTTATAGTTCCTTCATCCTTGTCAACCACCTCATATTCCATACGAGGACATATTATGTTCATTTCATCTAAGACAATATGTGACCCATGCCTACATGCATTCTTCCAACGAAAGAGATTCCTTTCCTTTGATCATACTCATGAGGTAGAGTATCTATCCCTATTATCCACATACATACCTCTTTCCTTCTTTTGGTCATATGTGAGCCATGCCTACATGCATTCTTCCAACGAAAGAGATCCCTTTCCTTTGATCATACTCATGAGGTAGAGTATCTAACCCTATTATCTGCATGCATACCTCTTTCCTTCTTTTGGTCATCTAGACTTCCTTCGCAACTTCCTTCCTTTGATTGAAATTATTTCAACCATCTCAACATGCTGCATTCCTTCGTCATCATACCATCATTCTTTCAAACAATGAATTCCATCCAAAGTGGAATTCTCAGCGAGACATTTGCTTCTTCCAAGAAATGAAACTTCTAATGAAGATTCTAGTAGAGGATCCTGATTATCCTCATCTTGCAAATGCTCCTTCCCAATGATGTATGACAAGCTTCATATACCAGATGATTCTCTTCTACCCATAACCACTACTTATGCTTCTAGTGAGGTTATCAATAGCTACTTTCTTCTAATAATGACTGCCATAGACTTCAGCTATCTTTTAAGCTTCCCATAATGATGTCATGAGCTCTTGCTTTTAACCATATGTTATTATGATTCCATCCCCTAAAATAGCATCCTATCATGCTTCTAATGCTTCCTACCATGAGAGCTATATTTTACAAAAACTAAAAAGAACTAGGCGGAGAAGACTTATCTCAATCATAGTAGAGATCTTTTACTTCTTCCTTCTTGGATTTCTTCTTTTTAGCTAATTCCACTTCTTTAGTGATATGGGCTTCTTCTCTTCCTCTTTTGTTATTGTCCTTCTTGAGTTTGGGACAATCTCTTTTGTAGTGTCCATATTCTTGACATCCATAGAATTGAACCTTTGCCATGTTTTTCTTCCTTTTCTGAGAACCAAACTTTCCAAACTTCCCTTTTCTCTTCACCATGGCAACATATGCTTGAGCTTGCCCAATTGATCCTACATCAATTTTTGCCTTCAACCTTGTTTCTTCAATTTTGCATAGTGACCATAGTTCATTGAATGGAGTAGCTTCCTTTTTCCCATAGATGCTTGATGTAAAGTTACCCCATTCCTCTAGTAGTGCCTTGAGCACTGTCAGACCAGGAGGTAACTCCACATAATAAATCGTATGAATTGATTGAGGGTGCTTATGAATATATACATGGAGGTGAGACTGTTGGGATTCATTTCCCAATGTCTCTTAGACTTCTTTATTTCCTATTTTACACTAATGTACAATTTCACCCAATCCCTTAGGATTAGGTGTCAACATTCCCCCCCTTAATCTAAAGAGATGTTGGTGAGTCCAAGCATCGTTCTGTATTTTTCAAACTTTTATCTTCCAAGCGCTTTGGTGAAGATGTCTGCAGTCTGCTCATTTGTGGAACAATGTCATAGATGGATTGTTTTGGCCTCAACATGATGTCGAATCAAATGGTATTTTGTATTGATGTGCTTCGTTCGACCATGGAACTTTGGGTTCCTAGCCAACTTTATTGCAGAAGTGTTGTCGATCATGAGTGGAGTTGAATGCATTTGTTTCATCTGCAAATCTTCTAGGATTTTCCTGAGCCACACAATTTCCTTTTTCGCTTTAGTTGTTGCCACATATTCTGCCTCAGTTGTGGAATCTGTTGGAACTGATTGTTTGCGTGATCTCGAGGAGACAGCTCCTGATCCAAGACTCATAGTATAACATGAAGTAGATACCCCAGTTTCTTTGTATAACCTCAAGGAAACCTCAAGGAGAATCAAAGTTTCTTTGACTCCCTCGAGAAAAAATTAGCAGAAAGAGAGAAGGCTTTTGGAAAGAAGACAGCCCCTCTTCTACTTCAAGAGAATCATGCATGATAGATCTTACTTCTGATGCTAAAGCAAGAGGGTCATCATTTTTCAATTCAAGGTTGAATAGCTTAATCATTAATTGAACAACTTCAAGATTTAAATGTGAGTCACAAAGTTATTTTAATTTCGTCAAGGCTTCATGGTCATTTGAAAATGGTGTAATATGGCGACTCACCTCTTCATTTACAGAAGCTGCAATCAATGCATAGGCCTTGAAATTCTTGTTTTCTCAAATGGAAATCTCCTTGTCTGAGGTGAGCTTTGCAAGTGCATTATCTCCTTCTCCTTCACAAATTCCTCTCCACAACTCATTAAAAATGAGAGTGTGCTTGATTATCTGAGACCACTCTGGATATTTCTCCTTGCCAGAGAGAACAAATCCCACAATAGATATGAGTGAATGCATTGTAAATATGTAATGTAAAAAAAATGTAGTCTGCTGCAAAAAAAACTCAATTCTAGTGTTGTTTTTTATTAAAAAAAAAAAAAAAAAAAATTGTAGAGGTGTTATCTGGGGAAGGTCGAACCTAGGGGAGGTCGGACCTGGGGGAAGTCGGACTTAGGAGAAATCGAATGTGGGGAGGGCGGATCTGGGGGAAGTCGGATGTGGGGAGGGCGGAGTTGTGGGAGACGAAGACGGAGGGAGTGACGGGCGGAGGGAGTGACGGGCGGAGGGAACAATGCGAAGGGAGGAGGGAGGAGCACTGCGAAGGGATCAGCGTTGCTGTGGGAGCCAAGAGGCGGTGGAAGGAGGAGGGAGGAGCACGCGGAGGGAGCAGCTGCGAAGCCAGCAGCGTGAAGGGATGAGGGAGGAAGGATGAGCGCACAAAGGGAGCAACTACGAGCCTGGAGAAAGAAGCTGCGAGCTATGAGGCCGATGGCCGAAGGAAGAAGTGAGGTCGATGGTCGGAGGAAGAAGCTGCGAGCTGTGAGGTTGATGGCCGGAGGATTGAAGCTACAAGCTGTAAGGCCGACAGTCGAAGGAAGAAGTGAGGCCGATGGTCGGAGGATTGAAGCTACGAGCTTGGAGTTGCGGGCTTGGAGCTATGAGGCCGATGGGGGACAGAGGAACTCAAGGCTCAAAACAAATTTTGAATTTGGAATGCAGCATATTTGAGAAGATGCAGGAGTTGCAATGGGCAGTGGGATAGTTCTGCCAGGAGCAGGCAGAGAGGCAGGTCCGCCAAGAGCACGAGGGAGTTACAGGGTAGGAATGCGAGAAATAGAGTTGGCTCTGATACCATGTCAGGCCAGGAGGTAACTCCACAGAATAAATCATATGAATTGTTTGAGGGTGCTTATGAATATATACATGGAAGCGAGATTGTTGGGATTCATTCCCCAGTGTCCCTTAGACTTCCTTTTTTCCTATTTTACACTAATGTACAATTTCGCCCAATGCCTTAGGATTAGGTGTCAACATTTCTTTGTTGGACATTATCTCTCCCAACTCTTGTAGTTGGTCCCTTATTTCAGACACCCTCATAAAGTATGAGGCAATTCCTTCTTCTTTTGATATCTTCATCTTGTAGAGTTCTTGCCTTAATGAGGTCACTTCTCCTCCAATGCGAGATCACTTCTCCTGCAGTGCTTACGGAGAACAATTCTACAAGTTTGTCATATATTTCTTTTGATGTTTCTAGCTTAGACACATAGAGAATGAGGGGATCCTTAATGGATTCTATGAGAATCCTTTGACCCCTTACTTCCCCTTCCATGAATTTTGCAAGTGCTTGAGCTTCTTCGTTTGGAGGTTTAGTGATTAAGCCCTTAACATGTTCCATGACCTCATTTGCTATGAGGATCAGATATGTTCTTTTCTTCCATGCAAGAAAGTTTGAAACCCCAACCAATATGTTGCTTTCCTTGCAAAAAGACATTTTTGTAGATTCAGATGTAGACATAAATGTACTTACTTGTGAAGATGCTTTACTTCAACCTATTGCCTTCTTGATTTTATTGATTATAGAAAGCTTCTTCTTGAAGAAGATCTCTTTCTTCAAAAATGATTCTCGACCCAAGGAGAGGGGATCACCTTGAATTTTGATGATGATGAAAATGCCTTTGATCTTGCTTCCCTTGGATGAGTAGACGTCAAGATGCTTTGATTTGAATTCCTTTCCTTGAGTGGAGATAGAGCCTTTTGAGATCTTCTTCTTTGATGTTCTGATAGAGCGAGGAGCTTAAGAAAGTTCCAAGCATAGATGCCTTTTTTGAATGAACTAGGGTTTTGACTTCCTTTAAGATGATGATGTGATCCTTGTCCTCAAAGTGTCTTAAAGAGGAGATAATCTTCTTGAAGCTTTGATGGCCTTGATACTTTTCTCAAACTTCGATCCTTGAGTGTCCTTTATTGAGTTTCCCTTCCTTGACTTGTCACCTTAGCTCTTATACCATGTTGAGAAATCTAGGGGCAGCAAAGAAGATGATTTCTCTTGCATGATAACTGCTTGTGATATATTATTACTCCACTTACTTAGCTTCTTCTTTCTCTTGTTTATTATTAGGGTTCTTTTTCATCAAACAACTGTTAAATAATAAATAACAATGAGACAAAGGACAAAAGATATAGGTGATTAGCCAGGGCCAAAACCTCTCCAATCTTAAGAGGAAAACCCATCGAATTCTTCTTATAGAATCTTCAATTGATGAATTCCAAGATCAAGACCCTTGACCTAAGAACTTCTTCATGACCAAGTCACAATGCTTCCTTGAACATCTATTCTTCTTCTCCAAGTCAACATTAGTCAAACTGACTTCTACACCTTTATTTTAGGCTTTTCTTGATTTTCAACGTCTTGCTACAGGCCTGCAATTTTTGGCCTATCTACAGAAACCCTATGCCACATGTGTGAGCAAGATTATGGAGGAAATCTCCCTTCTTCTTCGCTTGGTGAGAGACTTCAGCTTTAGCAATTCGGCCTTCAAGATGACCCCTTTTCTACCTGAGATTGGACTTCTTTGGTGACTTAAGTATTTGGTCTTCCTGCAGCAGTGACAGTCCTAATATCCTCGCAGGTTTGAACAGCATTAGCCCAAAACAGTCCTGAAATTACTTCACTTTTCTTTCGTTCTTGATTTCCTTCTCTTATCTAGATGAGAGGCTTCTTTCTTCCCTTTCCTCGCACTTCCTTCTCCTTTTTGGATGCTTGATATATCTCACCAAGTGAGGCCAAGTACTCCTTTATATAGTGATCTCTCAATGCAAATAAGCCGACTTGACATCTTCCATAGGCCGACTTGTACTTTTGATAAATCAACTTGCTTCTTTTGAGGACCGACTTGGTTGTGCACTTGTGACAAGGTCTTGGAGGGTCTTTTGACTCTTACAATGACTCAAATAAATATGTAACATGCCCAAGAAGGGTCTCTCATACATGACAAAGACACTTTTGACTTGTAGACCACGTGAAAAGCCCTAGAAGCTCTCAATGGGAGCTTTATCTACAAAAATAAAATTCCTTGAGCATGAAACCCATGTCTCAAGCATAACAAAAATAGTTTTATTTTTCTTCTTTACACCAATTACATACAAATCATGATTACACATGTCATTATGAAGACTGAACCTAGTTACATATTTCAATAGTGCGTAGAGCAAATACGTGGGCAAACATTAGCATAAGTGCATGGGACACTTGCATCATGAAGCGTTGAAGATCCTTCAGCAGATAGCAATAGGACTACCACAATGCGTGTTTGATTAGCAAGGTGTGCAAAGGGTGCACACTTGGAAAATATGTCAAGTCATCTTTTCAGGGCCGAGACATCAAAGCCAAAGGGATTTTTGAAGCCGGTACATTCAAATGTATGTTGGCCCTTCTCTTCTCCATCTCTCATTAAACATAGGTACTATGACACTTTCATAGATGATTATCATCAAAAAACATGGATCTTCTTTATTAACAAGGAGGAGGAGGTTTTCTCCAAGTTCAAGGATTTTAAGGCCTTGGTAGAAAACCAGACTAGGAAGAAGATCAAAGCATTGAGTAGTGACAATGGCAGGGACTATGTCTCCAATGCTTTCAGGGACATGTGTGCCAAGGAGGGCATTAGTGTGAAAATTCCTAGATCTGCCAATCTTAGGAATCCTACTGCAACAACTGAGTGTACTTCTCCTATTATGTAAATTACTTTTACAGAATTAATTTTGATACGAATTATTGAAGTAACTACTGAAGCAGCCTACACTGAATAAAATATGATTCTGAAACAAGGAAACTGAGCAAGAAATCAATCACATATGACAATTATTTTTGGCCACAAGTCTCCGGAAAAACCCAATGCGGGAAAACCGGTGCAACAAATCTGAGGGTTGGTATTATTAAGCAGTAGCAAATCCTGTATACATCTCTGAATACCTCAAGGGTTATTCAATTACAGAGAGAAATATTGGCAGAAAGACATGTGAGTTATACCTCACTCAATCACTGGAAAATCCGGCTGATCCGGACACTGGAAGAACTGCCTTTGGAGGTCTCTGCACAGCCTTTGCGCAGTCACTGCGTCACCTCCTCTAAGGACTATGTCACCCCAGCAAAGGATCGATCTAACTCCCAAAATCTCATATCTGGGCCTCCCAGTCTCACACCTCGGCTTTCGACTTCTAGATCTGATCCGACAGCTGAATCTCGGAAATCCTCTGAACCTATGTGCAGCCTCTAGGTAGCCCTGACTGGCTCTGCGTTGGCTCTGTGTCAGCCTGACTGGCTCTGCGTTGGCTCTGTGTCAGCCTGACTAGCTCTGCGTTGGCTCTGCTAGACGCCTTCCTGCCTCTCTCTATTGATGATTCTCTGGCTGAGAAAATCTCTCTCTGGAAGCTACTCTGCCCCTCACTGCATTGAATCACTTAGATTTGATCTTCGTCCGAGAACTGCTCCATCAAAAGAATTTGATCTCAAGATTCACTCCGTGTGTCTGTTTCCAAATGACCCTCAAGCCTTCCTTTAAAGCCTTCTCGTTGAGAAATCAACAGTCGAGTTTAGATCTCTAATCAATGGCTAAGATTATAACATGACTTGATCTTCGCTTTCTAGATCATTCTCACTCTGTTTTATTAATGTCATTTAATTATTTAATTTCCCAAAGTTAGACTTAGGGTCCTCATTAAAATTAATTATAATTAATTATTTTAATAAAACATTAACCGAGTGGAATTTTCACAAACGGTTTCTGAGTTCTTTGGATACCAGTCTCTAAGCCTCTCCACAAAATTTGGGGCATAGAGCACTTTCCTATGCTACAAAAATCAACACTCCCTCTTAGCGAGGAAGGCGCTCTAAAAATATGCCTGTTGCATACTGCTTTGTCCCTGAAGCATCCTCTGCATTGTTGCTGCCACTGACTGCTTCCCATGACACTGCCACTGCCGTTGTTGCATCCGTACTATAGCTCCCTCTCAAGTGTTGCATCTGCTATGCTGCTAACACTGCATCTGCACTACAACTCAGTTGCTAAGAGAAACAGCCAAACTCACTCAAAACTGAACAAGCGTTCAGCGGATGCTCTGCGTTGTTACTGCTCTACACTGCGCAGCACTGATCTACACTGCGTTGCACTCTTGTGCACTGCGCTGCAACTACTACGTTGTTGTTGCTTTGCTTTGCGCTGCTCCAGAAATGAGCGTTGCTACCCACTGCACTATCGTCTACATCACTCCTCGGCTCTCATTGAAACTCCTCCATCTCGCTATTGTTGATATGGGCTCCCGTAGCAAGGTAATGATCCATGAGGTGGTCTCCTCAAGGATCTTGCCCAACTAAAGTTCAAGGTGAACTATAGCTCTATGTCACCCCACTTCTTACCAGGAGAAGCATGGGCACTCATAGCAAACTCATCCTAATCGATCTTTGTGACTGCAACTGTAGGATCGTGCTTCTCATCCTTGTCCTTTTTCTTTAGAGGACACTATGATGCAAAGTGGCCCATCTCACCACATCTGAAGCATTTCACCTTCGAGACATCTCTCTTCTGTCTCTCTTGCCCTTGTTGCCCTTCTGATGCGAGGGTTGCATTCTTCTCCTCCTCTGGACCCTTAGATCCGCTCGCGTTGTTGCCGTCAAGCTTGCACTTGACTAGATCTCTCCTCAGCTCTTCCTCCTAAAGTGTTGACCACATTTGCTCCCAACTAGGAAGCGTAGCCCTACCCAAGATACTCTTGACAAAAACCCGCCACTCCTCCGTGACTGCGTTAAGGGCTAGACTCACCATAGTTGTTGCAGTTGGGGTGGATCCCACGACTGTCAACTGGTCTCGAATCTCCTGAGGCCTCGTAACGAACGAAGCAATGCGCTCCCCCTTCTGCATCTGGATAGTGCAGAGCTTCTTCTCCAAGTACATCTTCCGCTGCTCGGAAGTTCCTTCGTACAACAAAGACAAAGCTTCCCACATCTCCCTGGCAATGTTCTTGCCAGCTAAATGTGAGACTATGTGATCCTTGACACCATCAAGGATTAGCCTCTTGCACTTTGCCATATCGGACTTGTACTTCTTAAGTTGATCCGGATCTGTAGGTACAACAACCATACTCACCACGAACGTCTTGAGATCAAATTCATCTTGAAGGAACTGAATCTTTTCCTTCCAGATTACAAAGTTGGAGGAACCCTCCAACCGGTCGTGATCTCGAAGACCATGAGTTTCCATCTCAGCCAAGAAGTTGTCGAACTGCTTCCTCTTTCTCCCCCTTTGCGTAACCTAAGCAGGCTTACTCACTCCCTTTCGAGCTTGTAGATCTGCTACCCTGATCTATTGCTCAGATCCTAGAAAAATGTTGAATTCCTCGACTAGGAATTCACTGAGGAAGAATTCCCCGCTATGTGTTTTTTTCTTTCATTGACGCTTCTCTGCTCGGACAACTACTTGCAAAAAATTGTGTCCCTCTGACTCTGCATGAAGGCTCTGCACAACGCCCTCTGCCTCGGCAAAATCTCGAACTGGAAGTCCTACCTCTTTGTCGACTGACTCAGAAAGAGACAACCTCGAAAACTTCAACCCTCCTGGCTAGATCTGCGTAATCCCACTGGGGATTTGATCTGCTGCTGCAGCAACAATTCGGCCTTCACTTCAAATTCAGATCCGCTCTTCTTGTTTCACATCAAACGCTCTAATACCATGTGAAAATTCCTAGATCTGACAATCTTGGGAATCCTATTGCAACAACTGAGTGGACTTCTCCTATTATGTAAATTACTTTTACAAAATTAATTCAGATTTGAATTAACTACTCAAGCAGACTAGATTGAATAAAATATGATTCTGAAACAAGGAAACTGAGCAAGAAATCAATCAGACATAGGACACAATTATTTTTTCACACAAGTCCCCGGAAAAACCCAATGCGGGAAAACCGGTGCAGTAGATCTGAGGGTTTGTATTATTAAGCAATAGCAAATTTTGAATACATCTCTGAATACCTCAAGGGTTATTCAGTTACAAAGAGAAATACTAGCAAAAAGACATGTGAGTTTTACCTCACTCAATCACTGGAAAAGCCGGCTGATCCGAACACTGGAAGAACTGCCTTTGGAGGTCTCTGCGTAGGAACTGTGTCACCTCCTCTAAGGACTGTGTCACCCCAGCAAAGGATCGATCTGACTCCCCAAATCTCAAATCTGGGTCTCACGCCCCGACTTCTAGCTTCTGGTTCTAATCCGACAACTGAATCTCGGAAATCCTCTAAACCTGCGCAGCCTCTAATGGGTTTCCTATGTCCATTTCAAAAGGATTTTTGAACAATTTTCTGCCAGACGTGCCCTCAAAATCTGTTGTATTTTCCCATCCCACCAAACCAGGAGGCTTGACAGAAAATACATTAATACTTCTCTCAACATATTGAGGGAAGGTCAAATTATCGAATATATCAATCTTCTCCAACTCTGAATTCAAATCAGAACTTACGGTGTTTCTGTCTTGGCCTCTATATCTACATCATTTGAAGTGCCTTTTGAAGAAGTGGTTGCATCTTCCAAATTCCCATCATCCCTTAACACAATTTTATCAAAATCGTCGCTACTACCACTACTATTAGTTGATGTTATTGTGTTGTTTGCTAAGAGCATGAATTCCTTCACGAGAATGCTTGAATATCTTGCAGGCCATCCTTGTTAAGAACAAACACAAGCTTAGAGTTATCCAGCCTCAAGGCCCCTTTTGCAAACCTGTTCTCCCTACTCTGTCCAACAATTCTATGTGGATTATAAACACCTGCAACAATGGCTTGCTAGTCAAATAGTCCCTATAGTTTTGGGGATGCACTTTTCACTGCCATTAGTTTTAATGTAGTCAAAGATGTCGTCTATAATTTCCTGTGCATGCTAATAGGAGAGCTTGTAGCACAAACAATTTATTGTCTGCCCAATCTAGTGATCCAAAACGTCCCCTGAAGGATGAATATCCCACATAACTGAGAAGGCTATGTCTATCAATTCTTAGGTTCAATGAGCATTGTCCTTCAAAAAGTAGGTGAGGCAACATTGGTAGCCTACATTGGACACTTGTAGAACAGTCTTGGGATGGACAAAGTAGGAAACTTTTGCAATAAGGACTCCCACTCTCATGACAACATTCCCTAGGTTTTTAACTGGCAATGCATCATCTAGATCCTTTACATCTGTGGGATCAATTAAGAATATGCGGAGATTTCCCATATCTCTCCTCACTTTAAACTTTTCTATTGGTATTTTCCATGGAACCTCTGGTAGGCAAGTCAGCACCTCAGATGGAGAAATAGCACTATGAAATGTGTGCTCAAAAATTGCGGCAGTTTGTACTTTAATTCCTCCCCCTTCTCCCAAGTTATGCTTAACAAATGCAAGAGGAAGGTAACTCTGTGGTCTCCATACCTTATTTGAAGCAGCTACCAACTCGCTTTCTAGTGTGAGGTCTCCTTTTTGCAACCAATTCTTCAGCTTTCCTAGTAAAATGTTCAATGCAACAGTCGTGGCATATCTCCACTTCTCTTTGACCAGGTGCATAGATTCTATATGCCTTCGAAGTTTCACTGTAGCCCACAAACTTTCTCTTCTTTCCAGAAGCATCCAGCTTGCTTCTCTTTTCTTTCGGCACATGAAAGTAAACAGCACAACCAAAAACTCTAAAATGAGAAACATCAGGTTTCTAAACAGAGAAGACTTCTTCGGGAGTTTTGGAGTCCAAAACGGAATGCAGGCATCTATTTTGAACATACACAACAGTATTCGCAACTTCTCCCCATAGAAACTTCGGAAGACCTTGGTCACATAGCACAGCACAGGAAGCGTCCACAATGGTCCTGTTCTTTCTTTCAGCAACACCATTTTGCTCAGGAGTATACACAGTTGTGGTCTCCCTCTTAATGCCAACTTCTCCGACAAAAGTCATTAAACTCATTTAACTCATACTCGGTCCCATTGTCGGTCCTCAAAACTTTGATTTTCTTCTTAGTTTGATTTTCCACCAAGGCCTTAAAGGTACGAAACCGTTTGAATGCTTCGTCCTTCTTCAAAAAAAAATATATCCAAGTCTTGCAGGAGAAGTCATCTGTAAAAGTCATGTAATAGGAACATCCTCCCAAGGATGTCACGCGCAGCATACCAGATAAGTCAGAATGTATCAACTGCAAGATATTAGTTGTCTTTGTGACACTTGTGGGGAATGGTCCCCTTGTATGCTTCCCTTCGGCACAACCCGACATATACCTTCATGATCATCTCTAAATTCACGCATCCCTGTCACCACCTTCCTTGCTTCGGGAAGGGCTTTGTAATGAAAGTGAGAAAAGCTCCAGTGCCATAACTATGTTTGAAGAGTTGTATCACATGTCATAGCCCCCAATGGACTTCCTCCAACCTGGTAGAGTGTATCAACTCTAAAACCAATAGAAAGAGCTTCCTTGAAGTTCTTCTTCCAGCTAAGTACCTTTCCATCAACGAATGCCACCTTGAACCCTTTGTCTTCCATTGCCGAAATGGACACAAGGTTCTTCTTCAAATCAGGTACATACAACACATCTTGTAATCGGATGACTTGACCTTGAGATAAATGGAGGGTCACAGTCCCTGTCCCTTTCATGGGGTAGGTGGCATTATCTCCAAGGATAATTTCCAGATTAGTATCCTTCTCAACCAAAGCAGAAAGGGCTTCTTTATAACCAGTGAGGTGCCTAACCAGACATCCAGGGTGTCGAGTGGAGATGCAGCAAAGAGGGTAGATACAAGAATAAAAGCATTTCTCTTATTATCAACAAGATTAGACTCATCGTACCTGGAATTTCTTGACCTCTTGAAAGATTGCCCATTTCCACTATGATCAGAGGGAGCCTTCCTTTTTCCTAGGAACCTGTTGTACCTGCCATTTCTTCTCAAGTTGTTGTTGTCATCATCCCTGGGAGAGTCCCTTCTATTAGGGCACTCTCTTGCATAGTGACCAGTCTTGTTACAAGTGTAACATCTTCCCTTCTTCCTTTGGGCCCCGCTCTACGATGGTTTTGATTTCTCGGGCCACCATGGTTCTTCTTCTTTGCATGAGCAGCGAAGGCAGCAGGGTCACTTCCATTACCATTAGAGGCATACTCCATCATTCTTGTTTTCTCTTGAGTGCATCTCGTCAATATTTCATCAAAAATCAGGGATCACATTATTATTGAGAATAGTGGTATTGAATACATGCCAATCACGAGGGAGACCTCCAAGTGCAATAAGAACCATCTCTCAATCAGATATTGCTTCCCCAATAGCTAGGAGGTTATTCCTGATTTCAGTGAGCCTCATAAAATAGGATTGAATAGATTCATCCTTACCCTTCTTGATATTCTTCAATTGATCCTTGAAGAAGAGGATTTGATTAGCATTGCTAGCCCTGAACATGCTCACCAACTTATCATACATCTGATTAGATGTCTTCAACTCAGAAATGTAACCAACCAAGTGCTTATGAATAGAATCCCGGATAATCATCTTTGATTTGATTTCCCCTTTTCTATACTTCGTCTTTGTGGTAGCAATTGCATTTGATGGAGGTTCTTGAATATTCCCCTGTACATAGTCCATGACATCTTGATCTTCTAGCGCCAAATCCAAGGACATCTTCCATGCATGATAATCAGACTTATTAGTCAATTTATCATCAACCTTGAAACCCTTGTGGTTTGAGGAGGTCATTTGTCCTTGATAGGATTTCTTCCTTCAGAGATAGCTTCTAATACCAGCTTGGACTCTTGGACTTTGTCTTCGCCTCAACTCCAATACCATGTTGAATTTAGATAACAATGGTGTTCACTTCTACTTCAATATTTCATAGGCCCAATACAAGATAGCAATCACATAAACTTGAAAGTAAAATGCTGATAAAACACAATAATAGATCGGCCAAAAAGGTCTTTTCCTTGAGGTAGAGGGATCACCATGAGGTGGATCAATGGGATCCATCAGGCCTTCAACATCGGGCATAGGTTCATTCGTTGGAGGTTCATCTTGTTTTTCTGCAGCATCGTCATCCTTCCTTGGGATAGGGAGATCTTTGGCTTTCCCAAGGGCAGTATCTTCATCAAAGGTGACACCACGACTTACTTCCACATCTCTTTGACCAGGCACATAGATTCTATATGCCTTTGAATTTTCACTGTAGCCAACAAATATACCTTTCTTCCTGGATGCTTTCAACTTGGTCCTTTTCTCTTTAGGCACATGAAAATACACAAGACAACCAAATATTCTAAAATGAGAAACATCAGGTTTCTTACTAGTGAAGATCTCCTTAGGTGTCTTGAAATCCAATGCTTGATGCGAGCTCCTATTTTGAACATAAACGGCAGCATTGGTAGCTTCTCCCCATAAGAACTTTGGTAGACCTTGATCAGCAACTCCATTTTGCTCAAGAGTGTATGGAACGACTGTCTCCCTTTTAATGCCAGTACCATTGTTGGTCCTCAATATTTTGATCTTCTTCCTGTTTGATTTTCCACCAAGGCTTTGAAAGAACGGAACCATTTGAACACTTCATCCTTCTTTGAGAAATAGATCCATGTTTTGCGTGAGAAGTCATCCACAAAGATTGCGTAATATAAGTATCCTCCCAACGATGTTACGGGCAACATACCAGATAGGTCAAAATGGACCAATTGAAGAATGTTTGATGTTTGACTTTCACTAGAAGGGAATGGTACCCTTGTAAGTTTTCCAGTTGCACATCCCTGACAAACACCTTCATGATTCATGTTGAACTCGAGCATACATGTGACCATCTTCCTTTCCCCAAGTGAGGCTTTGTAATGTAAGTGGGAAAACCTTTGGTGCCATGGCTCAGATTGAAGTGAAGTATCGCTTGCAAAAGCTCCCAAAGGACTTCCACCAACTTGATAGAGACCATCAACCCTAAATCTGAGAGTAAATGCACCTTTAGGGTTTCTTTGCCAAATACGTACCTTTCCATCAATGAATGCTACCTTGAACGTTAAATTGTTAAATTGGATGCTTGGATATTTTTGAAGTAATAGATGCAGCATAGAACAAATTGATGAAAAATTAACATGGTATCAAAGTTGAGGTGAAGACAAGCCCAAGAGACGTAGAGCAAGAGCATCCATTTTCTAGTAGTTGATCGAAAAAGGGAAACATATTTTGGTAAAAATGTCTTCCTCTTTCTTCAACGAGAATGAGAAGTTGGGTGACTCATCCAACTTTGTTGCATGGAAAGTCAAGTTGGAAATGATAGCCAACAACAATGATGTTTTGGAATTTATTCAAGGTAGAGTACCTAAGCCTCCAGAGAATGCTTTCGCTACTGCCAAAAACAAGCATAAGAAAGGTGAGTTAAAAGCAAAGCAAATTATAGATAATGGTTTACAAGATAATCTACTTGCGTATGTTGGAAATTTGAGAAGGTCTAAGGACATGTATGATAAGATAGTTTGCATGTATGAAGTCAACAACTTGAATGAAATCATCTCCTTGAAAGATCAACTCAAAGATACGAAGATGAACAAAGCAGAATTTGTGCAATCATACATTATGAGGATATCTCGTCTTAGAGATAAATTGCAAAGAATTGAGGATACCACACTTGACAGGTAATTGATGGTTGCAACTCTTAGAGGCCCCCTCACATTTGGGAAACCTTCATTACTACTATAACCAAAAACAATAGTTTCTCGTCATTTGATGAGCTTGTTAGAAAGCTCACTCAAGAAGAAACAAGGATGATATCTAGAGGAAGAATTCAAGGATCAAAGGAAGGAGAGTCGACTGCCTACGTTGCTGAAGGAAAGAAAAATAATGCAAAGAAAGGAAAGGGAAAGCCATCTAAATCAAGAAAACCTCCTCAACCTAATCAAGATTACAGGTATTCAATAAGGCGAGATAGAGATGTTGATTACTACAATTGTCATCGAAAGGGTCACAATGCTCGAGATAGTCTCGAAAAGAGAGATGCTCCAAGAAGAAACCCTTCAAGGTTCTACAACAATAATTGTGGCTTCAACAACGACAGGTCACATGAAAGAAGAAATGATAGAAGGAATGGAAGAAGAAGGGACTCCCCTGATGATCGTGAAGATAGCTATCGCCCTCCAAAGAGGTTAGGAACTCCAGGTATGAAGGCAATGCTACTAATCAATCCGAATATATTCTTATTCCTGCATTATCTAGTTTGTCTCCTTCAGATTCTTGGGAAAGTTGGTTGGTTAATAGTGGGGCCTCTCATCACTTCTCTGGATATAAGGAGGTTCTCTCTAATTTGGTAGAGTGGGATACCAATTTGAACATTATTCTTGGTGACAATACCACTCATCCTGTAAAGGGATTTGGGACAATGTGTGTAGGTGCGTTACGGCGGTCAACAGGATGCTTCAACCAGCAAAGTCTCAATACGGTCAGCCAACCAAAAGTGTCACACAACCCTCTCGGACAACAATATCAGTCAACCCAAAGTCAACGAAAGGCAACATTGTCACAGTCAATGGTCAACGCAAAACATCAACTGTTGAATCTTTAATTAAACTGAGAGGGGGGGGGGGTGAATCAGTTTAATACACACATAAGACTTTTAAAATTTTCAACAAAATTATTTACAGCTTAATATGTGAACAGTCTTATTTACAACAAAATTTTCAACAGTAATTATTTACAGCTTAATATGTGGCAGTGAAATGTATGCTGTCAAAGTGAAGCCTTTGCCTTTAGGATACCAAAGTCCATATTGTGTTGTTCCTTGTAGATATTTGAATATTCTTTTTACTGCCAGAAGATGGTTATGTTTAGGTGCTGCTTGATATCTAGCCACTAGTCCTACTGCTAGCATGATGTCTGGTCTTGATGCAGTAAGATACAATAGACTTCCAATCATGGATCTGTAGAGTTTTTGATCTATATCAGCAGACCCATCATCAGCACATAGCTTGCAACCTGTGGTCATGGGAGTTGACACAGGTTTGCAGTCCTCCATTTTGAACTTTTTCAGCATTTCCTTTAAGTATTTTTCTTGTGAGATGAATGTACCTGTGTTCTTTTGCTGAATTTGTAGTCCCAAGTAGAAACTGAGCTCTCCAATCATAGAAATTTCAAACTTTGTTTTCATCTCATCAACAAACCCTTTTGCTAGTTCATCTCTGTTGCTTCCAAACATGATGTCATCAACATATACTACAACAATTAGGAGTTCATTTTCATGGGCTTTTATGTATAGATTGCTATCTACTCCACCTCTCTTAAAGCCTTGTTTTTGAAAATATTTATCTAGTCTTGAGTACCAAGCACGAGGAGCCTATTTCAGTCCATATAGGGCATTCTTCAGTCTGCACACATAGTCTTCTTTGTCTGTCAATGAGAAGCCTTCTGGTTGTTCCATGTAGACTTCTTCTTCTAAGTCTCCATTCAGAAATGCAGATTTTACATCCATTTGATATACTTTGAAGTTTTGATAGCATGCAAATGCCAAGAACATTCTGATAGCTTCCATTCTGGCTACAGGGGCAAATGTTTCATCGTAATCAAGTCCTTCAATTTGTGAGTATCCTTTGCAGACAAGTCTGGCTTTATTCCTAATTACCTGTCCGTCTTCATTCATTTTATTTTTGAATACCCATTTTGAGCCTATGACATTTTTCTCAATGGATCTAGGCACTAGTTCCCAGGTATTATTTTTCTCAATTTGATCCAATTCATCATTCATAGCATTCACCCAAGACTTGTCCTTGCTGGTATCTTCAAATTTCTTTGGCTCTATTTGTGACAGCATGGCTATGTATACCTCTTCATTTTGTTCTATTAGCTGCCTTCTAGTCTGGACCCCTACTCTCTTGTCTCCAATGATTTGATCTTCAGGATGGTTCTTCTGAGTATATCTTGAGGGAGCTTTAGAACTCAGCTCTGTATCTTCTGTTGTCTTGCTTGTTTCCTCATCATCCTGGTCTTCTTCTTCATTGTTGTCTAATGGACTGCAGCAGCCTGTATCTCTTGTATTGTTTGGAAGTTCTTCATCAAATCTCACATCAATACTTTCAACTATTTTCCGAAGAGTCTTGTTGTAGCACCTATACCCTTTACTTTTGGAAGCATATCCTAGAAATATCCCTTCATCTGCTCTTGCATCAAATTTGCCAAGATTTTCATCATTATTCTTTATGTAACACTTGCTTCCAAAGATTCTGAAATGTTTGATTGAAGTTGGCTTTCCATGCCATAGTTCATAGGGAGTCTTGTCACTGCTTGGCCTTAAGTGAGCTTTATTAAGGATATGTACTGTTGTGTGCACTGCTTCTGCCCAGAAGGTTTGAGCAATATTATTCTCTTGCATCATGCCTCTGGAATTTGTTGAACAGATCTGTTTTGTCTCTCTGCTACTCCATTCTGCTAAGGTGTCCCTGCAATAGTAAATTGTTGTTTTATGCCATGTTCATTGCATAGGTCTGCAAAGTCATAATCAGTGAATTCACCTCCTCTGTCTGATCTGATGCATTTCAGCTTGCATCCTGTCTGATTTTCTGCTAATGCTTTGAATATTTTGAATTTGTCCAGAGCTTCCAACTTATTCTTGAGAAAAGCAACCCATGTCATTCTGGAGAAATCATCTATTATCAGCATGAAGTAGGATTCTCCACTTGGTGTCTTAGTTCTTGCAGGTCCACACAGATCCATGTGCACAAGCTGGAGTGGTCTTCTTGTTGATAACTCCTCTTTGGCCTTAAAGGATGTGCGGGTTTGTTTACCCAATTGACAAGATTTGCATATGGTATTAGAAGGCCTTTTAATTCTCGGCATGTCTCTGACAGCTTTCTTCTTGCTTAGTCTGATGATGTGATCGAAGCTTAGATGTACCAACCTTTTATGCCATAACCATGACTCTTCTAGCTTGCTAAGATGACATGCTTCATCTCCCTCTTTCACAATGTAAACATTACTCTCTGTTCGAACACCCTTGAGCAGAGTCTTACCTGTGGTGCTGGATCTGACTTCACAATCTTGTGCTCTAAAAAGAACTTCACAGCCTTTGTCACACATCTGACTGACACTTAGTAAATTTGCTTTCAGCCCATCTACAAATAGTACATCTTGGGCCTTTCCTCTGCCATTGTCTATGCTGACTGAGCCTTTTCCTTTTATTTTTCCTGATTTATCATTGCCAAAGGTAACATTTCCAGATTTATTTTCATCAAGAGTTATAAACTTGCTTTTGTCTCCTGTCATGTGTTTAGAGTAGCCACTATCCAAATACCATTGACTCTTCAAGCCAAGTCACATTTATTCACCTTCTTTATCCACTGGAGGCCCCCTTTTGTTTGGTATCTTTTGTGAGGTGATGAATTATATCTTCTTAGAGAACACTTGGAAGGCATATGTCCAACTTGATTGCATATACAACATTTGATCATAGTTTTTGCAGAGTTGTGAGTATGAACAAAATTTCTTTGACTCATAAACCTCCTTGAGGTATTGAACATCAATCTTTGTCCATACTTTCTACATTCAATAATTCTATGGCCAAATTCCTTACAACAGAAACAATAACCATAGAAATTATTTGCATACCTAATGTAAGGTTGTCTCTTCCATTTGTTTGCTTGGGTGGTGCAGTCTCTTCAATGCTTGCATCTTTTGCTGGTTTGAATCACTCCTCCTTGCATGACAATATGCAGCAATGTGTCCCAACTTGTGGAAGACATAACAGGTGGCATTCTTCATTGGAAGGAAGAATCTCCTTTGATGGCTTCCAAACTTGACAAACTCAGGAGTATATGACCCTTTTTCTATTGTCTGAGTATTTCTTTCATTCTTTGCTATTTGAGAATTCTTCTGATCTCTGTCATCCTTATTACATGTTTCTTCTTTTGTAGGAATTGCCTGAGTTGCTTCATCAGTCTTCTTAGCTTTTACAAAAATTATATTTTTGTTGTCCTTTTCTTTGCCTTTACTTGATTCTCCTTCATAGCCTATTCCAGTTTTTATCAAAGGAGATCTTTGAGCAACCAGAATTTCATTCAACTTACTAGAGCTTGTTGTTTGAGAAGAGTTTATAACCGCTTTCCTTTGAGCATTTTCTAGATTCTTCCTGAGACATACTACTTCTTCTTCCAGCTTCTCTTGTTCTTGGGTTTTATCCTTGATTTGTTGAAGTAACATTTCTTCTATCTTCTTGGCTTCTTCAAGCTCTACCTTTAACTGCATGAGGACTTCTGAGTTTTGTTCTTCTCTTACATACTTGAGAAGTATGTCCTTTTGTTTTCTGCACTTGAGTTTGAGTCTGTCAATCTCCTCCAGAGCACTTCTTAGCTCCCCCTCAAGGTCGATTTCCCCTTCTTCTTCTTCATCTTCTAGCAGGAGTCCTTCAAGTTCTTCTATGGCCATCAATAAGAATTCAGAGGTTCCTTCCTTGCTTGAGGGTTCATCTGAATCTTCAGATGTATTGCTGTCTTGTTTAGCATAGAAAGATTTTCTGCTAAACTTATTTCCTTTCTGCCAGCTCTTTGATTTATTTTTCTCTGACTCTTGAGCCTGATTCCTTACTTTCTTGTGAGGACACTTAGCAGCATAGTGTCCCACTCTTCCACAGTTAAAGCATTTCAAGGGGAGTTTACCTTTGTATTTACCTGAGCCTCTATCCAATTTCTTGACAAACTTTGCCTCTTCTTCATCCGAGCATGAGCATATGTCTTCCTCTTCTTCTTCTTTCTTCTTTTCTGTTTTAAAAGTTGCTTCCCTCGTACTTGGCTTCTTCTGCGGGAGCCTCATTTCATAGGCTGTTAGATTTCCAAGTAGCTGGTTCATGGTCAAGATCTCCCAATCAACTGTTTCTTCTATTGCAGACAACTTTGGATTAAATCTGGATGGAAGAGATCTTAGAATCTTTTGTACAATTATACTTTCTGGCATTTTTTCTCCAAGAGCTTTCATATTGTTAATAATTTCTGCAGCTTTTAGGAAGAAACTGGCAATGTCTTCATCATCATTCATTCTTAAGTTCTCAAACTGTGCTCTATAGACTTGAAGTTTGGCAGTCTTTACTTTCTTGTCTCCCTCATGTATGTTCTCAAGAGTATCCCATATTTCTTTGGCAGAGTCTTTGTGCATTACTTTAATAAACTCTGCTTCACACAATCCATTCAGAATGGCATTCATGGCTTTTGCGTTAGCCACAAAATCTTGTTTTGTTTCTTTCTCTGTGTCAGTTGCCTTCGGGGCATATCCTAATTCCACAGCAGCCCAGACTTCTGTTCCTAGAGACATTATGTATGTCCTCATTCTGATTTTCCAGAAAGCATAATTTTCACCAGTGAAGAAAGGGGCTTTATTGGTTGAGCATCCTTCTTTACTAGCCATCTTGGGAACCTAAGATCTCCTTTCAGCTGTTAGACTGGTACTAAGGAACCTGCTTTGATACCAATTGTTGAATCTTTAATTAAACTGAGAGGGGGGGGTTGAATCAGTTTAATACACACATAAGACTTTTAAAAGTTTCAACAAAATTATTTACAGCTTAATATGTGAACAGTCTTATTTGCAGCCAATATTAATTTAATGTGACACCATACTTATGTTGAGAGCAGCAAGCAATTAAGCAGATTGAAATAATCACATCAACACATAAGAAGCACACATAGAGACAGCAGATGTAAGTGGAAACCCATAAAGGGAGAAAACCACATCTTATTATTGTTGTGATGCAAAGGCAAGCTCCAACTCCCTCTCACCACTGTTTTCTGCAGGCACCAACCTACAGGAGGCTCTATCCTCAATTCTGCAAGCTACAACTTGCAAGGAAGCACCAACTCCCTTCAATTTTCTGCAAGCACCAACCTACAGGAGGCTCCAACCTCAGTCAGCTACAACTGACAGCTATCAAGCTGCAACTTGATAGGGAAGCTCCAACTTCCTCAATTTATCAAACTGAAAATTTGTTGATTTACCTCAGATATCAGCTCTGTTATGTAGCTTCTCTTTCTGCTCTTATTTTCTTAATCTTCTCTGCCTCACACTTCTATATTCTACCTTCTCTGGATTTACTCTCTCTAACCTCTATTTGCATATCAAGATGATATTATTTATAGAGTTCTTCACATGACTGTTTGTATTTCACAAAGAATTTGGAGTGAACAGTCATGACTCTTTGGCTTCTGTCTTCTCATTCCTTTTATTAACTTATTCAATAAACATAACTGTAGGTGCTTATTTTAATATTACAGTGGGATATTTGCTCTCTTCCGGAGACTTGCCAATGCATCACAAACAATATAAACCAATTAAAATATTACATTTAATTACAATGAGAGCTCCAGCTCAACTCATTTAGTCTTTTGAATCGCTACGCATTTGTCTTTTCTTTGGCTATCTTTGTCTTTTATGTGCCTGTGTTTTATCTCCTTTCAGCTCTGTTTGCTTTTCTGTCCTCTGTGGGGGTGTAATTGCTGCATATGTGTAATTGAGCCTTTTAAATAAATAAAATGTAATTGTTGACTTTTAAATCAGGGCAATTCCAACCCTTTTCATGCCACGAGTGTCTTGTTGATGCGGCGAGTTCCGCGGGCCAGAACATACATATATCACAATTGTATTACATTAATAATCGCCCTCCCCTTAAGTTGAGGCCCGTGGGTCTACAGACCACGCGGCTTATCGCAACAACGTTATATATATACGTGTGTGTGTGTGTGTGTGTGTGTGTGACAACGCCTTTTAATATATATATATATATATATATATATAACCCAACTTTATCTCTTGGCTTAATTATAAGATGATTTAATCATATAATCTGCCCTTTTGATACACCTTAACATATTCTCGACGCATATAATAAAGCCTATTTTAAAACATATAAAACTCCTTTCGGGCCCACTTGTCACGCTTTCCGATGCACTGACTCTCCTCCGATTGCGATTGATCGCTCCTGCGATTTTTGATTCCGATAACTATTCTTGCAATCTCCGATTGCGATAACTGTTCCTGCGATTGTTCCGATTGTGATTGTTTAACTTCGCCAGCGATCTCCAATTGCGATTGATCGCAATTGCAACTTCGAGTTGCAAGTCCCGCTGCTTTGTTTACCTTCGATGCGATTGGGAAGGGGGTCCCACCATATAAAACTTCGTTTTGTGCACTCCATAATATATACCTTGGACCTTTGGTTATATGCTCTGGGCTTCATCGCACTCGCAAATTCTCTGTTTATTTAAGTTCCGAGACTTATCAATTGCGGTTTATAGACCCATCGGGTCCGAACTCACATCGCAATCGCAATTTTCTGTTGGTTACATATTCGACTGCCCTTGCGTTCTCTGATTGCGATTGGGGAGGGGTCCCACCGTATAAAGCTTGGTTCTTATAATAAAGCGCTCCACTTATATAACTGATATGTATGTATACTTTGCCAATGGGTTATGCGATTCCCGAAATACGTTTTGTATATATATATATATACTTTTTTGTTGGAGTTAAGCGATTCCCGGAATAAGGTTTATGTTTAAATATGTAACGCCCATCGAGTAATGATTCTCAGACTATTATATATCTGTCCTCCGGGTTGGGCGATTCTCGGAATTTTATAACGACTTTGCCTCTGCCTCTGCTGCTTCTGTCACTCTGCCTCTGCCTCTGCCTTCGCTGTATATTCCCTACTGCTGTTCTTTGCCTTCTTTGCCATCAATGACAATATTTTCAACATCAACAGCAAAAATTCAACGCAGCCCGATCAAAGTCAACGTCTAGCCTCGATTTCTGTGCCAATAAATGCAAACTGCAGAAATCGGAATTCTAGGACAGATTTGGGTCAGTTTGACCATGCATTGACCAAAGCCAATGCTGGTCAACTCTGCGCTGAAAACCCTAGGTCGAAAACAGAAATTCTCCTTGCTTCAATTTTCCCACGTGTGGAGAAGAAGAGACTCCAAGTGATGATCAAACCAATTAGATGAGGAGAGAGAATGTGCGATGATGGATGACTGAAAATTACCTCCAACATTGACCTATTTATATCCATCAGCGAGGGTGTGTGACACAACTGCTGGGGCTTCAAGCCTACATTTCATTTTAGGCCGACCTACACATATTTTGAATAAATTCAAAATAAATGTTCTGCTCATCGGATCAAGATGATCTTTAGATCGATCTTGCACCTCTCCGAAAGAGGAATCCAATAAAAATATTGGCATCTTCATCTGAGCATCACAACATGGAGTTTGGACCTAATTGTCCAAAATTAACACTCCCTCTCAACTAGGGAGAACTCCATCCACCTGTGCCATCCAAATATCATGCGTCATCTCGCCGTAACTTGCTTTGTTGGCTTCTTTATTTCAGAACAAAAGTGGGTCGGTCACAAAGACATCATTCCCAGTCGACAGATTCAGCCCTAAGGTCTAAAACCTCTATAGGACTCAAAAGAGTCACATAACAACCCCGAAGTTGGTTTACCTGACCCGAAGTCAGTTGGAGGTCTGAAACCTCACTAGACTTGATCCCAGATCAAGTGGTTGGACACGTGCCACCCTAGACATAGAGAGTACAAAAATCTCTAATGCGTCCATCGGTATTTTCTACTAGTGTCTAGCTTTTCCCACCTCACTGGCCAAATGAGAGGTACTTCCCATGAGTCCGAGACTCAATGGGTAGGATGCATACGAGGCACAGATAATGAGAGGTGAACCAACTCAACATCATAATGGTGGGGCAGAAGCACCACAAGGTTCGGCAAGCCTAGCCATGTGTGTGCTTATAGCTCCGAGAAACTATCCCCAAAGCCCCCAGAGCTCCCAGATCTCATCGTCCAACAAGACCCTCAGCATAGGGTTGTTCCACGATTCTAAGCTTCTCACGGAAGGTTAGGAACTTGACCTTCCCAAGGGGCTTTGTGAGAATGTTTGCGACCTACTCATCAGTTCCTATATGATCGAGCCTTACGGCACCTCACTGTACCATATCCCGGATAAAGTGGTACCTGATATCAATATGCTTGGATCGATCGTGGAACACGGGATTCTCGGACAACTGAATCCCACTCTGGTTATCACAGAGTATCACGGTGGTATCTAGCACATGCCCGAACAGCTCACTAAAGAGCTTTCGCAACCAAACTGCTTCACAACAAGCCATACTCGCTGCAATGTATTTGGCCTCTGCAGTGCTCAAAGCCACCGACTTATGCTTCCTGCTCATCCATGATATCGAGGCAGACCCAAGTGTGAAGCAGCATCCCGATGTGCTCTTACAATCCACCACACTGCCAACCCAATCGGCATCAGTATATCCATGGAGTGTCACGCTCCCGGCAGTGTATCTCAGTGCATGGTTTATCATGCCCCAAAGATATCTCAACAGATTCTTGGCACCAACCCTGTGAATTTGATGAGGTTCAACCATATGTTGACTCAAGGTGTTCACTACAAAACATACGTCCTGACAGGTGTTCACTAAGAACATCAGGGCCCCTACGAGTTGACGATACTCAGTAGGAGTTGTTAGCACAGGCCCAGCAGCACTACCACTCAACTTCTTAAAGTTGAGCTCCATCGGTGTCGACATGGACTTACAATCTACCATTCCAAATCTTTCCAAAAGCTTCACAATATATTTTCCTTGAGAAAGAAAAATCTCGCCAGGTCTCTGCTAGACCTCCAGGCCTAGGAAGTAATGCATCAATCCTAGGTCCTTCATCTCGAACTCAGCAGCAAGCTCCCTCTTACACTAATGAATGAGAGGGTCAGCACCTGTTAGGAAGAGGTCGTCCACATACAGCACCAGAATGAGAGGCTTTTCTATATCAACCTTGAAGTAAAGGTTCGGATCAGCATTACTACGAGTGAAGCCCAGCTTCATAAGGTAGCTATCTATCCACTCATACCAAGCTTTGGGTGCTTGCTTCAACCCATAGAGGGCTTTCTTCAACCTGCAAACTTGGGTGTTCCGATCCTAGACTGCGAACCCCAGAGGTTGCTCCACATACACCTCTTCCTTTATCGCACCATGCGGAAATGCGGTCTTCACATCCATTTGATGAAGATTCCATCCTTGCGTAGCAGCAAGGGCTATGATAGATCGGATGGTGGTATATCGGGCCACATGTGCAAATATGTCATCATAGTCTACGCCTTCCTTTTGAAAGAAGCCACGGGCAACGAATCTTGCCTTGACCTTTTCAGCACTACCATCAGATCCATGCTTGATCTTATAGAGCCATTTCGAGGTGACAACTGCTTTGTCCTCCAGTCTTGGAACCACATCCCAGACATCATTCTTCATAATGGACTCATATTCTTTGTGCATAGCATTCTTCCAGACTTAATGCTTTACGGCTTCTTCAAAAGATCCAAGCGCAGATTGTACGATTGTACTCATGGTTGCTAGATACCCTTGGTATCTATTTGGTTTCTTGCTTTCACGGAATGTCCCCCTTAAGACCATATGATTTTCGGCATCCTCGAGAGTGTCCCTGAGCCATGATCGTCTTTTCCTCTTTGAAGGAGGTGGATCAATAAGGTCCATCGGTCCTTCAACATTGGGCAACATCTCATCCTTTGGTTCTTCTTGATTTCCAGGCCTTGCTTCATGATCTTCCTTAAATCTCGGAAGATTGATTACTTTCCGCAGGGAAGCATCTTCATCAAAGGTAACATCATGGCATATCTCCACTTCCCTTTGACTAGGCACATAGACTCTATAGACCTTCGAAGTTTCACTATAGCCCACAAACATTCCCTTCTTTCCAGAAGCATCCAGCTTGCTCATCTTCTCCTTCAGCACATGAAAATAAACAGGACATCCAAAAACTCTAAAATGTGAGACGTTAGGTTTCTTACCAGAGAAAACCTCTTTGGGAGTTTTGGAGTCCAGAGCGGAATGTGGACATTGGTTTCGTATGTACATGGCAGTGTTCGCAGCTTCTCCCCACAGAAACTTCGGAAGACCTTGGTCACATAACATGGCACGGGCAGACCTTCCACAATGGTCCTATTCTTTCTTTTAGCAACGCCATTCTGCTTAGGAGTATAGATAGTTGTGGTCTCCCTCTTGATGCCAGCTTCTCGGCAAAAGTTCTTGAACTCGTTTCATATTCAGTGCCATTATTGGTCCTCAATATCTTGATCTTCTTCCCTGTTAGAGTTTCCACCAAGGCCTTGAAGGTACGGAACCACATGAAAACCTCATCGTTCTTCTTCAAGAAGTATATCCAGGTTTTGCGAGAGAAGTCATCTATGAACATCATAGAATAAGAACATCCTCCCAAGGATGTCACAGGCAGCATACCAGACAGATCAAAATGTATCAGTTGCAAGGCATCAGATGTCTTTGTGACACTTGAGGGGAAAGGTCCCCTTGTATGCTTTCCTTCGGCACAGCCCTGACATACACCTTCATGATCATTTGTGAACTCGGGCATCCCCGTCACCACCTTCCTTGCTTCGGGAAGGGATTTGTAGTGAAGGTGTCCAAACCTTCGGTGCCATAGTTCAGTCTGTCAAATAGTATCACATGCCATCTCTCCCAGTGGACTTCCTCCAACCTGGTAGAGTGTATCAACTCTAAACCCAATCGTGATAGCTTCCTTGAAACTCTTCTTCCAGATACGCACCTTCCCATTAATGAATGCCACATTGAAACCTTTGTCTTCCATGGCCGAAATAGACACAAGGTTCTTTTTCAAATCAGGTACATATAGTACATCTTGCAGGCGAAAGACTTGGCCTTCAGACAAGTGGAGGGTCACAGTCCCTGTCCCATTCACGAGATATGTGGCATTATCTCCAAGGATAATTTTCAGATTAACATCCTTCTCAACCATGTCAGAAAGTGCTTCCTTGAACCTAGTGATGTGCCTTGAGGCACCACTATCTATCAACCAGACATCCATAGTGTCGGGTGGAGATGCAACAGAGAGGGTAGATACAAGAATGAATTCATTTCTTTTATCATCAACAACATTTGATTCCTCATACTTGGAATTTCTTGACCTTTTGAAAGGTTGCCCATTTCCGCCAGAGGGAGCCTTCCTCTTCCCTTTGAACCTGTTGTTCCTTTGATTGCCATTCCTCCAGTTGTTGTTGTTGTCATCATCATCGAGAGAATCCTTCTTGAAAGAGCATTCTCTAGCATAGTGGCTGGTCTTGTGACATGTGTAACATTTGCCTTTCTTTCCTTGGGCCCTTGCTCTTCCTTTGTTCCTCGGACCACCAAAGTTCTTCTTCTTAGCACGAGCAATGAAAGCAGCATTTCCTTCATTTTCATATTCCTTCATCCTTGTCTCTTCTTGTACGCATCTTGATAGTACTTCGACAAAATCAGGTATCACATTGTTATTGAGAATAGTAGTGTTGAATACATGCCATTCGGATGAGAAACCTCCAAGTGTGGTGAGAACCATTTCTCGATCAGCTATTGTCTCCCCAATAGCCAGAAGATTATTTTTTATTTCAATCAACTTCAGAAAATATGATTGAACGGATTCATCCCTGCCTTTCTTCAGATTCTTCAGTGGATTCTTAAAGAATAGGACTAAATTTGCATTGTTGGCCTTGAACATGTTGACCAACTTATCATACATCTCCTTAGATGTGCCCAGCTCATAGATGTAGGCAACCAAACTCTTATGAATTGAGTCCCTGATCATCAGCTTTGCTTTGATTTCCCCCTTCTTATACTTTGACTTGGTGGTAGCAGGTGCAGTGGATGGAGGTTCTTGAATTTTACCCTGCACATAGTCCATGACATCTTGGTCTTCCAACATAAGATTCAAAGTCATCTTCCAGGCATGGAAGTCTTCCTTCCCAGTCAATTTGTCATTAGCTTTAAAGCCATTGTAGTTTGAGGTACCCATGCTCTTCTTTAGTGATTGCTACAAACTTGGGCTTTGTCTTCACCTCAGCTCTGATACCATGTAAATTTTCGTAGATGTTCTATGCTTGATGCAACTTTACTTTTTAACCCCAATATCAAACAGCAATCACATAAACAAGAAAGTAAAATGTTGATAGAACATACCAGTAGATTGACATAAGACAAGCCAAAAATATATATGTATGTAGGTGTGTTACAGCGATCAACAGGATGCTTCAACCAGCAAAGTCTCAATACGGTCAGCCAGCCAAAAGTGTCACACAACCCTCTCAGACACCAATATCAGTCAACCCAAAGTCAACGAAAGTCAATGTTGTCACAGTCAACGGTCAACGCAAAATAGCAGCAGCAAAAAGTCAATGCAATCTGATCAAAGTCAACGTCTAGCCTCGATTTTTGTGCCAATAAATGCAGACTACAGTAATCGAAGTTTTGGGACAGATTTAGGTCAGTTTGACCATGCGTTGACCAAAGTCAACGCTGGTCAACTCTGCGCTGAAAACCCTAGGTCGAAAAACAGAAATTCTCCTTGCTGCAATTTTCCCACATGTGGAGACGAAGAGACTCCAAGTGATGATCGAACCAATCAGATGAGGAGAGAGAATGTGTGATGATGGATGAGTGAAAATGACCTCCAACATTGACCTATTTATATCCATTAGTGAGGGTGTGTGACACAACTGCTGGGGCTTCAAGCCTACATTTCATTTCAGGCCGACCTGCACATATTTTGAATAAATTCAAAATAAATGTTCTGCTCATCGGATCAAGATGATCTTTAGATCGATCTTGCACCTCTCCAAAAGAGGAATCCAATACAAATATTGGCATCTTCATTTGAGCATCACAACATGGAGTTTGGACCTAGTTGTCCAAAATTAACAATATGCCCTGGGTGTGTTAGCGGAAAGAAGACAAGGGTACAATTCCCCTCTAGCGAAAACAAGATAGAAGGAATTCTTCTTCTTATTCATTCTGATATATGTGGTCCAATGCATGTGCATTCTCTTGGGGGTCACCTTTATTACATCACCTTCAACGACGATTTCTCAAGGAAGACATGGATATACTATTTGAAGCACAAGGATGAGGCATTCGAAATGTTCAAAGAGTTCAAGGCTTTGGTTGAAAATCATACAAGGAAGAAAATAAAAATCTTCAAGTCTGCAATAGCAAGGAATACACCTCAAATGAATTTATAGACTTTTGCAAGAAGGAAGGAATTAAGAAGGAGACCATTATACCTTACACCCCCGAACAAAATGGAGTGGCTGAGAGAAAGAACAGGTATGTTGTAGAAGTTTCCCGAGCTATGCTCCATGATCAAAAGTTGCCAAAGTTCTTTTGGGCTGAAGCAACAAACACATCAGTATATGTTCAAAACAGGTTGCCTCATTAAGCTTTGGACAACAAGGCTGCAGAGGAAGTATTCACAGGTGTCAAGCCCGATATTGGTCATCTTCGGATTTTTCGCTGCCCCGTATACTTCCATGTGCCGAAGGACAAAAGAAACAAGCTAGAAGCTACAGGAAGAAAATATATGTTTATTGGATTTAGTGAAGATTCTAAAACATTTAAAATATATATATATATATATATATATATATATATATATATATATATATATATATATATATATCTGATCAAAGGAAGGTTGAAGTTAGCAGGGATGTAACATTCGATGAAGATGTCGCTCTTAGAAAAGCAAGGGACCTCCCTCCGCCTCCTCCTCCTAAGGACAAGAGTGATGATATGGATATTCTAGAAGGTCCTTCTGTGCCTGAATCTAAGAAGGACATCGTTGATGATCCCATGGAGCCTATGGACCCCTTGGATCCTCCTCCAAGTGATCCTCCTTCCAGGAAAAGACCACTTTGGCTCAAAGACACACTACAAGAAGTCGAGAAACATGTTGTTGCTCGTGGAACTTTCAGAGAAAGCAAGAAGCCATGCAGGTACCAAGCTTATGTTGTAGCTATGAGCAATATGATTCAAAGCTGAACCTAGTAACTTTGAAAAAGTTGTGAAGGAACAAGTCTGGAAGGATGCAATGGCCGAAGAATATGAGTCTATTATGAAAAATGACGTATGGGATATTGTGCTGAGACCAAAGAAAAGATTTGTGGTAACCTCCACATGGCTCTATAAGATAAAGCATGGGGTTGATGGAAGCATCGAAAAATACAAGGCAAGGTTCGTAGCCTGTGGATTCTCTCAAAAAGAGGGAGAAGATTATGATGATATATTTGCTCCTGCGGCCCGATATACAACCATCCGTTCGATAGTAGACCTTGCTGCAAGTCAGGGATGGACTCTCCATCAAATGGATGTGAAGACTGCTTTCTTATATGGTTTGCTACAAGAAGAAGAGTACGTAGAACAGCCTCTAGGATTTGAAATTTATGACAGAAAGACCCATGCATGCCAATTCAAGAAAGCTCTCTATGGATTGAAGCAAGCCCCTCGTGCTTGGTGTGCTCGTATCAACAGTTACTTGATTAAGTTGGGATTCACAAGGAGCAATGTTGATCCAAACTTGTACTTCAAAACAGTCCAAGGTATGCCTCTCATTTTGGTATTATATGTCGATGACTTACTCATGACAGGTGCAGACCCTCTCATTCTAGAATGTAAGAGGAAGTTGGCTTCCGAATTCGAGATGAAAGACCTTGGTTTGATGCACTATTTCCTGGGTCTAGAAGTATGGCAAAAGTTGGGTGAGATTTTCCTTTCACAAGAAAAATATGTTGTGAAACTACTAGAGAGATTTGGCATGGTTGAGTGCAAGTCCTTGCCTACACCTATGGATATGAATTTCAAAAAGTTGTGTGGAGAAGTCACTGGATCGGACCTAGCAAACCCTTCTAAGTATAGACAATTGGTTGGTGCTTTGATGTTTCTCGTGAATACTCGCCCCGATATATGTTTTGCAATTAACACCTTGAGCAAGTTTATGACCGAGCCTCACCATGTACATTGGGTTGCTACCAAGCATGTATTAATATATCTACATGGGACTATTAACCTTGAACTAAGAAATGTCTTTGGAGACGTTAAACTACATGGATATACAGATGCAGATTGGGCTGGTAAGGTTGTCGACGGGAAGAGTACTTCTGGATGTTGTTTTAGTCTGGGATCTACCATGATATCGTGGATGAGTAGGAAGCAAAAATCCGTAGCCCTTAGCACTACTGAGGCCGAGTATATTGCAGCTAGCCTTGCGAGTTGTGAAGCGGTTTGGTTGAGGAATCTCTTTGGAGAGCTATTTGACCATGTTTTGGACACAACAATCATTTATTACAACAACAAGAGTGGGATTCGTTTGTCGTAGAATCACGTGTTTCACGACAAGTCCAAGCATATCGAAATCAGATATCATTACATTCATGACATGGTGTAGAGAGGAGCCGTGAGACTCCTCCACATTTCGACAAATGAGCAGATAGCTGATATTCTCACCAAGGCTTTGCCGAAAGGGAAGTTCTTTGTCTTCAAAGAGCATCTTGGACTGGTTGAGATGACCCTTTCGAATAAGGGTCCCAGTTTATCAAGAACACTAAGCAGTTCTCTTTCCCCCTCGCTGACCTCCCAGATTGTGGAATGGAGCTATAGGGCTCCTGGGGATGAGATACCTATGACCAATAAGATGTTGAGACCTGAGAGCTCCCCTAGTCAGAGTATGCACCAATTAGCGTCCTGCCCACTCTGTGGGATAAACTCTCCCATCTGGCTAATGGGTTGAGGGACTTGGGATAGAGAGTGATCCCTACCCCTTGCAGCAGGTGGATCTCGCCCAAGTTGGTCGATGCATGTGTTCTACCATCTAACTCTTTAGGGTTCAAATGGATGATCAAGTACAATAGGGTAGAGTGTGATCCTTACCTTCGGTAAGTTGATCTCACCTATTGTCAGGGATTTTGGGATAGAGTGTGATCTCTACGCTTGGGGTAGGTTGGTCTCGCCCATTGTCTTTGGTTCCGGGTGGTAGCTATGGCTCCCCGATGATGATGATGATAATGATGATTTCGAGTGGTAGCAGAGTTTCCCCGATGACGATATAGGCAGGGTGGTAGTTGGGGCTCCCTTGCAGCATTTCTTCTTCTTGAGATTCAAGAATGTTCAGCATGAGATGAGCAAAGACAAGCAGAGATCGTATATGATGACAGGATGACATGATGATCGTTTGACAGATATTGATAGGTGGAATTCTTCCTAGTTGAGAGGGAGTGTTAATTATACAACTAAGGTCAAATTCCACTTTGGACAGCTCATTTGATACCATTGCATTGAATTCCTTTTATATTTGTTAACATGTTCTTTACTTAGTACAATTACTTCAATGTTTCATATTAGCCCAATTACAATTCCAATAGAGTTCCATTAGCAATCACATAATCCATAATCACATTGATAGAAACTGAAGAAAGAACATAGACAGTAAATGCAGAAGACAAGCCAAGACAAGGGAACACAGGATTGGCTCAAGCCAGGGAAAAACCCCAAGATGGGGAAAACCCTTGATCAATTCTTCTTATTATCAAAATCAAATGGTCAACGGCGAGAAAAAGAGAGAACAATCAAAATCAAAATTGACTTGCCAAGAGTGATGACTCGAACCACTGTCCAGATTCCAACGGGACTACTCAATTAAGGATGTAGTTATGTCCTTAAATCGTAGTTGACAAAATCTTCCCTAACCAGAGATCAACAGTAGTGAGAGATACTATAAAATTACAAATTGATCTTCTAAAGAAACTTGAACCTGAATCAAATGATGTGGCCCTCATTACTGAATGAAAATGGTCCAAGGATGAGCATTCAAATCTAGCGGATGAGATGAGGAATATTGCGAACTGATGTCTGCAATTAGGGCTTGAGGCTTCAGACCTATAGGAGCATGAGACTGTTATTAAGTAATGGTTGTACCCTCTGATTTAACTATAGACTTCTCTCATTGACAGCGGCTTAGGTGGAGAACCTAAATTGGCCCATTAGCCCTTCCACAAATGCCTCGAGCATGTTGTAGTCAAACTTTTCCTGCGGCCCAAACTCAAAGCAATAAAACAAGCGCAAAAGGTCTCAAATCTTACCTCTAAGCCAGCAGCTTGATATGGTAATGGAAATGCTCTTAATCACAGAGGTAAAATAGCCCAGACTATCTTTCTAACCTTTGTTCAAGATGCCCTAGCCCTGCGGCTTTCCTGCATCACAAATTTGCACCAAAGAACCCCTCAAACTGCTCGACCTCCTTACCTCTAAACTGCCTCTACCTCGCTGTCCAAATTACAGAGGTATCTGAGATCATATGCTCATTTTTCGTGTCAAATGAGATAGAAAGTCACCTCTATTTATACAAATCATGGAGGGTCAAGGGTCATGATGTTTGGGATTCATTAGGGTAAGGCGACCTTGTTAATTTTACATGAGAGAAACATAAATTCAAAATCACACTTCTCCTTAACCAAATTCAATGATCTTTAGGTCGATTTTGGTCCTCTCGAAAAGAGGAATTTAATGCCATAATTATCTTCCCCAAGAGAGTTGTCCAAAGTGGAATTTGGCCCTAGTTGCCAATTTTAACACTCCCTCTCAACTAGGGAGAATTCCAGCTGCCAATCCATCCATCATCAATCAACATGCCATCCTGCCGACTTGAGCCATCTTTGTATCTCATCCCTGCTCTACATTGATATGAATAATAAAGAAGAATCGATAGAGAGTGAGTCACAAGACCTTGCCACTCTCCATTGACAAAAGTCAGTCCACATAACCAAAGGGTGAACTCCAATCGGACTTGATCCCAAGTGATCAAGTTGAAGAAACATCATTCATCCTAGACATAGGGAGTACGGCAATACACGATGCGTCCATCGGTAGTGCTATGGTCCCAAACCATTTTTCCCGACTCATTGGCCAAATGAGAGGTACTTCCCATGTGTCCCAGACTACATGGGTATGATGATGCAAGAACATCAGCAGGGAAAGAATATATCACATCCTACTCACAACCACTCGTAGGGAAAGGAGAAACCACATCCTACAAACACATGTCATAATCACACGTAGGGAAAGGATGAACCACCTCCTACAGTCACATATCACAATCATCATAGGGAAAGGATAAACCACATCCTACACGCATGCAAAACACCGAGAGTAGGGAAAGGATGAACCACGTCCTACACGCATGCAAACCAACAACAGTAGGAAGGATCCTACACGTGGGGAAAGGATGAACCACATCCCACCGACATGTCAACCACGGATCGTAGGGAATAAGCATCCTACATGTGGGGAAAGGATGAAACACGTCCCACCGACATGTCAACAGATGCCTATAAGCATCTCTCACTAGGGTATCCACACGAGAAGGTGAACCACTCATCCTGTTCATATGCCATAGGAGAAGCTGAACCACTCATCCTATGCATATCTCATCACTCGTAGGGGAAGACGAGTGGAAGGTGAACCACTCATCCTATGCATATCTCATCACTCGTAGGGGAAGGTGAACCACTCACCCTATGGTCGCTCATAGCTCTAAGAAGTACCCCATGTCCTCAGGAGCTCCCAGAGCTCAATGCCCACCTCAAGCATCATCCTCTTAAGAGGGTCCTTCCACAACTTCCAGCCTTTCTCTGAAGACAATATTTTTACCAAGAGGCTATGACAGTAATCTGCTCATCAGTGATGGAGCTAAGTAGCTCTCTATTGTACCATATCAAAATAAGGTGGTGCCCAATACTTGGAGTTGTCGTGGAACATGGATTCTCTAAGAAAAATGAATCCCACTCAAGAATATCGCAATATACAACGATGGTTATTAGTACATGCTCAAATAGCTCACTAAAGAGCTGCCTCAACAACTTGTTGATATGTACATACAACCTTAATAGTGTTTTCAGAGAAACTGAATAGCACTAGATGTGCTCTTTCCATTCATAACACTGCCAATCGAGCCAACGTAAGAATATCCGAGGAATCTTAGATCCCACAGTGTATATTAGATTATAAATAATAGAATCATAGAGATATCTCACAAAGCAGTTATCCAATATGTAAGAGGCTCATCCATAGATTGATTCAGAGCCTTCATAGCGAGGCATATAACTGATAGAGTGTTTATCAAGAACATCAGGGATCTCATATGAAGACCAGCAGCTTTCTCATCAAACCTTTAAGTGCAGGAAATAATGCATCAGGGCTAGGATGTTCATTTTGTCTTTAAAAGTCAACTCCCTCTTGCTTTGATAAACAAGAGGGTCATCAATCGGACATCATCAATAGTTGTATCTGAGATCCCTTTGAATATCCTACAATGCAACCATCTGCACTGGCCATTAATCCAGGGATTTTATAGCTTCCTCTTAAGGTGATCATCTGGCCTTCAATCATGATCTTCCCTCACGAGACAACTGAAATAACACTAATTTCCATGCGATCCTGACTTAATGCAACCCAGATGTCAAAATCAGGGTCTCCTGCTTATTGTACTTGTTAACACATAGTATCTGACATGTACCTTCTTCAAGGCACCTCTGATGTCACAAGAGAAATTGTTCTACAATGGCGTGCACTTCTTCTAGATGTTCCTCAAAATAAAGGCTTCAGATGAGTTGCATTTCTTATCAAAGTTGTTGAAATTTCTTTTATTGGAAGATCCCTGTATTTTCTTCATAAAGGATAACTTTTCAAAAGATAGGCTATCTGACTGTCTTGTTCACAACTTCGTTTGTGAACAAGGCTGCAATACTATATAAAACAAATCTTCCATTGCAACCACTGCTCTTACTATCTGCTGCACCTGTACTTCATGGGTTATGACAAACCCTAGTTGTTGCTCTTACTGATGTCAATACCATTAACCTTCTGCATTTGTCTTTAGCTGCATATCACCAGTTTAACCTCTTTTGATACACAAGGCACCAAAACACTGGAGCCACTTATTTCACTGCATAATAAGGTATGACACATAAGTAGTTATCCCTGGCACTAAGTGGCTTAGCTCCCTGACACTGCACTAATGAGGGCCTTGCCATCCTCATACTTAGGTCTGCTCAAATGATCTTAATATGCAAGACGAAGATAATGTATTTCAAGATGTAGACTTCAGTTTAGTGCACAACAATCCTTCACAAAAAAAAAACAAGAATATTTTCTTTTGCCATCTTTCAAGCTTTACCACAGACCATAGGTCATTTTTTAGGAATAATATTTATCTTGTGTAAACCTTTGAGAAACACAACACTATTGTAACCTTCAGATTAGAGAAAGCTTACCTCCAAATTCTACTTCAATATATAAGACTATTGTCTCTTTTGGTTTTGGAACTATACTTAAAATGGGGATGATATCTTTTGTCGTATTGCTAGTGCTTGCCTGAGCTAGGTCTGTCACTAACAATGTCAACAGAATTTGTTGTCCCAGAACCCAACAATGGCTTTACAGTTGAACTCGATATAGTAGATACCAGTGCAATTGGCATCAAACAAAGCCCCTTATTTTGCAAATACTGCATGGCTGCAGTCATATCCTTCTCCATGAACTTCACAATATTTCGTAAAATATATATGTATATAAATCACTCACAGATGCTACGGGCTTGTATATGACAATGCCTTACTATAGCTATTGTCTTGATTATGCCAGTCCGAGATGAACCAGGATGAAAGCTAATAAAATTCATATATTCAACACTGCCTTTCACTTGTCAACATATTGGACTACACAGACATGACATTAATGATTATTTGAAGCTTCAATGATTTGTACATGAGTACTTGACATTTGCTAACATAACTTTCAAGGACCGAGTTCACAAACCGGAAATACTGGTCTTACCGTTGCCATGAGTATATGATAGATACGAACCTAGATTGTTCCGCAGGGATCCATTGAAATGATGGTTATTAATAAACGTGCAAACTACCATGTCCAGTCTTCAACAAAATTAGGACAAAGATTTCAAGCCAATCTGAAGAAAGAGATCGAACCATTCAACTATAGCTGCTTCACTTTTGAACTAGCACAGGTCGGCTTAATTCTCCTTGACAGTCAGAAATGTATACTGAGTGAATTCAAGACATCATGGCAAAGAAGAGTGTTGCAATCGCAATTGGACCACTGCAATATATGGAGCCGATATGTAGTCATAGTGAATTACAGCCATACCATTGTAATGATCCACTTTGATGAGCCACAGAACATAGAGTATATATTGATGATACGTGGATAGATATATAACGAGACATTGTTGATACCAAATATAGTGATGTCTGTAGCCTGCTACATAGGAAATAAAACACTGCCTAAATTCGGAGTGGGTCAGAAATGGTGTGATCCAACAATTATGTGTCATTGCAAGTCATTGACAGAAATACCGACCTCAAAAGAATTACAATCCTCAGATAGTATGTGACCCATTTGTATTAACCTGTAAAGATTGATCTTCGCTCAAGAGGGTCAAAAATATTCCAGTAACTCAAGCCCTTGTTGCTTAAGGATCGGATTGAACTGAACCTTCTTATCACAGAACCGAATTCAAAATCATCATGCCTGAACCTTCTTATCACAGAACCAAATTCAAAATCATCATACCAGAATTTGAAAGGGAGATCGAACTAACTTTGCTAGTCTCTTTTGATAAATTGCAGACATAAGAGGTCGAACCTTAAAATTTTCTTAGTGATTGCATTCTCTCTTGCTTGGGCGCTTGGGCTTGTCCTCACGTGAGCTCTGATACCGTGCTAAATTTGTTAACATGTTCCGTGCTAAATTTGTTAACATGTTCTTTGCTTAGGACAATTACTTCAATATTTCATATTAGCTTAATTACAATTCTAATTGAGTTTCATTAGCAATCACATAATCCAGCTCCGACACTGTGCTAAATTTGTTAACATATTCATTGCTTAGGACAATTACTTCAATATTTCATATTAGCTTAATTACAATTCCAATTGAATTTCATTAGCAATCACATAATCTATAATCACATTGATATTAACAGAAAAAAGAATATAGAAAGTATATGCAAAAGACAAGCCAAACAAAGAAACACGAGATTGGCTCGGGGTAGAGAAAAACCCTTGATCAATTCCTCTTATTATCGTCAAATATTCAACAAAGAGAAAAAGAGAGAACAATCAAAGTCAAAACTGACTCGCCAAGAGTGATGATTCGAACCACTGTCCAAATTCTAAGGAGACTGCTCAATCAAGAATGTAGTTGTGTCGTTAAATCGTAGCGGACAAAATCTGGCCTAACCAGGGATCAACAGTAGTGAGAGATACTACAAACGGTCAGCCTTCCCACATAATGAGAAAATGTTTCAACATGCGGTGCGACCAATCTGCCATAGCATGGGATGCTCTGCAAACTCCATCTGTTGATGGCATGGCAGTGCCATGTGGGTCAAGCAAGGGTCGAGCAAGAGCCATGGAAGCCACGTGGAGCTCCAGTGATGACATGGGCTTTTTTTTGGGCCAAACGTTTAATGGCGTAACTTTCGATTCAGGACTCATATGGAGATAAAGTTTATATTGTTAGAAAGCTCTCGACGAGCTGAACGCAATGGTGGTATTAGTTCTATGGTTTGAAGAATTTGAAAAATGAGAGTGTCATAGCCTGGTCTTCATAACAAACTTTGGAGATCAGGTCAAATAAGTTACCCTCCCACAGCTTGAGATGGCACAAGAGGGTGGAAGGCGGTCACAAATGGTCTATGGCCAAATGTACAAATAGACCAAAAAAATCCAACAAATGATCTTATTCATGTTGGGTGTCCAACCACCACCCAACCAATGAAACTAGAATTGATCTAAGGCCTTCAAACAATACAAACTTGCCGACAGCTATCTTTGGCTATGTAACAAGCCTGTACTGGACATTCAGCTTGATAAGTTGTCGAGATTAAAGTCAACACAGTCCACATGGTCCCCCGTCTTGGGAGGCCTTGCTGCGCGGCTCATAATCATGTCCACCTTGGTGCCACACAACACTTTTGTCACTTCTGTGATTGGCCTGAAAACTTCAAGCATATTTTTTTGTTTCTGTCCTTTAGCCAAGTATCCTTGCCGATCGGGTTCTAAAATTTGTAGCCATCTTCGCCCGACTCTGCTCTTGCTAATCAGCTCTACTAGGAGAAAGGCATCCCTAGGCTGTAAAAATTCACCCAATGTGGAAACCCATTAGAATTGAGTTTTGTTACTTATTTGGAAAAGGGGAATGGCAATATGTTTAATCAAGCCCCTGTTGATCAACCTTTTTACCTAATGTGACATTACATCAATCTTCGTCGGTCTCTCCCTGCAGATTACAGTGCAGGGGCAAAAGATTGACTTAATCCTAGATGCACCAATTCCTGGAAGATTGGGAGGAGTGCCATGCACCATGAGCAGAGAGCCCCTCGAACTTTCCCTGGCCCCTTCAATGTGTTCTCGTGAAACTTAACGAACTGAGGGGTAGCCAACACCCCAGGTTGTGAGGGAGAGGAGAGTATCGCAACAACTGGCCGTGCAGATCTCGGGCACAGCCAATAAATGGCAAGCTTCCAACTCTTCAGTTGCCATGTCAGAGACCAGGAAGCAGCCAGAGAATAATGTCTCGAAATTGCTGTCTCATAGGAGCTGCAGAAGGGAGGATGGGGTGGACCATGCAAGAATGATAAAAATGATCCACTGGTCACATCTGGTGGTGTTACAACTTAATTGTCTATGTCCGTCGGTGCAGCTATTTCACATGTAAGTGTATGGAGGGCATACTCTAACTTAACCTGTGACCTCTGAATTTTAAGAGGAAACACATACTTTTAACCATTAAACTGAATCATTAAACTGACATCTAGCTGATATTTGGAGTGCTTCAATGAAAAATAAAATAAACAAAACTTGGTATGTAAAATGAGGAAACGTTATTTAATCTAAAATCTCATCCAATTAATTCCATTTTTTCAGTGCAAGCCATCAGAAAAAGGATAACCCAACAATTTCAATTACATTAATGACTTCCCTCTTGAAAAATTCATCAGCTAAAATCTCAATCCAGTCTATCAGAATTACTTGAGTTAAGTGATCTTTAATGCGAGTATATTCAAAACTACTCTAAAACCTAAAAATCAGAGGTGGGTTTTCCTAGCTGTTGTCTAAAATTTCTGAACTTCAATTTAACCAAATTTATTTATTAACGGGTGAAAAGCGGCCCTGGCAGAGTGCTAGAACGCGTTACCTCGCCCCGGGGCCGAACCTGCAACTGTATTTCCAATCTTTGAGTCTCCCCTAGTCAAGCCTGACTCCTAGTTCAGTTGTAGCATCTAAGAAAAACTACTTTCTCTGAAATATTTGCAATATACAAGACACACATTGAACATTGTGAAGTAGTCTTCTGGTTTGAAATGTCGTGGACTGGGAGAACAATATAAAAACTAGGGATTTTGGGAGGTGATGTCCGTACTAAAATAAACTTTCTAAATCAGGGGATCGTGAAGTGATGTCTCTTTTCAAGGAGAGAAAGGGAGTGGTGGAATAAATCCAATTTTCTTTTCAACTTGTGTATTTTTTTAAGTTTATTTGGTAAGGGAAAGCTTTATTTTAATTTTATGGTTTTTTAATAATTTAAAGAATAAAGTTTTATGGATAATGTAATAAAAATATTTACGGTTTTTTAATAAAAATTTATGAATGAATGATATTTTAATGTTTACGATACTAAAAATAGTTTATAGGACTATTAGCTCCCTTAATTTTTTGCTCTCTACAAATTTAATCATTTTTTTACTCAAATTGATGATGAGTTGACCCAACCTTCTAACAATTCCCTCACTAAAAAGACAGTGTCACATGCTAACATACTGCGGTAATTGTCTCCGAAAGCATCACATTCCAAAATGAAATGCTTTTCTGATTCCACTGCCCCATAAGTGCAAAAAGTACATACCCTTTCTTCCTAAGCTTCTTTAGGTCTCTTCCACTGTCTCGTTTCACATCGAAGTTGATGTGAGTTAGTTCCTAATTGAGCAATAAGAACCTTTGTTCTCTAAGAAATGCTAGCTCCAATGTACTCTTTTTGTTGGAGATCTTAAATTCCTGAACTTACAAAAAAAAAAAAAAAAAAAAAAAAATATTGATTTTGTCCATTTATTGTTAATTTATTTTAATAATAAATATAGATGTATGAGGTATGGTGTGGTGTGAATATGTGTACATCAAGTATGGCCATTATAACTATATTTATTAATTAATTTTTATTATTTTAATTATGTTTAAAATCATGGTGTATTAGTAATTTGTTCAAGTAATTTAGATAAGGTTTAAGATGAAACTTTATGGCTACCACTAGAACACCAAGAGTATATCCAATAGGCACAAGCCATATATACCAATAACTTATGACTTAGTAGGAGTTCAAACAACTTGACCCCATTAAAGTGGACTTTATCCCAAAGAGCGCCTTTTCTTTGAGCCTTATCATAATGAGACAATGTGTCTCTCTACAAGAACTAAAACTTGGTGGAGAGGATAACAAATTGTATTCCTAACCACTCAAGCTAAACCCACATAAGCACCTTGTAAAGAAACCTATGGGACGTTTCACCACATTTCTAGATAACACCCCTAATAAGCCTATCAATGTAAATTAGAGCTTCTAACTTAAGGAGATTTGAAATAGGCAATTGCTTACACAAAAATAGCCAATTGCCCAATAACATCAGCGACAATTGGTTGATTTAACCCTTTCGACTTGTTATTCTCACTACCTACATATATAATAAAATTTTGACATGGATCTTTCGTAATTTTTTATTATCTTTCGCAATGTTTCGTCATTTTCAAGACCTTTCGTCATATATTAAGATGTTTCGCTAACTTTCTTGATGTTTCATCATCTTTCACAATCTTTTGTCATCTTTCATCATTTTTTACGATCTTTCTCGATCTTCATAGGTGTGCTTGATAAGCTTTGTCTTTACCCATTTTTAAATATGAAGTGTTTTTTGTCAAATGCTTGGGACCAACCAACTATGATGGCTCTTGGGGTGTGTGATGGATGCAAAAACATTGGTCATCCAAGTGGAAACTAGCATGTAATTTATCATTGCCCAGGTACTCTAGACCAAAGGAATTATGGGCATCAAGGATCTTTGATTTAAGAAGAATAAGAAAAAAACAAAATTAATGCTTCATTTAGCTAAGATGCTACAAGTGGGGAAATATATATTTAGTTAAACTTTTATGGGATTTGCACCTAGGCCCAACTACTTTTGTTAGAACTAATGCAAACATAAGCTTGTCATTTAAGAGACTTGAATCTTGGTGGTGGTTGATGATTTTATTTTTGACATTTTTATACACAAATAGTTTTGTTTGTAATTTTCCAATATCCAATGTTGTTGTTTGTTTTTTAACTGTGGTTCATGGCCACTGAGTGGCCACTACATCCACGGGTAATAATCTGAGCAGATCCACCCGAATGGATCTACCCGTCGGTTTATTTGGTCGAGCCTAACCCCAAGGGTGTTGAGGAGATTTGACCCTGTGACCTCCCAATTGGCAAGGTACTTAGCAACAGGAACTCGATCAACTGAGCTATCCCTTGGGGCTATTTGATGTTGTTTATTATTGTTTTTTATTTATTAGATAAACTAATGCAAGTTTGAATATTCACATGCTACAACATTAAACCGCAACATATTTTGTTGCCATCCGATGGTTCTATAACCTTAACTTCTGGCGGTTCCAAAGCTTCGATCACATGGTGGGATTGCGGTGAAGGTCATGATGATGGTTATGGTAACCCCAATGTAGACTCCGGTGTAACAACCGTAACAACAGTTTCGCGCGGGGTCCGCTGACATTCATTGTAAACCACGGGAGTTGCGAGGGTTGGCATGTGGCTACCCCCTCCCCTTAATGTTAAACTTTAATGTAAACAGTTTGCGCTTGCGGGAACTTGGAGCGCCTCTAAAATTTTGGAAAAATGCTATTTTTAACTGCAAATAAGTGCAGTTCTCCACATTTAGTGGAGGATTTCTAGGGGATATTGGGCAAAAGCTTAGCCAGGTCAATTTTCGACCAATTTGGGTGAAAAAAGAGTCTACCTAGACTAATTTGAGCATTCTGGAGCCATTGGTGCATAGAAAACAACCATTGGAGGCTTGTAAACACATGTATTTGCAAAATTTTGAGCATAACGAAAGATGGACATGCCATTGGGAGTTGGACCAGCAGATGTAGCCCAGGAGGGGTGAACTGCTTCATCATACCTACTGTGTAAATCTTATGTGTGTTTTTATTTCTCTATTATACATTGTTGTTCAGTGTCATTTAGGCTTATTTACATGCTTGAAATTCACAATTTCATCTATGTTTCATGGTTAAATTCCTCAATCCTTAAGCAAACATATGGAGTCAAATATGTACATGTTTTATAACTGAAAAGACACTTAGCACAGCAAACTAATACAGTTCTTTGAGATCAGGTTGGTATCAGAGCTAGAGTTTATTCTCTAGTGTTTTTGTGTGCAAAGATTTGTTTAATTGTTTGCAAGTGTTCACATGCTTACTAGGCTCAAGCTTAAGAGAGGAGAAGGAAAATTGGTGGAAGCAATAAAGTCTCAAAGTGAGCCACAACAAAGGAGGGAAATATTGCCACATTCTCCACCACCTAGTTCACCTCCAAGAGAAGCAGAAGCATCATTAAGCATGCTTCCAGAGGAAGAAGAAATCCACGAAGAGGTGGACACCAAAGAAGAAGAAAGAGTGTTCAGGAAAGCATTCCTTGACATGACTGAGATGGTGAGAATCCTTTATCAAGAAAGGAATGAGAGACTAGAAGGAGAAGGATCCAAACTTCACAAGGAAGGACAGGGATCATCAGGAGGTCACAATGATGAATATAAGTCAAAGAAGGGCAATGGAGGAAATGAAGGCAGTGGAAAGTCACCGTCCTCACCCTCATCATCATTGTCCTCTACTTCATCTTCAGTACATCAGCGACACAAGTCAAAGAACACTGGTAAAAGTCCTTTTCTAAAACTTGATGTTAAGTTTTAATTGCTAATGTTTAATGGTGAAGTCAATGCAGAAAAAATTGATAATTGGATTAGGAAATTGGAGGTCTATTTGAGAATTCAGAACCTTCATGATGATGATACCAAAATCCAACTAGCTTCATTGAGAAAGGAAGGTGTAGCACTTGTTTGGTGGGAAGCCAAGACAAAGGAGGAGATCAAGAAGCATGGTAAGATTATCTTATCATGGACTGATTTCATTACTGCAATAAACAACAATTTTATCCATTATCTCATATGCAGAAAGTCATAATGAACTGGCAAAATTTTAGACAATTGAAAGGACAGAATGTGCAAGAATGCACCCAAGAATTTAGGAGAAGAGCTCTCTTATTAGGGGTAGATTTGCAGAGCCAAGATACTTTGATCAAGTACATAGGAGGCTTACATGGATACATAAAACATACTATCCTCATGTTTAACCCTACAAGTCTAGATGAAGTTTGTGTTCAGGCACACATTTAGAAGCTAGAGGGAAAAACATTACTGATGAGGGTAGGAAGAAACCTTCTAAGGGGAAAAATAAAGAGAAGACCTCAAAAGGTAAGGGAAAAAATAATGCATTTATCAAGAAAGAGGGAGAAAAAGTGGTGTATAAACATTTTTCAAGAGAAGGCCATGATGAGAATCATTATTGGAAATTACATATTGAAAAGAGGCCCAAACATCATAACAAAAAAGGGAAACAAAAAACTGCAGCTACAACTCAACATGATTTAGGAGAGGATTCAGGTGATGAATCTAAAATTATAGCCATGGGATTGAAGAACATGAGGGGGAAATAAATTGAAACTAAACCCAGTACTAGTACATCAAACAAGCTCCAAATGAAGAAGAGAGAATTGAACTATTTCATGTGAGTGTCATATCCAAACATACCAATATTGACACACTGTTTAACAGTGGGTCACAAGAAAACTTAATCTCTAAATACCTGGTCGAGAAAATTAACCTTAAGACCATTCCACATCCAAAACCATATCCACTTGGGTGGATTTGTAAGGATGCAAATTTACAGGTTTCAAAGAAGTGTATATTGCGGTTTGCAATAACTGCACATTTTGTTGACATAGTTGAATTAGATGTGGTTTCGCTTGATATTACAAGTATTGTGCTGGGAAGTCCTTACTTGTATGACAGGAAAGCGATCTTCCATCGCCATGATTAAAAATACCATTTATTCAAAGATGGAAAGGAGTACATTGTTAGAGCACATCGCAAGAAGACAAATATTGTTATGGTAAATGTTGGACAGGTAAAAAGGCTTATGAATTCAAGTAAGAATTTTGTTCTTCTAATGATTAAGCCTAAATTTGATGTTAATCATGAATCATTTGAGGATTGTGATCCTAAGTTGAAATCATATTTATATGATGTAGTTGATGCACATCATGATATGTTTTCAGGAGCCAACATGATTGCCTCCAAAAAGGGAGATTCTACATGAGATTCAGTTGCAACAAGATTGTCCTCTTCCAAACATCGGCATGTATCGCATGTTGATAATGGAGAATTTTCAAATTAAGAGGCAAATCAAGGAAATGTTGGATAAGGGACTCATAAGGCCAAGCACTTCGCCATGCAGTTCACCCATAGTCTTGATTCTGACAAAAGATGGGACTTGGCGCATGTCTGTAGACTTCAAAGCTTTGAACAATATAACGATAAAGAATCGATACCCACTCCCAAGGATAGATGATTTGCTTGATCAGCTAAAAGAATAATTGTTTTCCACTAATTTAGATTTACGAAGTGGATATCATCAAGTAAGAATTGCAAAAAGTGATATATGGAAGACTACATTCAAAACCAAATAAGGACTCTTTGAGTGGTTGGTTATGCCATTTGGTTTGTGTAATGGACTAAAAACTTTCATGGGTGTTATGGATAATGTTTTGCGTCCATTTCTTGATGACTTTGTGATTGTGTATTGAGATGATATACTAATTTTCAGCAAAACAAGAGAATAACATGTCTTGCATGTGAAAAGGGTGCTTGATGTTTTGAAGAAAGAGAAGTTATTTCTTAAGATGTCAAAGTGTGAGTTCAGAAAGACTTCTTGGTTTATTTGGGACACATTGTAGGAGGAGGCGTGTTCAGAATTGATCCTTCTAAAATGGAAGCCATTGTGAATTGGCCCACTCCCAAAATAGTAACTAAGGTAAAAGTTTCTTAGGCGCAGCTCAGTATTGGAGAAAGTTTCTACCATAACAGCTCCTATGCATACAATGACAAGTGTGAAGAAAGGCTTCCAATGGGGAGGCAAATAGTAGCAAGCTTTTGAAGCTTTAAAATATAAGATCAGTTCAGCTCCAGTCCTTGCATTACCGAATTTGAGACAACCATTCGAGATACAAACCGATGTTAGTGATTATGCCATGGGCGCAGTACTTTTGCAACATGATAAGCCTATCGCTTTTCATTCTGAAACATTCAATGGTGTTGTAACTAATTATACTACATATGACAAAGAGTTGTATGTGTTGGTACAAAGCGTCAAGAAGTGGAAACACTACTTGATGGGTAAAGAGACGATTATACATACAGATCACCAACCATTACAGTACTTGCAGTCGCAAACAAAATTGCAGCAATCACGACATTTCAGGTGGATGGGTTTCCTTCAACAGTTTCACTTGGTTATGAGCTACAAGAAAGGTATTTTCAATAAAGTTGTTGATATGCTTTCAAGGCCAATCATAAGTGCTTCTACTTTATTTAAAAATGATTATATTGTACATGAGAGTTACATAGAACAATATACACATGATGTTGATTTTCAAGATGTGTATGCTAGTTTGAGTGAAGGGAATCAAGTCGAGGAAAATGATTATCGCATGCATAACAATTTGTTGTTTCATTTGGGCAAGTTGTGTATACCACAAGGAGAGAGGCTTAGTGTCATGAGAGAGACTCATTTGTCTCTTATTGTTGGACAATTTGGGGTAAGAAAAACAGTGGCGCACCTACAGAGGTATTGCTATTGGCCTCGCATGATAGATAGTGTGTCACATTTTATAAGAGGTTCTTCTATGTGTGCAACAAGCAAGCCTAGCAATAGGGAGCTCGGGTTGTACACGCCACTACCGGTACCATCAAGGCCATGGGAGAGTGTTTCCATGGACTTTGTTGGAGGTCTACCTATGTCTAGAAAACAACATGATTATCTTTATGTAGTTGTGGATAGATTCAGTAAAATGTGTATACTTATGCCATGTAAGAAAACCATAACTGCTGAACAAACTGTTGAACTTTATTTTCAACATGTATGGGTTCATTATGGATTGCCAACTTATATTGTTAGTGACATGGATTCCAGGTTCATTGGGAATTTTTGGTCCAATATTTGGAAGATGATGGACACAAAGTTGAAAAAGACTATTGCTTTCCATCGGCAAACTGATGGCCAAACCGAGGTGGTGAACAGAACCGTTGTGCATCTATTGAGAGGATATTGTAGCAAACATCCCAAGTTGTAGGATGAACAACAACATTACATTCAACACGCTTACAACCGAGCAAAACACTCTTCTACAAATACTTCACCTTTTGAAAAGGATTTTGCAATTGATGGGCATAGTGATATTGACAAGGCTCGAAAGTTCATTGAGAAAATTCATATTATTCATCAACATGTTCAAGAACAACTTGAGAAGAGTCAAAGAAAATACAAGGAAATGCATGACAAACATAGAGTTGATCACATATTTCAAGAAGGAGATGAGGTATGGTTGCACATAAGCAAAGAAAGGATGCAAGGAGAAGGTAAAAAGCTCAAGCCCATTCACTATGGTCCATTCAAGATCATAAAACAAGTTGGTAACAATGCATTTCAACTTGAATTGCCTTCATATATGCAAATGTATTCAATTTTTAATGTTGAGAACTTACGTTTGTATGAGCCACCTTTGATCGGTGATCAAGGAAGTGATGTTCAACTGCCTTCTATTGAATATTTCTCACCAAAATTTCTAGATGAGCTCAAGGAGGATACCATTCTTGACAGGAGGACAAGAGCATCTGAAAGGGGAAGTGTCGACTACCTTTGAGTTGGGCTCAAAGGCAGTAAGCCAAGCAAGGAAAAGTGGATGGAATTTGGAAAGGTGAGGGAGTTGTACCCTCATCTACTGAACAGGTAATCAAATTATTTTGGGGTCCAAAAGCTTTCCAATGGGGAGGTGTGATCAGGAGTTCGTGAATTTTTCTCAAAATTGAAAGTTCTTGAAATTTTACCGAACTTGAGCGACCGAGTAGATCTCGTTGTTTTGATTCCAGCGCAGCGAACGGTTCGAAAAACTGATGTCGTATGAGGGAGATATCACGTTCTGATCGTTTTCCCAAACAGTTAAAATTGTGACAAGTTTGGCTGGGATGCCCATTCAGGATGCAGGTGTACAGTTAGCAAAAGTGGAATATTATGGGAATATTCTATTTTCTCTAGACTAATGATGTTTCACCATGTGGCTCCTTCCGGGTCGTTGATGTGTGTATGTTTGATTTTTATTATCTAATGGTTGGGTGACACGTGGCCAACCCTGAGGCTGCCACGTGTCCCTTGTATGGTGTTGTAAATTTTTTTATAGGTCCAGGGGTTTCGACCCCGTGACCATCTTTGCTACCGGGTGAAGCTTACCCTATAGGGGCGCCAGATTTATTTGAAGCTTTAAAAAATGTGTGCTAGGGGGGGGGGGGACCGGTGGTGGCCCGTTTGAATGTTCACTTACTACAACATTAAACCGCAACATATTTTTTTGCCATCCGACAGTTCTATAATCATAACTTCATGCAGTTCCAAAGCTTCGATCACATGGTGGGTTTGCGACAAAGGTCACAACGACGGCTTTGGAAACCCCAACGTAGACTCCGATGTAACAATCATAACCACAATAAATTTAATGTAAACGGTTTGCGCTGGTGGGATCTTGGAGCGCCTCTAAAATTTTGGGAAAATGTTATTTTTAACTGCAGATAAGTGCAGTTCTCCACATTTAGTGAAGGATTTATAAGGGATATTGGGCAAAAGCTTAGCCAAGTCAATTTTCGACCAATTTGGGTGAAAAAAGAGTCTACCTAGACTAATTTGAGCATTCTTGAGCCATTGGTGCAGAGAAAACAACCATTGGAGGCTTGTAAACACATGTATTTGCAAAATTTTGAGCATAATGAAAGATGGACATGCCATTGGGAGCTGGACCAGCAGATGTAGCCCAGGAGGGGTGAACTGCTTCATCATGCTTGGCATGTAAATCTTAGGTGTGGTTTTATTTCTATGTTATACATTGTTGTTTAGTGTTATTTAAGCTTATTTGCATGCTTAAAATTCACAATTTCATCTATGTTTCATGGTTAAATTCCTCAATCCTTAAGCAAACAAATGGAGAGCATGGTTAAATTCCTCAATCCTCAATTCCTCAATGGTTGTAGCATGTTTTATAACTGAAAAGACACTTAGCACAAAAAACTAATACAATTCTTTCAGATCACACCAACTACGAGAGGTGGGGTGTTTTCAAGTGTAAATGTATTACATGATGATTTTTATTGATATGTAATGGTGTAGGCAAGTTCACTTATGGGTTCATGGTATTTTGTAGATTCGATCAAGGGAACTACAATTATGTTCTAATCCAGGGTTATGGATTGGGGTTTATGAATGTTTTGGCATGTATATATATGTATTGTAACATTGAAAGGAATATAATGAAAAATCAATTTGGTAGTCTCGATTTTGGGATCCAGGGGAAAATCTTTGTGTATATTTTCTTTATGTTCTCGTTTTTGTTTATTTTTCTGAGTTGGTTTGCAGGTAATTTATGTACAGGGTTAAAACCTACAAAATACAAGGTGGACCTAAACAAGTTGTAATGAGCATGTCTAGCAATTTTGGACTCAACCAATATGCAAAGAGCATGTCTAACAATTTTAGACTCGACCAAGATGCAATGAGCATGCCTAAACATTTTTGTAAGGTGAAACCATTCCATTGAATGTGCTCATTTAAGATTTACTTTATGAGCTAAGGGTGATTAATAAGGATATAGAGAATTGATTTCTCTTCCTTAAGAGGATAAAGTATTAACTTTTCTTTATTAACTAAGGTTGACTCGTGAGAAAATGGAAAATTAACTTCTTTCATGGTTTTGGCAATTTCCAAAAATCTAATCATTGTTGCAAAGTTCTTAAAATATTTATTATGCCAATACATGTCTATTTTGGAATAGGCCATCTAGAATTTTAATTTTATTGTCAATAATTATTAGGTGGATGGTAGGGATTTAACCTCCACGTAATATTCCAGAATGTTCTTGGTAGTAGTCGCAAATCAAAGCTTGAAATTTATCTCGAAAGTAATTATGCTCTTTCTTCCCTTTTATCTAAAATGATTAATTACAAAAAATGTCATTTGAACAAGTGTCACATGAAATTAGTTATGGGTGTGAGGTATTGATAAGCCATGGTATTGTAACAAAGCCTATGTATATGTTAATAATCTCCATGGCAGAGTGAGGGTGAATTTCCATGGTTAAGAATGTGGGTGTTCTTTTAATGTATATATATTTAACTTTGTTAAACACCTAATCTGTTAAGGGTTATGGTGTGGAATGTGATCATTTGGAGAATTCCAAGAGACCACTTGGAATATGAAAACCAAGGGTCATAAGAAAGCATTAATATGTATATCTTTGTGAATAACATGTATTCAATGATTTATCATATCTAGTCTATTTTGTATGTGGTTTAAAATGGTATCAGAGCAAGTGAATTCCTACCCTACTCAAATTTGAGCCACTAGTTTTGTGGCTTTTGTAGATCCAAATGCTCCTCCTTATCGGTAGTGTGTCTTTCAAAATGTTTGTAATATCAAAGGCCTGTTACCTCTCTCTCTGCCTGATATTGGTGCAACTCTATCCCTTTGAGATCTGCAATCTTTTTCTGTCACACTATTGGTTATCAACATTCTTTGTCATAATTCCTATCTGTGTTGCTCATAAATGCCATTTTTGTCAACCTATCAACACTGACATATTACTTTTGTTTCCCTAAGCACATGTTGGTCCCACACTTTGTGAGTTCTACAATGCAATAACTCTCAATCCTGCCATACACTAAGTCCTTTCATTTGTCAGGTTTACCATTACTACATAAGGCTCCTTTTGAAGTTCTATTGCCCTATCCCTCTACCAAAATACATTTTGGAAATGTAAATGGTTTCAATTTTCAGAACTCTTATGTCGTTGTGTCCTTGGTATAATTTCCTTTAATCTCTTTTATTATCCTTCTATTTTCCAAAAAAGAAGAAGTTTCCTTAGAGATATAAGACGATCCTCCTGCCATCTAGCATAGATTGTGTTTGCCTCGGCCATATTTGTAGTGGAAGTTTCATTCACATTTTTTCACTAGTTTAGTGCTCTTACCAAATGTAATATCTCATCCTTTAGTAATTTAAGGAGAGTATCTACGTCAATAGTTAATTTGGCACAACGCAGAACTGAAGCAAAGTGGATTTAGTCGTGTGATCTGTGAGTAAGAATGAAGTCCCTGCTAAAGAAGATATTAGGTTTTAGTGAGCAAAAGAAGGAAATGCTTTAGCAAGAAAGACCTTCAATTGAATTCAACAAGCTCAACACTACCATGCAGTGCATGTAGACAAAACCCATAACGTTCACCCTGGAACTGTTATTCGCAACCTTATTTTCAAAACGAGGTGCTACTACTATTATTAACATAGATTGTTCCCATTCAACGTGGGTGTGAATAGGTTAGCGCAGGTGGCATAAAACATAACAGTCACTTGGTGTGAAGGTTGTTGAAGAGATTGATTTACAGCCGAACAATTCTCAAAATCATTTGCTTGCATTAAAAGGTTGAGGCTTAAACAAGTAGGAGCAATAACAATTATAAAGAAAGATATCAAGTTTTTTGAAACTATTGTGAGTGGGCCATGTGTTGGTTTGACATCGAATTGCCCAAGCGTTATAGTGTACAAAATAGGGTGATATCTCTATCTTCCAAGAGGAAGGGCAATTGGTGTTTATGGAACATCATGAAACCATTCAAATGTGTCTAGAAGGGACCTCATTTAGAAGACTTTGAGTATTATATCTCTCAAAGATTGTATAAGTGTAACTCGCCAAGACTATGTGGCAAATATGCATGAACTCTTGTCGTTGATGGTGATGAGAAAATATTTGATTGTGACATAGATAAAGACTAGCAATCAGTGCAATATTAAGATATATGTTACATGAGTACGTTTGCATGTGGATACAAGTGCGATAAGGATAAAATATTTTCTACGTTTTAAATACAAGTGCTCAACAATTTTCTTAGTAAAGGAGAATTGCAAGTGTGAATCAATTTTGCAACGTGGATAAGGGGTACTAATCCCGCCCTTTTTCTCAACACATATTTTGGTATTCCACTAAAATATGTGTCATCCAAAATTGTGATCCTCTTGCAATGTAGGAAATTTTGAACATGATAGCCTTCAAGTGACTAGAAGTTGCACCAACATAATACTTGGACTCAATTCAAGTGATAGATAAATAGTTATAAATGTGATTTTGTGCATCAAAGTAGTCGAGGATAACATGTAGAAAATTGATTTTACACACAAGGATCTCAATAATGATGCGATCAAGCCAGCCATCAACGAAAGCCTCAAGTTTTGTGTTATGAGTAATTAATTCATAAATAAATAGTATATATATTTAATTAGTTAATTTAATCTTTAATATTTATGAAAGGGTATGGTCAAAAGACATGATCCAACTCCTTCATGACCAGTCAATGATTTTATAAGAAACCGTCACGAAGGTCACTGTAGCACCATTCAAATTTTATCAATAAAAACAACTACTTACTCAATACAGAATCTACACAACTACACTTGGATATTCACATTTATTCTCAATAGTGGTTTCGAAGACATGTGTTCTAGTTCGATTCCGCTACACATACTAATCATTTTTATTTTAGTCCCTCTGTGTCCATCAACTCCCTCCTACTATTGTCATCAGTCTCCTTGTCTCACGCTATGGTCACCCCGCCTGCACTCTCGTTTCCTCGAATCGTTGTTCTTCATTCACTGTTCGTCACCATTTTTTACGCTTGTTCCACTGTGTCTACTAAACCTTTGCGCTTTGTCTCTGTAACTCATCGGTCACTCTCATATTCCCTACCACATCACTATCAAAATTCTCTATCGTGCTCGATCTGCCATCATCGATTTTTGACCCAGTCCCGCTGGTCATTCGTCCCCATCGTCTTGTTATTCATCCAGCCCCCCGCCATTGTTCTTTTCATGTATTCCCATCATTCCACCTCACCCGTGCTTCATTCTTGTTGTTTCTGTCATAGACCAACTGTGGTCCAATCTGAAAGCACCAAATTCCATAATTTTCGACACGACCTTTAACCAATCGTCAATTTGTTGTTGATCAAAGGCTCAGTGTTTTAGCTAAAAAACGAAAGTGCTCAAAATTGATTGGAAACTGAATGACCGCGACTGGCCTATCGCCAGGAATCCAACGCAACTCGTTTCATCGAAAACTGAGTTAAGATGAAGAAGTTATAGTCTGTTGATCGCCATTCAGAACAGAGACATGGCAGCCCAGTCGACATGCATGGAATCTTCTTCAGTTTTTTTCCCAATGAGACTGTGACAAGTGTCACTACAAGATTCGCTAGTTTGGTTTAAGAAGGTGAAAATTTCCCAATGCCCTCCTAAAGGCTTTTTTTTTTTAATATGTGGGAGGACTGCCCAACTAGGGCTACAATTTCCAGAGTTAGAATCCACGAGAGGCGGTTAGTCCATGTCATGAAACACACATGGAATGTTGAACCCAATATCCAGCAATCTCCCCACCAACACGAGCTGAGTGAGTTTCGAACTCAAGACACGTCGCTCTGATACTAAGTTTTGGAATCATGATTTTCGTTAGACCAAAACCCGCAAACGTTACTCTCCGCTACAATCGCCAGAGATAGGATCCATGAGAGGCAGTTAGTCCATGTCGCGAAACACACGGGAGCGTTGAACCCAATGTCCAACAGGATCACCACGTGTCCCCCCTGATGTACCCCCTCTCCAAGGTGAGGTTCGAATTTCAATACTAAGGCTAGATATATTTTATATGGTGGCTAACCTAAGTTTGGGTTATGTTCATATTATTTGTGGGAATATATATATTTTTTTTATTAAACCCAAACTACAAAGTCCGCATGGTGTCATTATATACACAGACTCTAATGTTTGGTAGCATATTAAATTATGGCATATGTTATATTGGTGGCACACTATCTAAACCATAGTCCATGTTTAATTATTATGAGGAGCACATATAATATCCCGGTGGTGAACTTTATACCATAGTCGAAACATTTGAGAAGGGTCAGATGGTGCGTTATATACATTGGGTTTTGAAACAAAATTAACGCGCGGGGGTCAGGGTCGAACCCACGACCACCCCCACGCTAGCTCTTCACATTACCGCCACACTACTGTAATGGACCTTAATATCCAATGGTTTTGGGTAAAATTTGTTGTTGATTGAAGATTCCAACAGAGTTTTGGAGGGGGCCAGCCCCGCGGGTCAACCCCCTCCCCATGCAACCCTTCCACCAAACCATGGGCACGGAGTGGATTTAATTAATGGTGGAGTTAACACTTAATCCACGTTTATGCCACTAATATGGGGCTTAGTTGCTAATTAAAACGAGTTTTTGTAATATGGATAATGCGTAGTTAAGCCATTCTTATCCAACAGTTAAGTGACATTAACTTTAATTAATCCAATTCCTAATTAGCGGTGGATTTAATGGGCACCCCCAAATTCGGCGGGAATCACCAAATTGTCAGAGCTCACTGGAGTCCTCTCCAGATTTGGAGGTATATTATAGGGAAAAATTGATTAGGCCATATATTGAGCAATTTTCAACCAAATTTGGCTCAAGAATAGTCATTCCTAGCAGATTGGCATGCTATGAACACATTGGAACAGGTTGCAGAGGTAGAGGAGCAATTTTACAAAGGTTTTTGTCACCTTGAAGAATTTTGAAGCCTAGGGCCACTAGGAAGGAAGGCCATGCCTAGAGCATCTAAACGCCAAATTGAGTAAATGAATAGTCATTTCTGATAGATTTTGACATTTTGAACTCATTGGAGTGTGTTTCAGAAGAATTGTATGCATGTAAACAACAATTTGAGCACTATTGAGCTAATATAGAGGCCCAAGCCATGGAAGCTGGACCAAGGAGAAGTAGCCCAGGAGGGGTGAACTCCTTCATCAAAAATATGTTTTAATGGATTAATTGTGATGGTTTGTTGTTATTTAAGTTGCTATTATTCAAGATTTTAAATTCATACTTTATGCTCTTAAATTCACTCATAAAACTCAGTTTAATTACCCGTTTAACACACATAACAACCAAGGAAACATATGTACATCAAGCATAACATCAAAAAGTAAATTTTAAATATGAGGTTGAAATTAGCACAAAAAAACTAACATTCATAATTAGATCAGCTTGGTATCAGAGCTTTGGTTGAAATGCAAGGTTATTTGCTTGATAGTTGCTTGAGTTTTGTGCAAGTTTAATGGTTGCAAATTTGTGATGCCGATAAGGTTAAAGTTGCAGAAAGGTGAAGGGAAATTGTTGATTACAAGTCCCGAGATTAGGACCAGAAGAGGGAGAGATATAAGAGCACCATATTCACCCAAAATTCCACTCATAGTTGCACTTGAAGAACCTCAAGTTTTGTCTCAAGAAGTTGAGATTGAAGAGGTACAAATTGCACAAGAAGCTGAGTTGATTGAAGAGGTACAAGCATCAGAAGTTGAGCTTGAATCCATAGCCATAATGTAAGGTGTTGGAGAGACTCAAGGACATTCAGAAGAGGAATATGTCAAGAGAGACTTCAAAGACATAAAAAGGATGGTTAAATTTATGTTTGATGTATTTACTGTTGGGATGGCAGGAGAAGGTTCTAAGCCTCCATATGGAGAAGGAACTTCAGATGGTAAGAAGGATGAAGAGAAGAGTTCAAAGGTTAGTGGAGGAAAGCCACCTCCATCTCCACCATCTTCATCATCCTCATCATCCTCATCAACATCGTCTTCCACTTCCACCACAAAAACCATTCACACTCACTCAAAAGCCACAAAAGGAAAAACACCCTTTTACTCAAACTAGATTGCAAATTTGAGCTTCCAATGTATAATGGTGAGGTAAATGCAGAAAGATTGGTCAATTGGATACGTAAATTGGAGGTGTACTGTAGGACTAAGAACCTTCATGAAGAAGACATAAAGATTTAATTGGATTCTTTGACAATGGAAGGATCTGCACTTGTATGGAAGGAAGCAAGGACTCAAGAAGAGATCAAAAAACTACGGTAAGATTTCTATGTCTTGGTCAAGTTTCATTGTTGCCATTAAAAGGAAATTATATCCCTTAGCTTACATGCAAAAGGCTGTTATGGATTGGCAAAATTTTAGATAGTTAAAAGGGAAAACTGTGCAAGATTATACCCATGAGTTTAGGAGAAGAGCTCTTATTTTGGGTATTGATTTATATTCTCAAGAAACTTTGTTAAAGTATGTTGGGGGTTTGCACAATTACCTTAGGCACACTATACTCATGTTTAATCCCACAAACATAAATGAAGTTTGTGTTCAAGCCACACACTTAAAGGCAAGAGAGAAACAAAACATAGATGAGAAAATTGAAAGTGAGGGTAAAGGAAAAGGAAAATTTTATTGAAGAGGAAAAATAAATAGCTCTGTAAAAAGAGAGAAAGAAAAACTCACATGCAAAAACTATTCAAAGACTGGCTATGATGAAGACCATTGTTGGAAACTTAATCCAGAAATGAAACCAAATAAACTGAAAGTCAAAGAAAAGGGTAAAATTGTTGCTATAGTTGAACATGACTTAGGGTGAGATTCGGGAGACGAGACAAAGATTACAGCCATGGGTTTGAAAGTTACATATATTTCAAGCACTAGTTCTTCAAAATGTTCAAATTATACTCATGATGAAGATACAATAATATAAATTTTCCATATTAGAGTTGTCTCTACACATACCAAGATTATTACACTTTTTGATAGTCGGTCACAAGCTAACTTGATTTCCGAATACTTGGTTAAGCAACTAGGCCTTGAAACTATTAGACATCCAAGACCATATCCTTTGGTTTGGATATGAAAGAATGAAAACTTGCAGGTTACAAGGAAGTGCTTACTAAGATTCACCATCAATTCAAACTTTATTGATGAAGTTGAACTTGATGTGGTGCCGCTTGAGATATCACGTATTGTATTGGGAAGTCCTTATTTATGTAATAGGAAAGCAATATTTCATCGCCATGAGAATAAGTATCACTTGTTTAAATATGTTATTGAGTACATAATTAGAGCACATAAGAAGAAGACAAGTTTGTCTCTTATACATGCAGGAGAAATGAAGAGGATAGAGAATGCGAGTCAGAATTTGACATTGTTGATGATAAAACAAATAGATGTTTTGAATCAAAACTTTCAAAAATATGCTTATGCTTGTAATGAGTTGTTTCAAGATTTTAATAGGCTGCCTTTGAAAGAAGGTGAACAAGATGAAAATAATTTGTAGCAGTTAACATCAGCGTTGAGCAGTGTCGGAAATAAGATGTCGGTGCAGAAGAGTGCAAAGTTCAAAGAAAAAGCGACAAAGCAGCTTGAAAAAGAAGGCATGGGTTCCACAAATGCTTATTGTTGGCTTCCAAAAGGTGCATGGAAATGGCGAAGATACTTGGTGAAGAGTCAATGCAAGTACAAAGAAAAAACAACTAAAAATCACCATGGCGAGAGTGTGCAAGGTGAGACAATTTTTAAGTTTCCTTTGATTGGTGACCAAAGTAGGAACAAGATGGTTTATGCAAGAATAGCTTGCTGTTCTGCAAATTCACAAAAAATGCAGCATGACAGTGTTAATGACAACAAGAGAAGGTCGCAAGAATCAATGAAAAAGTTGACTTTTTGTGAAAAGCTCCAAATGATGAAATTGGGAAAATTTCAGTGGATAGATACTCGAAGGGTGAGGGAACAATACCCTCATCCACATGATCAGTAATCAGAGAGATTTTGGGGTCCAAAAGGATTCTAGTGGGGAGGAATGATCAGAGGCTCAGTATTTTAGCTCAAAATGAAAGTTCTCAGAATTGATTGGAAACAAAACAAGCGCAACCGGCCCGTCGCTAGGAATCCAATGCAACTCGTTTTGTCAAAAACCGAGTTTGGATGAAGAAGTTATAGTCTGCTGATCGTCGTTCAGAATAAGCAAAATTTTAAAAAAAAATTGCAGAACAGGTACAGGATGATGACATGGCAGGCAAGTCAGCATGCAGGGAATCTTATTCAGTTTTTTCTTAATCAGACTATGACAAGTGTCACTCCAGGATTTGCTAGTTTGGTTTGAGAAGGTGAAAATTGCCTAATGTCCTCCTAAAGTCCTCCTAAGGTTGAATTCATATTTTTTTTTTGTGGGAGAACTACCCAACCAGAGGTCGCCACGTGTCCCCCCTAGTGGACACCCTCTCCAAGGTCAGGTTCGACTTTCAATACTAAGGCTGGATATATTTTATATGGTGGCTAACCTAAGTTTGGGTTATGTTCATATTATTTGTGGGCATATATATATATATATATATATATATATATATATATATATATATATATATATATATATATATATTTAATAAACCTAAACTACAAAGTTCGCATGGTGGCATTATATACACAGACTCTAAAGTCTGGTGGAATATTAAACTATGGCATATGTTATATTGGTGGCGCATTATTTAAACCATATTCCATGTTTAATTATTATGAGGAGCGTATATAATATCTGAGTGGTGAACTTTATACCATAGTCGAAACATTTGAGAAGGGTTTGATGGCGCATTATATACATAGGGTTTTGCAACAAATTAACGCGTGGGGGTCGAGGTCAAACCCACAACCACCCCCACGCTAGCTCTTCGCCTTACTGCCACACTATCTCCATGGATCTTAATATCCAATGGTTTCAAGTAAAATTTTTTGTTGAGTGAAGATTCCAACAGAAGTTTGGAGGGGGGCTCGCGGACCAGCCCCCTACCCATGCGACCCTTCCACTAAACCATGGGCACGGAGCGGATTTAATTAATGGCAGAGTTAATGCTTAATTCATGTTTATGCCACTAATTCGCAACTTAATTGTTAATTAAAACGAGTTTTGTAATATGGATAATGCTCAGTTAAGCCATTCTTATCCACCAGTTAAGCGCGTTTAACTTTAATTAATCCAGTTCCTAATTATCGACAGATTTAGTGGGCGCCCAAAATTTGGCGGGAATCACCAAATTGTCAGAGCTAACTCGAGTCCTCTCTAGATTTGGAGGCAGATTCTAGGGAAAAATTGATTAGGCCATATCTTGAGCAATTTTCAACCAATTTTGGCTCAGGAATAGTCATTCCTAGCATATTGGCATGCTCTGAACACATTGGAACATGTTGTAGAGGCATAGGAGTAATTTTACAGAGGTTTTTGTCACCTTGAATAATTTTGAAGCCTAGGGCCACCAGGAAGGAAGGCCATGCCTAGAGCATCTGAAGGCCAAGTTGAGTAAATGAATAGACATTTCTGATAGATTTTGACATTTTGAACTCATTGGAGTATGTTTTAGGAACATATGGTGCATGTAAACATCAATTTGAGCACTATTGAGTTAATACAGAGGCCCGAGCCATGGAAGATGGACCAAGGAGATGTAGCCTAAGAGGGGTGAACTTCTTCATCAAAACTATTTTTTAATGGATCAATTGTGATGGTTTGTTGTTCTTTATGTTGCTGTTGTTCGACATTTTAAATTCATATTTTATGCTCTTAAATTCACTCATAAAACTCAATTTAATTACATTTTTGACACACATAACAACCAAGGAAACATATGTACATCAAGCATAAGATCAACAAGTAAATTTTAAATCTGAGGTTGAAATTAGCACAATAAAACTAACATTCATAATCGGATCAGTAGTCGTTCCACGCATCGTTCTCTCCATTTCCATTTTATATGACCAACCCCTTCCACCATCTGACATTTTCCCAACTAGACCATTGACACATTCACCATGTTCCCCATTGTTTTCCTCGTTGACCATCGACGTTGATTCCACCTTTTGTTCCCAGTCATCATCCTTTGTGTTATGATATAGATATATATAAAATTATATATATTCATATAATTTAAATATATTATTTACTGCATTTTTTATAAATAAATAAATTAATTAATAGTATATAAATAGTTAATTATAAACTTAATTACTTATATAATAAAATTAATTATTATTATTATTATTATTTAAATAAGGAAAGTGGGTTTGGATAAGAAAAAAAATCAACTCAAAATGGGGAATAATAATGACGATGCAATTCAAAAAATATCAAGAAGAACTCAATAAAGCACGACGTCACCTCGACAATGTTGAAAAAAAACAGGCAGAGTTAGGAGAAGGTCAATATAGGATAATTGTAACTCAAGAGAAAATGACAAACGATATTAAAAAAATAGATATCATTTAGAGAATGTTGCTAAGAATGCAAAACTAGTTAATGGGAGGGGTTAGTTCATTTTTTAATCCTTTAATTACTCAAGAACCAACACAAAGTCCCAAGACTCCATAAAGTGAAGGTTTCCCAAATAATAAAATTTCGCAAACGCATCATGAAATTCCGCAAATGCCACAAATACATTTCTTAGGTAGCTAGTACTATACAAAATTATGAGAAAAAGACTATCAGAAAATTAAGAAGGAACTGCCTGAGGCTGGCAAAGCGTGAGACATGGAGATGATAGTGGAGGGGGAATGGTGACAATGGAAAGAAGGATTTGATGGACATAGAGGGACTGAATGAACAGTGCGTACTATGTGTAGCGAAATCGAACTAGAACATGTGGCTATGATACCAATATAACGAACAAGGTTCATATACGCAGCGGAATAATTCAGAAGAACTGAAATATGTAAGTATCTATTGTAGGACAAATAGTAATTGTATATACGATTTGTCGAATGTACAAAATATGTGTGAAATTATTACAATGAGGGCTCGCTTATATACCTAGGAAGATGCCCTTTCATAAATAGTCATGTCTCTAAGGCATGCCTCTTTATTACTAACTAACTAAATATGAGTTAATTAATTATTTTAATTGTTTTTATATTTATATTTACATTTATTATTATATGAATTATATTCATAACATTCTCAACTTCTCAAGTCCTACATGAAATCCAACTAGTTTTGATTTTCAAAAATCGTCAGAGGTCCATCTCATAAGTCCATTGCTGCAGATATTTCAGTGATCTCTTAAACTTGACAAACTTTAGCGAGTCTTTATCATGGACATGGCGCAACAAAAGAGTTGTAAGACCTTCTCTGTAGAGAATAGAGCATATAATGCATTGACACCACAATTTTCCAATTCTATCCCTATTGTGCTTTTCCAGTTGGAGTTGGAACTCTTCAATTATTGAACTCAAGTTGTCTAGAAAATGGCTCGAATTGGTGAAGTATTAGAGCTCCTGAAAACTTTGATACAATCTACTACACATGACACAGTGAAAATCAACAAAACCTCTCTTGCCGACATTAGAATCTGTCTACAAAATGCACAAGAAAAGATTGTTTTTTTGCACCTTGACTCTCAACTACAACAAGATGAGTTAAAGTAGAAGAGTCATCATTTTGAACTAGTTTTTGTTCAAAACAATTCTCTATTTGAGTTTGAGAAAGACTCCCATCAACTTATAGAAAGTGATCAAATCAATGAAGTTGAGATTGATTCACATCCAATGCCAACTTCAGGAGCAAACTTTGCTTGAAGATGAAAGGTCCAGCCTGCTCTTCCTAGGACGATCATCTGACCTTGGGAAGAAGTTGTTAATAACAAGAACATAATCGGTCTTAGATATGATAAGGATGTGTGCTTTCATATTCTGGACTATTCCAAGCCCATCCAATTTAAAAGTGTTGGGTTTCTTTAAGGCAACTCAATTTCACCTACTGATCCTCTTCCATATCAGCCACAAATTGTCATATTCCAACATTTTAATTGAGTTGTCCATGTGATTCGTGTGGGAATTGCCATAAAAATACTTGTTGGGTGTCATTTTTGTACTCATTTCCTACGTTTTCTTCCCTCATTTCGACCCTTTTGACCTCCAACTTTGGGACTATCTTTTCCTTTTTCCTTTTTCCTTATTATAAAACAGTGTAACTTTACTGTGTTTATTATCTTGTTGTTCTCATGAATTATTATGATGTATTGTTTCCTTTTCGTGGCTAACTAGGGTGAATATTAGAGGAAGTTCTTTGGTCCTTTTTCTACTCTTTCAGATACCACTTTAAGCACAAGAGACCCAGAATATATAGGCACATAGAACCAGTTGGGAGCATGTTGTTACAATGTGTTGTTATGTGGCGCTGCTACCTCACGAAGATTCAACACCTCCATTGTCATGACCTCTATTGTTACACCACGATGTTGTTACACTGCAATGCTGTTACAGGCCCGTTGTTACAGTTGCGTTGTTGATTGCATATTGTCAACTTCCGAATGTTGATATGTCTTCAAAAGCTGTTACGCTACAGCTGTCGCATTCCAATTACAGTTGTAGGAGTCATTAAATATCGTCATTTAGAATAACAACTTTAGGCAGTTTTTATTGAAATCAATATTTTCTTAGTCAAGACTCTATTGAGGGGATCAGTTGTAACTATAATTACTTTATTTTGATCATCATGAGAATCGTAAGATTTTCATGACTGATCTATTCCTCATTTTCTTGACATGTAACTTTTATATAAGCACTCAAACCTCTAAGGTCAGAGGGTTAGCACTGAACAATATCATCATTTTGACTCTATAATTTTGCTCATCATAATACAAAATATTGTATTGTTGATGTTACATGTGTTGACAGATTTAATTCTTATTTAGTTTCTGTTAGCCACCTGTAATATTTGTTATAGCAAAAGGTGGCTAAGACTTTTTTGAGCCTTCAAAGAACAAATTTTATTACTAAAAAGTGTTGGCTCTTGAAGACTCTTGAAGGCCCCATGCCTCTGTCCGAAATCTTCATTACTGTTCCCATTTTATACTCAGAAATTATGTTAATTTCATGAGAAAGGACTGCTGAAAAACCATCATTTTCCCCCTTCTCCCACTCAAAACTAACCTTCATTTGCTCCCATTTTTCTCCATAAAATTCCTCTATTTTTTCATGAGTTTCCTTCTTCCATTCATGAAAATCCACTTTGTAAGGTTTAAAACCCACTTTTTAGCCTTACCAAAACACTCGAATCCCTTTAAAAACATTGAAAAATCATAAAAATTTCATGTTCTTTATTACAGGGTTTAGCCCCTTTGGCTAAACCCCCTAACCACTTCCCCACATGTGCCCTTGCCATAAAAACCAGGCGCTAGTCTCATCAGCTCTTATCGCATCGGAAATAAATCAACGAGCGCAAGTCTTTTGCCATGTTCCGAAACTCCGATGCGATTAGCCTTTGGATTTAAAACCCCCGATCTCATTATCTTTTCATATAACCTGTGGGCCCGCCTTTGGCGCTTAAAACCTTGTAATATATTTTTCCCCGACGTTATTTTTTCTTTGTAAAACCCAAAAACCCATTTTCCAAAGTTTTGATCTAAAAATCCAAATCACGTGTTAAATAAAAAATGGTTAGATTAAAAAGACCGATCATGCAATCGCATCAGAAAAAAATTCAAATGGGTTGATTGAAAAGGCCGCATCAAAACTTCCGATGCGATTAAGTCCCATATCCATAGTCCCCGGTCCTTTGCTTTCTTTGAAAAAACCAAGTGTAAAATCCGAAACTCTTATCGCATCAGAAAAGTTTTAATGGGTTGATTGAAAAGCCCAGGGCCGAAGGCTTGACCCCGATTAGCCCCTATATACATGAGCCCGGGGCCTATCGGAGGTCTATATAAAACCAGGCCCGCAACCAGGCGCCCAATCGCATCGGAACTTTCCTTTGGCGCGGTTTAAGTGTTTACCACCATCGATTACGATGTCTCGATCGCGCAATCGCATCTACCTTTTCCCCGATCGCGCAATCGCATCGGCCTTTTCTCCAATCGCGCAATCACATCGCCTCACTCCCGACTGCCGATTGCGATTTCCCCCGATGTCTCACCCGCCGTCGATCTGATCTGCAGGTTGACAGTCTGCAATTAATCGCATTGCAACTTTCGATCAGTGCAGTTGCTCGCCACCCCCGAATGCGATCCCCCGATTGCGATCCTTCGATTGGATCTGGATCGTCCATGTGTCCAGATCGGACGGTCTAAAATCACTACGTCTTATTCTTCTCCCCGCTCTACTTTTTTTTCTCGTCTACACAGATCTCCACCGTTGGATGAAGCCATCCAACGGCCACGCCCTCTCACAACGCCCTCTGAAGCAGTTTACCAAATAGACGCAGGATTTTGTAATTTTTGTGTGTTTTTTGCAGGATCTAATGGATTTCAAATGTTTTAAAGGGAAAATCAAAGCCAAAGGATGACGATCTTTCAGGCTTTGTTTATTAAAGGGATCCATTTAAAAGGTTTCGATACCACGATCCGTCGGCGCATCATGAGGCGTTGATACCATAAGAAACCTGCGCGGCCTGCACATCAACAAGACACAGTGAAGATTAATATAATCAAAGAGTATCAGTTTTTGAAGACATAGCATGGCAGAATGAAGATTGAAGACAGATTTGGGAATTATGGCTAAGAATGATTATCAAAAGCCTAATTCCCAGAATTAAAACACAATTAAAATAAAATCATAAGTGTTTAACAAGAAGAAAGGCCTCCACCGCCACATTTGAGGCGAATTGATTCCTCGGCTACCACAGAGCCACCTATTGCCTCAAACCATTCAAACAGAGGCCGAAGTTATTGATTAAGAAAATATCTGCCTCACAGCGCAGCCAAGCAATTAATTCCACTAAAAAAACTAATGCAAACAAATATCAGCGAAGTTATTTCGTCCTGGATAGAGCCTAAAAGTCAATAAAGCTCCCACCGAGCTTTGATATGAATTGTAAAACAGTTAATACAGTGAAACACCTGTGAACTTCGTCATCGAGCCCTTTTGAAAGGTCGAGAAGTCATCACTCTATATTAATTGTCCTTAAGATCTTTTATTAGATATCACCTCCTCATCCTTCTATAAATACTTCTGTAGAAGATGAGAAACTGTTGGTTGGTTGGTTGTTGTTTGATCACCAGTTGTAATACTGAAACTCTCTGAAATAAATACATAGTCTGTTGAAGTTGAAGAAGAAATTGAAGTCCTGGAAGCCCTAATGATGTTGTTGCATGCTTGTGACTGAGAAGGCTCTATCATTGGATCCATGAGCTTGGCTGTTGGTGACGTATTCTGAACTGTTTAATGTTTTTCCCCTGTTTTCATTATGTTCCATAACTTCTTACTACAGTAGGATGAAAGTTTTAGGCTAAGAAATGACTCTTGGAAGCACCTTAGACCTGTTCATCCTTCACTGTTTTATGTTTTCTTCTGCTGAAGTATTTTAGAGTCTTTAATCTCTCTCTTTAGTCTTCATGCTCGTTTATTTCCTTAATAGTTCTAATAGTTGGTTTCAAATATTGATTTATGGTTCTCCTCATTGTCATGGTTACTTTAAAATTGTTATTGAAGCTCATGAGTTACTGGTATACATGACTTGCAAGAGGTCTCTGCTTTGATCTTGCCCTTTGTCCTCACTTAAACAAGCTATTTAAAAATCGTTATAATTAAGTGGATCCAACAAGCTTTAGGTTTTCCTCTTCTAAAGCACCAATTACTGTGCTGAATCTTTATGTTTAAGTCATTTGAAATAAAATCTTTGAGGAAATAAAAGTTCTTAATCTTTAAGATTTTCATTTTTAAAAGTTTGTTTGAAATGTTGTTTATTTAGTTTGATTGTAGAATTTATGGTTAGCCTTGTCTACCAAATAGCTCTTTATTATACAAGTTGTGCTTTCAAATTCCCTTTGTTTGAGGATTAAAACTTCTCTTTCCAAATCATTAATGTTCATCTCATTCCAAAAACAAAAGGATCTTGTGGCCAAGTCAGATTTGCCCTCTGATATCCCATATCCATTGATGAGTATGTTATGACCTATTCTTGACTCCATTGCCCAATGAACTAGATGTTTCTCCATTCTATGTATCCGTCCTAGACCGTTCATGTTCTGCCGTGTCAATTCAATCCAACCAAACAAACAAACAAACACCTACACTTAATAACTAGTCTAAAACCAATACTCAAAGAACACAAGATAAACCTTTGCAAACAAATATTCGAGAGATCCCTCTCTGAGAACAGGAGGACTAGATCCCGAGACTCTAAAGATTGGTTCTGATGTTGCCTTGTCTTTTGATTTGCCAAACTATCAAAACACGGGACACCAACCGCTATCTCTCCGCGCCCGTTAGGAGGAAGGGTCATCCTTCTTAATAGGACTCATTGTTAATTTAGCTGTAGTATATTTCATATTTTCTTCTGTGTAATTTTGGAGTGATATTGTTGTTGTGTTGGTTGTAAGTAGATCTGCTTCAGTTTAAGGTATTTATTATGTTGTTACACAGATTCAATTAGAAATACCAGCTGGTGTAGTTATCATGTGGCGTGTTAGATACCAGTTTATCTGAAGTGTGATTACATTCTTGTAGATCCCTTTTTATTCCTGCATGAGTTTTAATTTTCAGCAATTGGTTCAACAACAATTCCTTCTTGTTTTATTTCTGCTTCTAGTATGATGTATCGACACAGATAGTGCAACTGCCATTGAAATAAAATGTTTCCTTGGATTGATAATTTATGTGTACCGTATTATTCATTTAGCAGTGATTAAAATAGTTCAACAATACTCATCATTCAAACAGATGCTTCAGAAACAAGGCTCTTGTAAGAACAAAAATTCACCTTGGATGGATCGCTTCTTGGCAACGGGCTTCAACAAACAATAATATATTTCGGTCATACCACATCATTTGTTCTCGAGTATTGAAATATCTTGCAGTTGATATTTCTTCATCTTATCACCTTTTATCTCATAGGGGGGATTAATGGTTATCTACAAGCTTTAAAAATGCATCAAGTGAGACTGAGGCATAGCCTAAACATGTTGCCTGAGCCTAGTGTTAGAGTCGGCAATACCTAGATTTAGAGTTGTATCCAAAGACAAAGTCATGCCCCACGAACATGGCTTTTGGTTGGTGGCCTTCCTTAAACCATCACGGGTGAAACCTTAATGGTCTCCCACATTTTCAAAGCATTAGGGAGCACTTCCACTAGCATAAGCCTTCAGCTTCTAGCCAAATTTGGAATTGTTCCGGGAACTACATCAAGTGTTTTAGTGTTGGTGGTCAACCTTAAACCACCACCAGTTGAGACCTCAATTTCTCCAACCTTACACCATCATTTAAGAGAGCACAATTAGCTAATTTCTACCATGCATTTTTTTGCATTTTTTGTATTTCATCTCTCTTTGGACTCGATATATAGCCCTTCGCATTCGCGGGACGGGGGGGGGGGGGTGTTTGACACCTAATCCGCTAAGGGTTATGGTGTGGAATGTGAACAGATGGAGGAGACCAAGAGACCACTTGGAATATCAAAACTAAGGGTCATAAGACTGTATTAATATGTATATATTTGTGGATAATATGCATTCAGAGATTATCATATCTAGTCTATTTTGTATGTGGTTTAACAAACTCATATATTAATTATTTTAATAACTAATAATAATTTTAAATATATTTATAGTTTAGTTATTTTTTTTATGATTTTATTTAATCTTGGCAATGTCAGATGTATCATGGAGTAAGTGTTTTGATGTATGGATTGACACATATCTATGCTTACCAACCATTTAATTTATATGGATATGCTACTATATTTTTTTGTCAATAACACATTGTAAAACAAAGTGGATCTTCTCATCTTTAATTTATTATTATCAATTTTCAATGTTTATTTCATTAAAATTATATAGTGCAGCATGGTTCTTCTTTCATTAAAAACTAATAAGAAGACAAATGTACCCATTGTTAAGCAATTTGATACATGTATTTGGACAAGTTGGGAAAGGTTGAAAAACAAATAGCATTTTTGAATTCTTTCATTTAATTTTATGAAGTATAATTTCCAAACTCCATTAAGTATAACTTTTAGTTATCATATCGGCTTCAAGAAATCCCTGCGAATAATTTATCAAACTCTATTGATATGGTAGATTTCTGCCATTGCGCGCTCTCCCTATGGTGACTATCATGGGAGGGAACGACAATCCTTCCTATAGCCGGATTGTCTCAAAGGGACAAACTGCTAGCAAGAAAAAAAAAATGTAACTTCCATTGGAGCAAGTCCAATGCATGGACAATCATAACTACAACTGGCAGTGAAATAGGCCAAGAATCGAAGACCAGGCATATGTTTATTAAAGGCAGCTACAAGTATGAAATATTAAGTTCGTTCTACCAAGGTTGGAGAATTCATTAAGTACATGCCTAAGTATTCACTCATTGGTAAGTTCCCCAGAATCTAGGCTATAGAGAAGGATATATAAAGATGGATATAGATCAAATGGAAGTCAAAGGGACTGATCAAGCTCGAACTTGGTGCCCATGGATTTTTTACGATTTTTTTTCCAATCTGATAGATCGAGACAAAGTTTTTAAAAATTGACCGCACTTCTTCAACTCCATTGGATCGTACCTTCAATAGTGAATAGAGAGATATGATCTAGATAAAGAATATTTCACTGTATCTCCAGTATGGATTCACATGTATTCGCTACCAAGAGAATTTTGAGAGGAGGAGACTTTAGCAAGAATCGAGAATGCCTTCAAGTAATATTTTAAAGCATCCAAAGCTATTAGATAGGGAAAATATACCTCTTATGATTGCATATGCATGTATATGAATATCTGAGAGCCCCTCTCGGAATCCTTCGACATATACTTTCAAGATTAAGTACAGAAGCAGATAATTGATTATTGATGTAGGGGATAAAAAATATGCTAAAAAAATTAAAGTGTTCAAAATATTCCGAACATAGCGTCAAATTGTATATCTCGTCGTTTTGATTCCAACGACGTTTGAATCGCCTAAATCTGACATCGTATGAGGAAGTTATCATGTTCTGAATTTTTTTGAAAATAGTAAAAAAGTAAACTTGCAGGGTTGACTGTGCAGTGTACAGATGCCACGTGGCAGGCTGTATGTTGGCATGTTGCTAATTGCTAGTTTTTGTAGCATCGAATGTGTTGTAGCCACGAAATTTGGTAGAGAGGCCATAATACATGAGACCTCCAAAACCTAGAAATCGTTTATGGAAATTCCACCTATAGATGGCTTAGTTAGATTATTAACCGATTTTTAAATATTTCCGAAGTCTAAACTTAGGGAATATGGTTAATTAATCATAATTAATTAATTCAAGGTGATAATTCTCTAGAAACTCACACGAATCGAATTCAAGATGATCTTAGCCATTGATTAAGATTTAATCTTGGTCATTGAAGTCCCTAAAAAGGATTATAAGAAGAAGTCGATGGGCACTTGGAGAAGATACACTAGAGACACTTGAGAAGTTCAATTTCCTTGGAAAGTCAATTTCTAGAGAGAAACAACAATTTTCGGAAAGCTAGAGATTGAAGCAGAGATAGTGAGGGGCAGGGACAGTTATCTAGAGGATTTTTTCTATATCCAGAGAGGCAACAACAAGTGACAAAAGTGATCCATGCAAAGTAGCGCAGGAACTGCATAGTAGATGAAGCAGAGCAATTCGATTAACTGGGGAGGAAGTCGATTCAGCTTCCATAGGCTGGGAAAGTCTTCTAAAGGGATAGATAATCACTTACAACAACAGAGACAAGCTAGACGACTTACTCAGAGGCATATTTGAGCCACACGTGTGAGAGGCAGCGCAAGGACTGCACAGAGAGCCTACGCAGGGGTTTGGACAACCAGTTTTTCTGGAGAAGCTAGTGACGGGATTTCTTATGGGGTGAGAGAATTTTCTCTTTAATTATTTATGTCAGATACTTGTTGTTTGGATTTCCAGTCAGGCATCCATAGGCTGTACTCAGATTTCGCTACTACATAATAATAAAACCCTCAGTTGTTGCACTTGTTTTCCCAATTTGGGTTTTTCTAGGAACGATTGTCCAAAAATAATGATGTTATTTTTATGTTATGTGTGTGTGTGTGTGCGTGCTAGTATTTTCTCAGTTTCCAATGCTAATATTTTCCGCATTTTTATTTGTGAATGTTGTATTGTGATTTATTTGATATTTGTTGTAGTAGAAAAATTGTTAAAATGATTAACAATTAGAAAAATAATTTCCAGTTACTGCAATATGATTTTATTTTTGAATTTTTCACATGGTATTATAGCGTAAGTGATCAGCCGAGAAGCTCAGAAGCGAAAGAGAGAATTTCGCTGCTTAAAGGGAGTAGCAGGTCGAAATTCTTAGAGGCAACATAGTGCTCAGACAGGTAGACCGAATTACTGAGGCAAAATTTTGATTTTCAGTTGCGGGGTTGCAAAAAAGAGGAGTTTCCTGAGTTAGTGATTCCAATAGTCAGAGGGAGAAGTTGTAGCTCAGATTTTCGTTGAGCAGATTCCTTGGTTGGATGCAGAGGGTTTTGAGCAACTAAACTGGCATTGGGTGGAAGAGAAAATCACACACAACAGAGGGCCTTGCAGTCTAATAAGTTCGCTTTTTATAGGAAAATTGGTAGTAACAGCTAGCAAATTTGCGCATTCCATAAGGGTGTGCAAGTAGTAGAGCAACAACCAAGTAGAAGGAAAGAGGGGGTTTTCGACAAATTTTTAGATGGCCACAATCGGGCTTAGAGACCAGGATAGGTAAGAGGGTTCCTCCAACTATGATCTGGATGGCCAGGATGTACTTCCTGTTGGATGAATATGGCCTGAAGCTTTACATAGACAGTGTTGTGGTAGTTCCCCAGGATGTGGATCAACTAAAATAATATATGAAGGAAATGGAAAAGGCGAAGCGGTTGATCCTGGATGGAGTCTGGGACCATATAGTCTCACACATAGCTGGCAAGGATACTGCCAAAGAGATGCAGGATACTCTATCCACGCTATATTAGGGTACTTTCGAGTAGCGGAAGATGTTATAGAAGAAAATCTGAGATTCATCAGGATGCAGAAGGGGGAAGGCATAAATCCCTTCCTCGCCTGGATTCAGGAGGTCGGAGACCAGCTTGCATATGTTGGGGTAGTGCTCAAGCTTCAGAGATATTGCAATTGACACTAAACAATGTCTCAGAGGATTAGTAAGTCTTCGTACAAAGTATATTGGCCAGAGACAAGCTACCGAAAGGGGAGATAATGTGGTCTAACTTACAACATGAGGAGTTGAGATGAGCTTTGCTGAAGAGCTCTACCAGTGGTAACAACAGTAGCAGCGGATCGAAGGGGGTGAAGGAGGAGGAGAATGTTGCCCTCGCATCAAAGGGTCCCATCTAGGGGCAGTGGGATCAAAGAAGGAAGAAGAAGGAGCTGTCAAAGATCAAGTGCTTCAGATGCAGTGAGCTTAGTCACTACATCACATAGTGTCCTATAAGGAATAAGGACATGCAGGAGAAGCAGGACCAACATGCAGCGTCAGTTGAGATCGACAAGTTGTCCTCCAGGTTGGAGGAAGGCTTCGTGATGTCGGCAGCTATACCTCCAGGAGTGAGGTGGGGTGACTTGGAGTTGTAGCCCCAAAGAGGTACATATTTGGGCAGGGTCCTCGAGGAGTCCACCTCATGGATCATTACCTAGGTACAGTGGCCCATAATATTCAGTAGCCGGATGGATAAGTGTCAGGATATGCAATCAGATTCCAGAGTGACAGTTGTAGAATAATTGCAGTTAGATGCTCGAGAGTGCAATAAAGAGTTGGCATCAGTGCAAAATGGCATAGTGCAGAGTCAAAAACAACACAGATTCTTCAAAGGCAATTTAGAGACTAGTAGTAGTCAAAGACTTGCGAGACAGATGCATCATACTGAACACAATTTATTCAGTATTTCAGATGCTTCTTAGTTGCAGTTGTTGCAATTAAAACAACAACAGATGAGAGGGAGTTGCAGTGCAGATCTAGTGTTGGCAGCAGTATATTAGCGTTAGTAGCATTAGTAGCAACACAGATGCAACATTAGATTTTTACAATGGTTGGTGGGCAATGGCAGAGAATCATAGTGGCTAGACATCATCATCGTGATAGGAGATGATATAGAGACAAAGTGTTGTTGGAGGGTGTGCAGTACTAGAAGACAGTCCTCAGTAAGAGGGAGTGTTAGTTTTTGTAGCATCGAATGTGTTATAGGAGGGAAATTTGTTGGTTAGGTTAGAATACACGAGATCTCCAAAACCCATAAATTGTTTCTAAAAATTCCACTTAGATATGGATTAATTAGATTATTAACTGAATTTTAAATATTTCCTATGTCTAAACTTAGGGAATATGGTTAATTAATCATAATTAATTAATTCAAGGTGAGAATTCTCTAGAAACTCACACAGATCGACTTCAATATGATCCTAGCCATTGATTAATATTTAATCTTGGTCGTTGAAGTCCCAACAAGGGATTATAAGAAGAAGTCGATGATAACTTGGAGAAGATACACTAGAGACAATTGAGAAGTTCAATTTCCTTGGAAGATCAATTTCGAGAGAGAAAAAGTAGTTGCCGGAAAGCCAGATATCAAAGCATAAACAATGAGGGGTAGGGACAATGATCCAAAGGAAGTTTTCCTGATCCGAAGAGGCAACAAGAAGTGATAGAAGTGATCCACATAGAAGCAGCACGGGGACTGCGTAGTAGTTGAAGCAGAGCAGTTTGATTTAGCTGGGGAGCAAGAAGATTCAACTTCCAGAGGGCTAGAGAGTCACTTCCAGCAACAAAGACATGCTAGATGACTTTCTAAGAGGTAGATTCTCAATTCAACATGAATTTAGAAATTTGATTTTGAGGAATATTCTCTCATAAATCAATTTCTATTTTGCATTTTAAAATCCGAATTTATGAATGCATAAAGTATTTTCACCCAAAAACACTCATTACCTAGACCTCAATAGACTTTCCATAGGCATGGTACATCTCGAAAACTAGTCACAAAATCCTCCTGGATCATACCTCCCCACAAAAGAAAGATTTTGGTCCACCAAAAGCTTAAGGAGTTGAACTTGATTCTGATACCAAGACATTGATTTTCTGCAGAATTAGGTACAATTCGATTACAGAGACAAAGAATTTGTTCTTCCTGTTTATGACAACATGAAAAATGACCTTCATCTCCACTCTCTGTTTGCAATTTTTTGAAATAAACATGTCACTATGTTTGCAATTGAATTGAATTTAGTTATCTCATAACTTTCGAGATAAGTTGGTTCATGCATCATATACAACTGAAAAGAATTTGTATGTTGTATTGAAAAATTTGCATGTACCTGCTGCAACTAAAACTTAAATCGATGTTGAAATCCAAGGTGAGGAAAATTGATCAACAACAAAGTGACTCCCCCAACATTCATGGCACGTAAGTATTTTGTTCCTTCTGAAGTATTGGAAAGAACACGTTGATTCCTGAGCGAAGTAAAATCTTTACAACATCGAATATAATTCACTGGATGTATGCTAAGTTGGAAATGCTAAAATTTTGAACTATATGAGCAGAATCCTAGAATTACCATACTCCTACAACACACGACATTTTCTCTTCCTGCTTACCAGCGCACCAGCTTAAAGGCACACATAAAGTGTGAAAATTACTTAATGGAACCCCAATTATAGTAGTTGATATTATTTCTTCTATTTATTAATTCAGGAACAAGTTATTTACAAATTTTACATAGTAAATATCGAAATAAATTCTACTACAGGCTGCATAATTAAAATTCCGCGGAAAGTAAATGCAAGAAAAAATACTATCACAAGTACAATCACAATGACACAATTATTTTTGGACAATTTTCCCCAGAAAAAACCCAATGCGGGAAGATTGGTGAAGCAAATCAGGGTTTCTTTATTATTCTTCAGCAAAATCTCATGTACAAAATACAACCATCAGAATAGAAGAGGAATTTATGTGAGAAATTTTACAGACAATTTCCTCACGCTTCATAGTGAAATTATGACTTTGGAGAGGACCTGCTGCCCTCACTGTGTCACCCTCTATGCAGTAGTTGCTTAGTCCCAGTGCCATAGCCTCTGCATTGTCCCTATCCCAGCATCACAACCTCTGCGTTGTCCCTCATCTGCGCCGCTTCTTCCATCTAATCATGCACTCCCGACTAATGTTGATGCTCTCTCTCTCCAACCTGCAACTCTCCCTCTGATTTTTTCAAACTTCAGCCAGTGATAAAATTGATCTTCTTAGGCAACTGAGTATCTGCCTAGCTTGTTTCCAAATTCCCATCGAAGTCCTTCTTATAATCTTCTCATTGATAAATCAACGACTTGAATTAAAACATAATCAAGGGCTAAGATTATCTTGACTTGATCTTCGTCTTTTTTCTAGAAGATTCACACCCCATTCTATTAATACACTTTAATTATTTTAATTCCATAAGTTTAGACTTAGGCTGACATTAAAAATAATTAATTATTCTAATAAAACCTCATCCGGGTGGAATTTCCCAAAATGATTTATGGGTATTTTGGAATACATGTGTCGGAGTCTCCGTGCAAAATTTGAGACTTAGAGAACATCTGATGCTACCTGAAATCAACACTCTCTCTTAGCGAGGAATGTGATCTAGTAATGCAACTTGTTGAAGTATCACCCTGACTTTGTAACATCTCCCTCTGCGTTAATGATGTCTGACACTGTTGTCCACCAACTATTGTGCCATTGCTGACCCCGCATACTGCTGCCAACTCCTACACCTACACTGAAACTCCCTCTCATGTGTTGTTGCTGCAACTGAGGACCCATATGTTTCTGCTATTCAAAAGGGTTCTCTACCATACCAATATGCTCTATGAATTGAATGAGCTTATCTCTTCCTAGAGCCTTTGTGCATACATCTGCTACTTGATCTCCTGTGGGGACATACTGCAGTTGTACTACCCCACGCCGAACATAGTCTGTGATAAAGTGACATCTGATATCTATGTGCTTCGACAAATCATGAAATACTAGATTCTCAGAGAGTTTGATACAACTCTAATTATCACAGTAAACACTAGTCGCTTCCATCCTCTTCCTGAAAAATCTCACAAGCAGCTTTCTACATCATATAGCTTCACACGTTGCTATGATGGCTGCCATATATTCTTCTTCCACTGAGCTCAGAGCTACTGACTTCTGCTTCCTAGTGCACCAAGAGATCATTCCTGATCCAACGCTGAAGCAACACCCGAAGATACTTTTTTAATCTACTAAAATACATGCCCAATCTGCATTTGTGAATCCGATTAATCTGACATCATCTCCTCTTGTGTATTTCAACCCATATCTGACTGTTCCATGCACATATTTGAGAATGTGCCTAGTTGCTGCCCAATGTACCCTTTTCGGTTCCACCATGAACTCATTAAGGTTGTTGACAATGAAACAAATGTCTGACGTTGTGTTGACCAGATACATGAGTGACCCAATGAGTTGTCTGTGCAAGGTGGGGTCTACTTCCCTATCTCTCGATGCATCTATTTTATTCTAGTTGGTGATCATAGGCATAGCCATGGGTCGACAATCCTACATTCTGAAACTCTTCAAAATATTTGTAGCATATCTTCCTTGCCTAAGGAATATCTCCCCATTTTTCTGTCAAACTTCCAACCCTAGAAAATAATGCATCAACTCGATATCCTTCATGTCTAATTTTGCTTCAAGATTATTCTTGTAGTCCTTTATAAGCCTAGATGAACCTGTAATAAATAAGCTACGTATAATACTAGAATAAGTGGCTCATTCTCCACCATCCAATAATAGATATTTGGATTTGCGTCACTCTTTATGAATCCTAACTGTTGCGAGTAACTATCAATCCAACCATAGCATTCCCTGGGTGCTTGCTTGAGCCCATATAGGGATTTCTTCAACCTGCATACATGAGTTATCTTATCACGAGTCTCGAAGCCTTCAGGCTATTCTATATACACCTCCTCTTTTATCACTTCGTTCAATAATGTTGTCTTGACATCCATTTTGTGAATATCCCATCCCATCTGAGCTTCTAGGGATATAATAGATATGATAGAGGTATATCTGGCTACAGGGGCGAAGGTCTCCTCATAGCCTATTCCTTCCTTTTGTGGGTACCCCTTTGCCACAAAACTAACCTTATACTTCTCTGTACTGCCATTTTCAGCGTCCTTGATCTTGTAGATCCACCTTGATCCTAAAAATGATCTATCCTCTAGTCTAAGTACCACTTCCCAGACATCATTCGTCACGATAGAACTATATTATTCTACCATGGAATCCACCCATACTTGTTGTTATATGACTTTCTGAAAGGTGGAAGGTTCTTCAACCTATGCTACCAAGGCTTGGTATCTGTCAAGTTTCCTATGTTTCCTTTTGTCGGTTCCGAAAGCTCAAACAAACTCCTTTGTGTCCCTTAGTGTATAACGTACTTCCCTAATAGTTCTACCACTAGTGGTAGGAGGCTCACTCAAATCCTCCTCCTTTTCCTCTTGTTCCATCTGCTGAGAACTACCAGGATCTCCTAATCCTAAGGAAATGCTGGTACTAGTCACTGTACTTGATCCTGGTGTCTATTCTCTTGCTTGTCCTCCTTGTTGTTGTTGGACTAATGGAACATATGTTGACTGATATTTTGTTGGCATCTCATGAGATTTCCTGAAAGCTCTATCTTTCATGAACTTTTCATCTCGTCTTACTACAATTTTCCTACTGCTAGGAATGTAGATTCTTTATGCTTTCGAGGTATCGCTATACCCTAAGAGATACCCATTTTCTGCAGTCTGATCTAGTTTACTACACTTTCTTCTAGAATGTGACAATATGCCACACTTCCGAATATCCTGAGATGAATCACTTCTAGTTTTCTCCCTATGAAAACCACTTCAGGCGTTTTCTTCCCCAATGCTCTGTGAGGAGTTTTATTATGAATATACACCGTTGTATTGCATGCCTCTTCCCATAAGAATATAGGCAAGTCCTGTTCATATAACATAGCCTTTTCCGCCCCAACAATAGTTATATTATTTCGCTTCGCTACTCAATTCTGTTGTGGTTTATATGGAGTTTTCCACTCTCTTTTGATGCCCTCCTTTGTGCAGAAATCAGTGAAGTTTTTGTCCATATACTCTCCACCATTATCTGAATGCAATACCTTTATCTTTTTCTGTGTCATGTTCTCTACGAGAGCCTTGAACTCTGAGAACTGATCAAATACATCATCCTTGGTCTTTAAGAAATAGATCCAGGTTTTTCTAGAGTGATAATCAATAAAGGTGACAAAGTATTCGCCACAGATAAGAGCTCGTGTGGACATTCGGCCAAAAATATTTGAGTATATCAATCCCAATACGCCTTTCACTCTGTTGTCACTTCTGGGAAAAGTTTCCTTAGCCTACTTCCCTAGTACGCATCCTCTGCATACATCATCATGCTCGGTACTAAGGACTCGAACTCCTATAACAGTCTCTCTGAGCATCCCCAGTGTTCCATGGTGTAAGTGTCCCATTCTCATGTGCCATAGTTCATTCAGTTCCTTTTCACCATTAATATTGTTGCCTATCAGTGCCATTGGAGACTCGAGTTGTAATCTATACAGTATGTTGCTTTGAGCTCCAATTTGTCTCATATTATTCCAGCTTGGATGTTTGATGTACACCTTCCTTCCAATGAAGTATACATCGTATCCCTTGTCCTGTAACTGAGACATTGAAATTAGATTCATTCCTAACCCGAGCACATGCAACACATTAGTGTATATGATGTTGGTTCTTGCTTCTGTCTGAAATGGTATGGTGCCTGTCCCTACTGGAGTACACTTCGTTATGTTTCCCATAGTGATTTGGAAGTCCATCTCCTCTTCTAGATAGCTCCAAAAGTATTCTCATACTCCAGTCATGTGAGTTGAAGTTCCTCTATCAATATACCAAACACCTGCTGATGCTAAACTTGAAAAACATGCTAATTATTCTTCCATTCTAGAAGTTAATTCAGAGATATCTTGATTTTCCATACTTATCTGTGTATTTTTCCTTTCGATTTCTGATGTTTTTTCTGCCCAGCAAAAAACTGCGGTCCACCTGAAGATTGCTCTGTGCTACTCCCTCTATCACTGGAGAATTTTGATCTGGAAATGTTTTTCTTTGTCAACTCACTAAGACAGAGATTTTCCCATGAAATTTTTTCCCTCCTGGACTAGACTATACAATCCCTCTGGGGATTCGATCTAATGCCTACGCAACTCTTCGATCTCCCTCTTCTATTCAACATTGGCTCTTCTGGATCTGCTCTCTTGCTTCAACTTGGCTCTAATTCATGTGAAAAATCCTAAATGGAACCCCAACTGCAGTAATTGATATTATTTCGTCTACTTATTAATTCAAAATAAAGTTATTTACAGTGTTTACACGGTAAGTATCGAAATAAATTCTACTACAACCTTCACAATTAAAATACCGTGGAAAGTAAATGCAAGAAAAAATACTAGCACAAGTACAATCACAATCCCAATGAAACATTTATTTTTGGACAATTGTTCCCGGAAAAATCCAACGTGGGAAAACCGATGTAGCAGATGAGGGTTTCTTTATTATTTTTCAATAAAATATCATGTAAAAAAATATAACCAACAGAATAGAAGAGTATATTTTGTGAGAATTTTTATAGACAATTTCCTCACACTTCACAGTGATATTTTGACTCTGGAGAGTACCTTCTGCCCTCACTGCGTCTCACTGCATCACCCCAAGCGCAATGACTGCGCAGTCCCAGCGTCACAGCCTCTACATTGTCCCAGTCCCAACGTCACAACCTCTACGTTGTCCCTCCTCTGCGTTGCTTCTTCCGGTCTGATCCTGCACTCCCGACTAATGTTGATGCCCTCTCTCTCCAACTAGCAACTCTCCCTCTGATTTGATTTTCGCTTGCCGAACTTCAGCCAATGAGAAAATTGATCTACTCGGGCAACTGAGTATCTGCCTTGTGTGTTTCTAAATACCCATCGAAGTCCTTAGAATCTTCTCGTTGAGAAATCAACGACCCAGATTAAAACATAATCAAGGGCTTATATTATATTGACTTGATCTTCGTCTTTTTATAGGAGAATCACGTGCGGTTCTATTTATACGCTCTAATTATTTTAATTCCCTAAGTTTAGATTTAGGGTGCCATTAAAGATAATTAATTATTTTAATAAAACGTCATCCAAGTGGAATTTTTCAAAACACTTTCTGGGTATTTTCGAATGCATGTGTCTAAGCCTCCTTGCAAAATTTGAGACTCAAAGCACATCCGATGCTACCAGAAATCAACATAAAGTACCTCTGAATACTTAAGGTAGAAACCAAAAGTAGCACAAAAACTCAACCATAGCATAGGTGAAATTAATGGTGCGTGCAAACATGAACCATGTTAGTAAATATTATTGATTACTAACATGAAATACGTACCAATGAGATAGGTGGATCACCGTTCACCCCTGATCCAGTGGGATATCTGCTCAAAAACTGGAATGACCATGTCAAAGGGGCTCAGAGGCGTTTTGCATCACCTATCGTTTTTTCGTTGTGGTCGTGATTCACTATGGATTTGCCTTCATCATCAATAATATGGTATTGTGCATGGAATGCGATTTTTTAATGACACCGCTGGGTAACAAGCAAATTTGCATCCTCCTGGATTCAAATGAGAGCTAAATATGCAGGACTTATAAAACATAGAAAATATAGAAATCTTACCTATCCAGACTTCTTCCATGACTTGAATGAGAAGCGTGTTTTATTTTTTTACCATCAAACAACTCGACGTTAATGGTATGGGCCATGTAATGCTTGGGTCTGCCTCTGGTGCAATAAAATAGTTACCCTTGGTTATCATGGAAGTTATGTTAGAAATATAACATAAATTGTGTCATGGTTTAACATCAACCATGGAGTGTTGACCGCAAAACTTATCGAAATATCTTCACCAAAAGAAAGTCCATTTTTTCAAACTGATAGTTTTCCTAGAGCTTTCTTTGGAAGTTAAAACAAAACAAACTAGCATTACATGCAAGCACAATGACACTGTAATGAGCCTTTGTTGGAAAACTGAATATACGAGAACAATACCTGCCTAGAAATTCTAACTCAACTTGTTGCTTCTCTCATCCAGACACCTTTTTGCTCATCGCAAATTTGATTGTTATGGTTGTCCAATGATAAGTATGAGCAAAAGACCAGGCCATGCCACAAAAGATTAATGACATATTTGGTTGTTGTGGACTGATGCCAACATTTTTAACCGAGCAGTACAACCACCACAGAGGATTATGCCCATTATGATCCATCTTTATTTGATATGGAATTAATTCAGCATGGTCAAGATTCGCCTTGGTAACCGACTCTAGCCAACTACCCATAAAATATGCACAGAACACAATTTGTTGGTGCATCCTCCACGTCATATAAAATGATAACGTTCCTCCCCCATCGTTGATCTGACTGTGATTGATTAAGTGTTGAGGTAGTTTGATTAGTTTGTTATTAAGATTTATTGTTAACTGAAGAGAGCTTTAAAGTAAAAGACGACATAAAATAGCAGAAAATAAATGATTAAAACACAACAGAAAACAGAGCAAAGAAGAAGCAAACAGTTGATTACGGAGTTTGTCCCTGGTGGACTACATCTCCGGGTTTGCTTTCAAGTGGGCGTCCGCTTTATTGGGATTGAACCGAGGAAGTATTTACACAGCAAAAACACCAGACTGACTGTGCTTGCAGGCACTTCTGGTCTCTGAAAATAGGAATCTCTCTCTCTCATCTTTCCAATGCCTGTCTCTGCGCTCAATTTCACCTCCGGACAGTGGAGTTATGCTGAAAATAAAACTGTCTTTATCCTTATGAAACTTAACTCAAATTCTCTCTATGTCTTTAATCAAAGATGTCTTCATGAAGAAATGCCATGGTTTAAATAAGAACTCATTCGAACCTCCTCTTTCTCCATTTAGAAATTGGTTTAGATTTTGGTGGGAAAAGGAGATCGAATCCTTCATGTTCATAACCTATGGATAAATTTCCTTGACCTTAGGCATTGTTTAAATGCATAAAAACCCAAAATATACATTATAATAAAATTTCTTAGCCGAGCAGCTAGCTAACCGGGCGGAGACTTGAATGTTTAGCATGTGAACAGGGATCTCGACCAACAGTTACGGTTTTACTCCCGGCGGTCACGGTCTACCCCAGTGGTTCTGGCTTATCCCGATGGTTCTGACTTACCCTGTCACATGTCAACTCTTGACGCAGTTTTAACACGCGGCTTATCATACGGTCATAACCCCTGTCATCGTTAACTCCTGTTCACAATACTGTAAGCTCTGACGTGGTTTATATAGCGTGGTTAGTGCTGTTGTATATTTGAATGGGTTTTATTATAATGTTTTATGGCCAAACCTTATAATAAGGTTTTGTAATGGTCATTGCTTATCTTTTAAATTTGCGCTTAGGTTTATAACCATAGGTTTTTTAGACTTAGGTTTAGAGATAGTGTTAGGATTAGGTCATTACATTATAAGGTATTTCACCATAGTTCTTAACCTCCCTTTACACCTTTCAACCCAAATTCGAACACATGACGACCATGACATTGAAGACCTTTTTTACTGACAAAACTGGCAATATAAAGACTGAACCGGACTTTGAACTGCTGGAGCTGCCTGAACCTCTCTGTTTATCTGTACTGAACAAGCTTCTCCTGTATCAAACCTCTCCACTTGAAAGCTTTTGGACCACAAAAGTTTGATTTTAAACAGATATCAGGTGAGGGTACAACTCCCTAACTTTTTCGATCTCTATCCATTTTGCCTTACTCTGATTCATGCCCTTGAGTCCCACTCGAAGATATTCCACATCTTCTCGCCTGGAAGTACAAAATATTCTTTCCAAGATGGTATCTTCCTGCAACTCAGTCATATAATCAAGTGATAATTCATCAATAGAAGGGATCTGTGTATCATCCTCGGGATCAACAATTATCAGAGGTTCATACAACTTTAGATTTTCCACATTAACAACTGAGTAAATATGCATGTAAGGCGGTAAATCTAATCGGAATGCATTAATGCCAATATTCTCAACAATATTGAAAGGATCATACCTGATAGATTTCAGTTTCTTACCTTCTCCTTTCAACCTGACTTTGCTAATATATAACCATACCTGATCGCTGACCTGAAAATGATGATCGACTCGATGCTTGTCATGGCGCAATTTGTACTTGGCTTGACTCAATGCTTGTCGTGGCACAGTTAGAGAAGAATTTAAGGCTTGATTGTAAGCTTGATGCACATAAGGTAAATATTCATCCCACAACTTAGAATGTTTACTGCAGTTACCTCGAAGAATATGTATCCTAGTCCTATTCACCATTTCTGTCTGTCCTTGAACAAAATCCATGCTACCCCATGGTTGCAAAAGAACTGGAAGTGGCATGTGCAAACCAATCTTTCAATTGCTTGGCTTTCTTGTCAAACAGATCACACAACCCTTAATGTACTTCACAATTATTTCATACATATGAGGCCAGTAACAATACCTTTGACTTTGCGCCATAGCCTTGCTTATGCCAAAATGTCCTGCAATCCGAGAAGGATGAGCTTCTCGAATAACCTGCACTCTTTCTGTCTGCAGTATGCACAACTTACCCAGATGATATAACAATCTGTCATGAATATGATAATTGATTTCTTCTATCTGAGTATCATGAGTGAGTGATTCATAAATATCTTCGAAATCATCATCGATGCTATACCGTTCTACATAGATTTCATGTTTCAATGAACTATTATTCAGTACTAACAGTCTAGACATCATATCAGCTACTTTACTTGTTACAACTTCCTTGTCCTTAATTACTAAGTGAATTTGCTGAAGAAATCCCATCCAACTGTAGTAGTGAGATTGTTGCAACTTAGTATGTGACTGAAGGTATTGAAGCAACTGATGATCTATGTGAATCACTATTTCCATTGGATTACCATTAGCATCCGTTTTAACTTCAAATGGTTGTTGATGATCTAACAATGCTGTGAAATTTTTCTGCTTAAATGAATCACAAACTTTAAAATTGACACACATTCCCCATGTCCCGTTTTGCTCATGAGCCAAAATTATGGGTGAACCACATGGAAATGGTTTGGGTCGCATGGATTCTTTTCCAACCATCCCTGGAATTTGTAGCCTTATTTCTTTATACTCTATAACTGACTTGTGATATATTCCAACATTAGAAAGAGAGGCATCAAACATCAACTGCATCTCATGTTGTATTTCCTTTTTATGAAGTAGATGTTTTGGTTCTTTAACTATATCTTGAAATGAATCTACCTTTTTAACCAAATTACCTTCATACTGAAATTCACAACCTGAACAAGCATCATTAAGATCCTTATGTTGCTCTTTTACCGACATGAGTATGTATCTCTTACTTGAACTTATTAAGCACTTCATGTGATTAGAATTAATTAAATTCAAGATATTTTTGATTTTATGTGGCCGAACAATGTATTTAATCCCATCTTTCTTGAAATGATACATATGCTCTTTCCTATAAAATATTGCATCACGATCATAGAGATAAGGGCTTCCTAAGACAATTCCACGTATCTCTAACGGTATCACATCTAGATCCACTTCGTCGATATAGTTAGCTGTGATTGCAAATTTTAACCGACACTATTTGGTAACATGAATTTGAGTTTGTTCCTTTAACCAACCTAAAGGATATGGTTTTGGATGATTGTGTGTTTTCAAACCCAATCTGTTAACCAATGATTCAGAAATAAAATTTGTTCGTGATCCCGTATCGAACAATGTATCTATCTTTGTATGTTTTGCAGTTACCGTTATATGAAATAACTCGACTCTTTTATCTTCATTCAATTGTGTGATGTTTGAAGCAGTAGAAGTACTGGCTTCAGAAGTTTTACCTGTTGTAACCATAGCAATGATTTTTCCTTCATCACCTGAATCGGATCCCAAGTCCAAGCCTTGTTGGATTGTTGTTTCAACCTTCTTTTCTCCCTTCTTCGTTTGGAACTTCTTTGGCTTGAGTTCGGATGAAGTTTCCAACACCTAGCTACATCATGGCTGATCCTTTGGCAATGTGTACAGGTAGGTATTTCATCTTCCTTCCAAGTCGTGGCAGTCTTCTTTCCCTTTGCCTTGCCCTTCTTTTTGCTGTCTTCGGTTTCCATCTGTTTGGATGGCTTTGGTGTAAACTTGAAAGGTCTACCACCTAATTCGACATGAATAACTTGAACACAAACTTCATCAAAATAATTAGGATTGAACATTAATAATGTATGCTGCAAATATGAATGTAAATTGCCAATATACTTTAACAAAGTTTCTTTTTGTCCAAAGAAATACCAAGTGCTAACGCTTTCTTTCTTAATTCTTGTGTGAACTTTTGAACATTATGTCCCTTACCTCGTCGCAAGCGCTGCTAATCAATAACAGCTTGCTATGTGTGACCCAACATATAGAATTGTTTCTTTAGAGCTTTTATAAACTTAGTCCATGAGGTGATAAATTTTCCTTTATGCTTTAAATCTATATGTGTCTTACTTTCCCACCAGATCAAAGCAGTACCCCCCATTCTAAGAGTAGATAATTGGATCTTTGTCTTATCATCAATAATATCTTGAATACGACAATAGACTTCTAACTGTTTTACCCAATTATCTAGTTTCTCAGGGTTTATTTCACCATCATACGTAGGTAATTCAAACTTAACATCAAGTTTCAAAAGTGGACTCTTAGGTTTATTTTCTTTTTCTGATTTAGAACTAGAAGTAGAAGAGGAAGAAGAAGATGATGGAGATGATGGAGGAGAAGGAGATTTATCTACCTTGCCTTTACCCTTATCCTTCTTTGATGCCTTCGAAGATGAGGCTGCATCTCTCGTCTTCTTATCTTCATATAATTCTACCAACATCTGTTGCATATTTAGAAACATATGATGGATTTGATTCTCATCCATGGGTTTCAATTCAGTAGCTTCAGGAGTCTCAACGTTCTCAATCCATGTCATCGTTGACTGATGAACGACTTTCTGCTTTCCGATCTCTGGATTGAATTCCTCAAACTCGCCTTTTCCACGTTGCAATGCCAACCTAGTTAACATCCACTAACAAACAAAATACAAAGCACAACCTGCTCTGATACCAAAAATGATTTGAATGTGATCGATTAAGTGCTAAGGTAGTTTGATTAGTTTGTCATTAAGATTGACTGTTAACTAAAAAGAGCTTTAAATTAAAAGACGACATAAACCAACAACAAATAAATGATTAAAACACAGTAGAAAACAAAGAGAAGAAGAAGCAAACAGTTGATTACGGAGTTCGTCCCTGCTGGACTACATCTTTGGGTCTGCTTTCAAGTGAGCGTCTGCTTTATTAGGATTGAACCGAGGAAGTCTTTACACAACAAAAACACTAGACTGACTATGCTCGCAGGCACTTCTGGTCTCTGAAAATAGGAAGCTCTCTCTCTCTCAGCTTTCCAACGCCTATCTTTGCGCTTAATTCCGCCTCCGAACGGTGGAGCTATGCTGAAAAAAAAACTGCCTCTATCCTTATGAAACGAAACTCAAATTCTCTCTATGTCTTTAATCAAAGATGTCGTCATGAAGAAATGCCATGGTTTAAATAAGAACTCATTCGAACCTCCTCTTTCTCCATTTAGCAATTGGTTTATATTTTGGTGGGATAAGGAGATCGAATCCTTCATGTTCATGAACCTATGGATAAATGTCCTTGACCTTAGGCGCTCTTTAAATGCATAAAAACCAAAAATATACATTATAATAAAATTTCTTAGCCAAGCGACTAGCTAACCGGGCAGAGACTTTAATGTTTAGCATGTGAACAGGGATCTCGACCGACGGTTACGATTTTACTCCTTGCAGTCACGGTCTACCCTGGCGGTTCTGGCTTATCCCGACGGTTCCGGCTTATCCTGTCACATGTCAACTCTCGACGCAATTTTAACACGCGATTTATCATACGGTCATAACAGCTGTCACCATTAACTCATGTTCACAAGACTGTAAGCTTCAACACGGTTTAGATAGCGCGGTTAGCGCTGTTGTATATTTGAATGGGTTTTATTATAATGTTTTATGGCCAAACCTTATAATAAGGTTTTGTAATGGTTTTTGCTTATCTTTTAAATTTGCGCTTAGATTTATTACCATAGGTTTTTTAGACTTAGGTTTTAGAGATAGTGCTTGGATTAGGTCATTACATTGTAAGGTATTTCACCATAGTTCTTAACCTCTCTTTACACCTTTCAACCCAAATTCGAACACATGATGACCATGACATTCAAGATCCTCCTTTTTATTGACAAAATTGGTGCTGACTAGACCTCTCTGCTGATATGTATTGAACAAGATCCTCGTGAATCAATCGTGAATTGACTAGAGGCTTATAAATGGGTTGAACGTGTTGCGGATGACATGGAAACACCATCATACACGTTCAACCGTTGTAATTAACCATAGTGGAGTATATGGTAACCAACTCCTCTATGCAATCTGCCCTTCCAAAGCTGAAGTTACTTACGAAGATTATTGAGCCAAAAATCGCAGAGCAAATCCCACCATGCATTACGTATTGATTGTGAATGTCGTTGGTTGAAATTGTTGATTATGGCATGGGCCACGTAATACGATGCCATGGTATATCAGAACTGCCACTATGGAACGTGTCATACCATCTAGCCCTTGACTCAACTCAACGTGAACCCAACGTACAAGATTTGTGTTAAAAATATCGTTGACTTGGCATAGGCCCACAAAATCTCGTGTAATCGTTTGCATGCCACCATTCCACGTTGAATTTTCAACGCAATTCATGAACCTTCGACGTATCCCCAACGTGGCTTCATCGCGGTCCTTATTCCATCATCTATGGGATCACCCTCAAATACCTCTTGTGACGTGGAAGTGTTATCATTTGCATGCAGTCGAAGAGCACTTTGAATCTCGATCTAATCGACAATCCTCATCTATGGTATTGGAATCAATAATAATTCCAAAAATGCAGGCCACATAATAGAATCATTTTGTGTCACACACTCGTGTGATGAAAAAAGGAAAATAACTTACAGAAACTGGCAATTGTCATCAAAGAATTACACAACAGGAACGATGTTTTTCATAAGTGACATGGCTAGCATTAACAACAACATCTCAGGCTGAAATAAAAAGCATATATCGACATAATCCTTAGATTTAAATAGTTTTTCCATTCTTTCAGCCACGAAAACAAATTTCCACGATAAAGGTTCATTTCAATGAATTCCACAATTTGCACACACATACATCTGCATTTTTGGAAGCTACATAATAAGAAAATTTCAATTATGCAGAAATTCTATCCTTTTCTTACCAATCCAATTTAAATGATCTTCTTTTAATTCGATTTCATCGTGCTTTGCTTTTGAAATACTGACCACTTGTTCTCATTTTGCAGATTCCTTTGGCATATATCTTTGCAAAGATTGGTTACTTTACTTGTGTCAAAGCTCAGGATGCAGATTCCAACAACTCTCGATATGGTGCCCATTCTTTTTGTAATGGATCCAAAATACGTGCGCTTGTTCTTTGGAAAAAATGCCTTTAAACCTGGAAGAGGGTTCTCTGATTTCATCTCAAGAAGCATGTCCATTTTCTAAACCATTGACTTATGCTCTTCACACTTAGCTTCACAATGATCAGCCCTATGACAAAAGGTACAATGAAACATATTTTGGATCTTCTTATTTAAATGATCATTGTAAGAGTGAGACTTATACATTTTTCCGTTGTCCTTTGGATTGAGACTTTGACGAGGAAAATTTGATTTATATCTTCTTTTGAAGTGCTCAACTCTTGGTGGAGATAATTGATCACCATCATGATTTGCTGCACCGTTAATTTGCAGAAGTCCCTTTCACACAAAATCAATATTTGACAAATTTCTTGCTTTTGCAGTTTTGGAGCATTCTCTAATTTCTCCATGAGTATATCCCAATCCTTCATTTTGAGGTTGTCTTGTCACCTCGACGAGATTGATGATGCCTTGACTATTAACTCTAATGCCCTTTCTGTTGTAACACATCTTGGTTAGCAACTTCATACTAATCCCCTTGGCATGCTTCTCGAAAGTTGCAAAAGGTGAATCATCATTATTAATTGAAGATATAGAAAATGAAGGGCTCTTTACCTCCTTTGACCCTTGGTCATCTGCTTGACTAGTCAACTCCTTCGTCTTTTCTGTTGATGATGAAACAATAGATGAAGATTAAAGAAAACCACTCTCATGGTGCATCACATAGGAAGTGTTCTTCATCGGGAAAAAGGTGCAAGCGTATGCATTATATTGATAAAGTCCATATCCTGTATACTTGACATGACCACAAACCTCTCTAGTCTGGGAAGGACTTTTTACTGTTTCGGTGGCCGAACATTTGCCAATTTTCTCTTCAAGATTATTTTGCAATTGAAGAGTATTTGCCTTCTCTCGTACTTTGTAGTTTCAAGCAATATGCTCAACTTAAAATTCTCCACTTTAAGGGATAAATTAATTCCTTGCAGTTCTTGGAGTCTATTTTGGAGCTCTTGGTTTTTTCCTTTTTTTCCTTCTAATATATTCATCTACTTTCACAACTCATTGCTTTCTTTGTTGTCATTATACAATTCTTCTACCATTTTCTTCATGGTTAATAAACCATGGAAAAATTTGAATCTTGATAAAGATTTTCCAATAAAGAAACAAAATGCGACATTTTGAATCAAAGGAAAATACTTTCTCCTTGCTTGAAATGAAGCTTACAAATGTAACCACTGTTAGGGTCCTATAATAATAGGGTTCATAATTTTTTATTTGACATCTATAGTCTTGTAAATATGTATATACCTTGCTTTCTGCAAGTTGTTTTCCCATATTTGAAAATAATAATAAAAATAAAAAGAAGGTAAAAATCCTAAAAGAAATATCAAAGGATTTAGAAAAGAAAAGATAAAAAAAGAATAAAAAATGGACCCCAAAATAAAAAAGAGATAAGAATAAGACATGAAAGTGAGCAAGTCAAAATGCCACTACTACTTACTTTTACTGCAAAAATAATGATTATGTGTAGATTGTCTAAAATGCCATAATCCATGATCAGTTAAATAGTTTAATTTTAACTTTTCATGCTTTGAATTCCATGTTTTAGATAGAGAATAAAGATATGTCAAACATTTTAAACTTGACAAATCAGTAGATAATTAGAGAATAAAGAGGATCTCAACAGTTTAATATGAGCCCTCTGATGAAATAAGGTTAGAATTAGATAGTTTATGCTTTAAAAAAAATGGATTTAGGGTTGCAAGCTTAAATGCACTTATGCAAATGAAGTAAAAATGTTAGAAAAATGATGGGTAGGTAGAAAGCAGTTGTGTAAGGCATGTAATAAAGCATTATCGGACAATTTACTAATTTCCCCTCCTCCACAATGATCTAGTATTCAAAACCTTCAGTTAAAGAGGCTCAGATCATTTCTCTGACTTCTGTTGGGACCAGACCCAAGGCTTAGTAACTGATTGGTTAAAAATATTGGATTCCCTTCATAAAAGCTCATTTCCTCAACATATTCACCCTCTTCCAAAAATATAATTCCTTTTCCTAAGTAAAACACCTGTTTTGCTTATAAAAAGTAAAATCCCTTTTAAATTAATTTCATTTCATCCAAAAAACACTCAAAAACCCATAAAATACATTTTATCCTACGTCTATATGTAAATATCAAAATGGGATAAATTTTATGCTAAAATGCCTATTTTACACTTTACTTAGTTTATTTCTATGTATTTTTATTAATTACAGCTCATTTCATATTAATTTTTAACATAAAGTATTAAATCCCTTTAGATTACCCCTTCTCGTATATTTATTAATTCATTTTATTTAAAATATCCCTAAAACCCACTTATTTAATTTTAACTTATGGTTCTATATTACCCATGTGCTAAATAAAACTCCGCCCTTTCCCCATAGGTTAAAACATATCATATTATATAAACCCGCCCCCAATGGTTGTTAAACATATGTAAATATGTCATTTACCATATAAATATCGCCCCGCCAATCAAAATAATACATTGGTTTACGTTAAAACTATGTTTTCAACGTCAAATAAACCCCGCCGAATAACAAAATACCCGGGCCCCACTCCCCATCCGTCGATCAACTCCTCATTTAATCGTAGTTGTTCGCATACACACCCTCAAATCCAAAGATCACAATGCCATATCGCATTTTAACTTGCACGATCAACAACCATTTCAACATTTGCGAAATGGGTTGTTTTGAGCCCTTATCTCCCCTCCATGCAGCAACACACGATTGGATCACATTCGATCTGAGGAAACAACTTACCACCCAAAACCCGTGCAATAAACCACCAATGGTTTTCTGCCTTCAACGCCAAAACTGCCCTCAGCTCTGACATGACCTCCATTCAATGCTTACCTTACTTAAACTAAAAACGTTATAAAAATTTCATATTGCATACAGTTGAACCCTTTCTGTGTTATTTGTATGTTTATCCATCTCGATTGAAGAAAAGCTCCCTGCACACCGTTTTCACGCTCAAAAGAAACCAGAAAAAGCCATTAAAGCTGCTGAAAACTTCAATTTGTTTCCAAAAGACCTTCAAAGCCATCAGAAACCTGTCTGATGCCTCAGAATCAGTTTTAAAGACCAAATACCTGCACAAACATGTATTCTTCAAAGAAAAACCAACTTGTCTATCATTTGAAAAGAGTTTTCTGAAAAAATTAAACCTAGTAAAGCCCATTTATCCACAGAAAGACCCTTGTAGTTGCCTGCAAAGAACAAATTCACTGTGAAAACTTTGATAAACTCCTGTTTCGATACTGCAAACTGGTTTTTAAAGCAAAATTAAATATTCAACCTTTGGAGACCTTGAAAAAACTCCGAATTTATCCAAAAACCCTTTGCAAGTAACCCCAATCCTTCTGTGCCCAATTTGAACCATTTTTAGTCCAGTATTATCTGAAAAAAGCATTGAAACCCTTGTTTTATCATTTCTTGTACCTGTAAGAGTCTGAAGATCAATTTTAAAGCCAAAATTGAAGAGTTAAATCCAAGAAAAAGCCAGTTTGTGCCTATTTTTATCCATAGACCTCTATTAAAGTCAAAAACACTATTTTGTTGTAAAAGTTATTTTGTTTCCTTAGAAAAATCCTATAATTATTCTAGGATATTTTGTAGACATTTTTGTATATATACTTCATCTTTTAAAGTATTATTGTGGAATAAATTGCTGAAGATTTCTATAGTCATTTTTGTTGTACCTGGAGGCTTTTTGTAGCAATTTCAAGTAGCAGACTGGATCAAATCATCTAGCATCATATTCTAGGATTCATGTGATGAGCCATTGAAGTGAAGTACTTTCTACTGTCATTGTTTAATCTTCTTATTTTTTACATGCATCCATATATGTCTTTCAAGTTTGAATGATAAACTAGGAGTATTCTTACATGATTTTTTAAAAGCACCATGTCTTTAACTAGTTATCATTTCTATGTTTTCTACTGAATTCCAGAGTAGGGAACCCTTAATTTCTCCCTCTTTCGAATGACCTTTGTCTACTCCTTCCTTATTCGGATCAAAGATTCCTTGATTGCACTTTATCTCGATCAAACCACTTCACCAATCAACCTTCCTAGATCTTCAATGACTTGTCTGTATTGCCCTGAAAACATTTAACTTTTTGAACTCGACCCTAGTCCTGTTTGCTTGACATTTGACTCCTTAGCCAAATGGACAAACATATTTCTCACTATCCATCTCATTAAGTGATTTTTTCTCACCAAACCAAACCAAACCAAAATCAATTTGCACATCATATCTAGCCTAATATCATATAATTAAAACAAAGTTAAATCTTATAGAGAGAGCCCTCTTTGAACTCTAAGAAGGCTAGATCTTAGAGTTTGAAAGTTGGTCTGTGGTTACCTTTAATGTTCTTAGACTTTAAATAAAAAATCTCAAAACTTAAGAATTATTAGAGTGATAAGATACTGGTGACCATAATGGGGAGACTTAACCAATCCTCAGTCTTAAAATAGATCATAAAGGAAATTATTTTTATCATCCTTTTGCCTTTAAGACTATTTTAAAGTTGTGAGTGTTAAAAAATGTAATTATGGCTTCTAGAAAAATCTACTATACCAGGTCAAACCCAGATCCTAAACCTGCTATTATAGTAGACAATCATGACAGAATTGGAAAAAAGAATAAACAAGTAGAAGATTTAGGTGCTAAAGTTTCCTTAGTTAGAGCAAATTCATTACCAAAAGAGTTAGTGAGTATACAAGACCTAAAGTTTGACTTGAATTTTGAACATTCTTTATTCATAAGTAAATCAGAAAGTGACTTAAGTAGTGTTGCTATAGATCCTGTTTTTATTTCATTTCTTGAAACAAAGCAGGAAAATGTTTCAGTAGATTCTGAATCAAAGATATTTAAAGCTCATGATAAACTTGCATAAGTAAATGCTACTATTCTTAAGGAAATAAATGAAGCTATTGAATTAGCTGAATTATTAGCATATACATCTAAGCCTTCTATTTCTCATTTAGATACCACTACATCATCTATAATTTCCACTACCATTCAATCTACAGATCCATTTATCCCTAGACAACCCTTACAACCTAGAATACTATTTCCATATTCTCCCACATCAACATTACACATCATTCTCAATTCCAAGTAGTTCTTCATATATTCCAGTTTTGTTTTCTAGCACCCCAACTTCATCCTTTAGTTCATCAACCACTTTTTCTAGTACACCATCTTATATTCCCGTTTCATTAGCCTTTTCTTAAGGAAATAAATGAAGCTATTGAATTAGCTGAATTATTAGCATATACATCTAAGCCTTCTATTTCTCATTTAGATACCACTACATCATCTATAATTTCCACTACCATTCAATCTCCAGATCTATTTATCCCTAGACAACCCTTACAACCTAGAATACTATTTCCATATTCTCCCACATCAACATCATCCACTAGTTTATATCCCGCAATTTCAAACACATCATTCTCAATTCCAAGTAGTTCTTCATATATTCCAGTTTTGTTTTCTAGCACCCCAACTTCATCCTTTAGTTCATCAACCACTTTTTCTAGTACACCATCTTATATTCCAGTTTCATTAGTCTTTTCTTTAACTGCATCAGCCAGTACTTCCAGTTCTACCCCAAGCACTTCCAATCTACCTCCTAGCCAAGTTAAAATTCAAGCCATGGCTGCTAGGTATTCTCCCCTAGTTCTTCTACCTTAGTTACATGACATGCCTCAGTATTACTAGACTAAAATACCTCAATTTGATGCTACCACACATTACACTGCCTAACAACACATTAATAAGATGAAATTATTTTGAGCTTCATGAAATAGATGATTCTGATGTACAAATGAGACTCTTTTTCAAACATTAACGGGGGAATTTAAAAATGGTTTAAAGTTTTTAATGATGGTAGCATAGTTGATTTATCAGTCTTTCATAGATTATTTTTGAATAAATGGGAAAAGAAGAAAAATCCACTCAAAATATTATTTGAATTTGATGCCATGAAAAGAGCTCCTAATGAAACAGTCCAAGACTACTGCACTAGATACAATAGTGTTTATAATTCAATCACAACTAATCTCAAACCCACTCCCGATTCTGTCTTACTCAAATTCCCTGATGGATTTGACACAGGCATGGATTATCAGCTGAGGGAGAGAAATGATGAAACCTTAGAAAGAATGCAAATAGATGCTGTTAGTGTAGAAGTTAATATTTTGGCTAGAAAATCTAGATTGAGAAATGATAGGAGAGTAACCATAAAAGAAGAAACATCTAGTTCAGATGGAAAAATAGATCAGCTAGCTAAAACTTTAGAGAGAATGATGGATAGATTAGACAACATAGAAAGAAGACCTCAATGGGATAATCAACAACAAATCATGAATCCCAACTTCAAGAAAATACAAATACAGGAAAATCTAAAGAATCAACCCTTGATCAGACAATAAGACCCCCATTTCAACAGAACTATGCTGAAATTTCTCAACACAATGTTAATGATGAAGACACCATAAATCTAATGGGTATAAATGATGATAACACTATCATTCTCACTCAGGAAGACCAAGAGTTATTTGAAATGCAACAACTTCAATTAGATTCAAGTGAATCATTTGAATATAAACAAGGTTATGATTTTTCTATAAACGAAGTACATAAGCAATATAACCTTAGAAGTAAGAAAAACACGGAACCTTCTACTCAGGAAACCACACAGACTGAAAATAAGAAAACAGTAGAAGCCCCCACTTCAAAATTTCTGCAAATTCTCCCTAGGGAAAATAAGCAAAACTCTAATTCATCTCAAAAATTTTCCAGCCCTAAAATTTCACCCTGTCCCAAGATTGTTGATATAACAGATGAAGTTGTTCAAACATCAAAAGGTTCACAAAAATATACTACTGTAAAAACACCTAATTCTATTAAAATAACAAACTTAGATTCCAAAACATCCACTGCTGATTCAAAATCAACAGATCCAAAAGCTGCCACTGCAAAAACAACTTCTGATAATTCAAAATCTGAAAAAACATCCACTGCTTCTCAAACCATTCCTGAAAAGAAAACTAAGAGAAATAAGACACCATAAGCTCAAACAGAAAATGAAAAGATAACTGTTTCAAAACAAGATAAACCTACTCAAACTACAGTTACTAAAGAGGAGTTAATTCAACTTAGTAAAACACAAACTTCATTCAATATATAAGTTGAAATTGCAAAATTAAAAATACCAATTCCTTTGACAGAATTGGTAAAACATGATTTATATACAACAACGATCACTGAAACGTTAAACATGAATGATGGAGAAGACTCAGTAAACTTAAATGATGATCAACCAAAGTTAATTTTTGGTCTTGATGTTAATGGAAAGCACCAAGATGGAACAGTTCCACCGTTTTACATTAGCTTAACTGTCCATGACCAAATATTACACAATGCAATGTTAAATTCAGGGGGCTTCACATAATCTAATGCCCAAAGAAATAATGGAAACCCCGAAGTTAGACATCACAAGGCCTTACAAATTTGATTCAAGCAAAGTTAAATGTTTAGGTTTAATTAAAGATTTGTGTGTCACATTAGTTCAATATCCCGGTAAAAGTATACCCATGGACATTGTAGTAGCTGATATCCCACCCAAATATGGAATGTTATTATTTTGCTCATGGGGAGCCAAATTACAAGGATCTCTACAATTGGATATGTCATATGCTACCATATCAGTTTTTGGCCAACCAAAGAAACTCTATAGGGATACATTGATAAAATATATGGTGAGTAGTGCAGCAAGATCAATAAATTACCCAATTTACACTACACCTACTAACCTAGATCCATTCATCTTATGTAACTTTGAAACTGATAATGAAATAAAAAATGAACTAAAAGACAAAACGAAAACACCATACAATGAAAATATCTTTCATGAATCATTATGGCATTTAGATTTTAATGGCTCAGTTAATAAACTAGGAGCAGGAGCGGGAGTTTGGATAACTAATATGAAAAATAATCATGCAGAAGTCCATGCTTTCAGATTGAATTTTAAATGTACCAATAACATGGCTGAGTATGAAGCCCTCATTTTAGGACTCTATATTATCAGAAACTTAGGAGGAAAAAGAATATCAATAATGGGAGATTCAGAGTTGATTGTAAAACAAATAAATGGAGAATATTTTGTTTATAATCCTAGATTAGGCCGATATAGAGAAACTGTATTAGATTTAATAGATGAACTGTTGGAATGTAATTTCTCTGCAATACCAAGAAAGCAAAACATACAGGCACACCCCTTAGCAACTTTTGATAGTACTTGTAATCTACCCTTTTAGCCCAATCATAAGTATACCGCAGAAGTAAAACACAGACCAATAATTCCAGATAACCTCAAATATTCGGAATTTTTCTCACAAGACCAACAGATTTACCATTTTATGAATAATGAAGGTGAATTTAAGAACTGTAAAATAGACATAGACTGTACATTAGATTAGGATTTAGATAGTGAATTGATTTGAATAACATAGATGTAAATAAAATAAAGTTTGCTAAACCCACTAAATTTAGTCAATCAGATATAGATTACTTAGAGAAAGTAGAAATTGATGAGATAATTGATGATGAATATGATATATTAAATCTCAAAGATAATGTCCTACCAAAAGGCTTAACCCCTTTAGAAGATTTATTTGATTCAAACGATTTTGCTAGAAAACCCAAAATGAAGCCACTTAGATATGATATTGAGAAATGTAACATAAGCACAGATTCAAAACATAAGATGATCAAACTTTCCAAAGCCTTACCTTAACAAGAAAAAGAAAAATATATTGCTCTTTAGAAGGAATTTCAAGATGTTTTTGCTTGGATTTATGAGGACCTAAAATCCTATAACACCAACATAATACAACATAAAATCCCTATAAAAGAAGACCAAAAACCTTTTAAACAAAAGTTAAGAAGGATAAACCATGTTTTGATGCCTTTGATTGAAAAAGAGGCAAAAATAATGTATGATGCACAGATAATTGCACTAATCAGATATTCTGATTGGGTTTCTAATCTAGTTCCAACCAGAAAAAAGACAGGAGAAATTAGATTGTGTTGATTTTAGGAATCTAAACAAAGTATCCTTAAAAGATAATTATCCTTTACCAAAAATGGATCACATTTTACAAAGGGTTGTTGGTTCTTCTAGGATTTCACTTTTAGATGGATTTTCAGGGTACAACCAAATTTTAGTCCTACCAGAGGATCAAGTCAAAACAGCTTTACTACTCCTTGGGGCACTTTTATGTATGTAAAAATGCCTTTTGGTTTAATGAATGCAGGGGCTACCTTTCAAAGAGCTATGGATATAGCTTTTGCAAAGGAAATTCATGAATTCTTAGTGATTCACTTAGATGACATTACTGTATTTTCTAAGATTGATTATGAACACTTGGATTATCTTAGACAAGTCTTTATTAAATGCAGAAAATTTGGCATCTCTCTAAACCCTAAGAAAACCTTATTTGGATTAGAAGAAGGTAAGTTACTAGAACACATAATATCTAAGGAAGGAACTAGAATAGACCATGCTGGAATAGAAGCAATCCTTAACATTAGTCCTCCTAGGAACATAAAAGAGTTACAAGCCTTTCCATGAAAAATTAACTTTTTAAGAAGATTCATCTCCAATTTAGCTGAAATAATCAGAGAGCTTCACAACATGCTTAAAAATGACTCATTACTTAAATGAACTATTGAAGCTAAGCAATCTTTTGAGTCAATTAAACAAGCTTTAACCAAAATTCCAGTCCTTATAAGTCCCAACTTTAAAAAGGATTTCATCATTTTTTCATTTGCTTCAGAACACACCATTGCTGCAGTTTTACTGCAGAAAAATGACCAGGGCTATGAGCAACCCATAGTTTTCTTTAGAAAAACACTTAGATATGCCACTTTGAAGTACAATATCATGGAGAAATAGGCCCTAGCATTGTTAAAGGCCATTAAATACTTCAGAGTGTACATTCTTTATTCTCACATCATTGCCTATGTTCCAAATGCAGTAGTAAAAGACATTCTAACTCAGGATGGTCCTGATGGTAGAAGAGGAAAGTGGATTGCCACAATTTTGGAATATGACATAGAGATAAAACTCACTAAACTTATAAAAGGTCAAGGTTTAGCCAAACTCATGGCTGAATCAAATTGTCATGCCCTAGACATAAATTTTATTTCCCAAGTAGATGATCAGGAAGAGATGGCGACTCCAGAGATCAGTGAATCCTTTTCAGACTCACCATGGTATGTAGATATCATATTTGTATTACTAAAATTACAATCTCCTCCTGGATTATCAAGAACAAAAGCTAAAGACAGTAATATTTTGCATATTAGAAAATGTACTTTTTTGGAAGGAACATAGTGGAATTTTACTGAATTGTTTGCTAAAAGAAGAAGATGACAAAGTATTAGAAGAATTTCATGCAGGTGATTGTGGAGGACATCTCTATTGAAAGTCTACTGCAGACAAAATCATGAGAGCTGGTTTTTACTGGCCTACTTTGTTTGCAGATGTAAAAAGGTATGTGACCTCCTGTCACAAGTGTCAAATATTTGAGGGTAAGAAAATTCTGTTACCCCTACCCTTAAAACCCATCTCGACAGAAATTCCATTTCAACAATGGGGTCTTGACTTCATTGGTGAAATTCACCCTCCATCATCAACCCAACACAAGTGGATTCTGACAGCCACTAATTATTTTACCAAGTGGATAGAAGCCATTCCCTCTAGGCAAGCCACTGACACTGTCATTATCTCCTTTTTAGAAAGCAACATGCTTTCAAGATTTAGATGTCCACAAAATATTATTACTGGCAATGGAGTTGCATTCAAATCCAAAAAGATGAATGAATTTTTCCATAAATATCACATTACCCTAGGCCATTCCACTGCATATTACCTTCAAGGTAATGGCCTAGCTGAATCTTCAAATAAAAGCATTGTAAACATCATCAAGAGATTACTATAAGATAACAAAAAGACTTGGAACAAGAAGTTAGTCCATGCCTTATGGGCAGATAGACTTACCACCAAAAAATCTATTGGTAAATCTCCTTACCAGCTTGTTTATGGAATGGATGTTGTTTTTCCATCCTCCTTAGGAGTACCAGTAATGAATATAATCCAAGAATTACAGGTTGAGACAAATTACATTCAAAGAAGTATTAACCAAACCATTCACTTGCAGCAAACAAGAGAAGATGTTTATCTTAAGTCTCAAGTTATCTAGGATAAGATAAATATTTTTTTTGAAAAAAAGAGTAAAGAAGATGACTTCTACATTGGAGATAAAGTGTTAAAATGGGATTCAAGAAGAGAAGAGAAATGTAACATGGGAAATTTGATTTCCTATGGAAAGGACCTTATGTTATTTATGGTTACAAAGGTAACAATGCTTTCTTTTTGAAAGAAATGGATGGATTGGATTTTCTAGGTGGACCAGTCAATGGCAGAATGCTGAAGCACTACTACTCCTCAGAGATAACAAATAGTTAATTTTGTTTACTTTATACATTGTACATAACATTGCAAAATTTTAGATTGGATTGGATGTTTTCCTAACAGATTTGAAGCCCGAAGAGAAGGCCCTAAGCTTTGAGAGGTAAAATATCATAAGTATGAACAATTGCAGAGATCAGGATAACATTTACAAAGTCATCTCAATCAAAATTCAAAGGCTACTAGTCTTAAAGTTCTTGACATTTCACCAGGAAATTAAATGCCATCCCCATGTGGAGCCATTGTTAGGGTCCTATAATAATAGGGTTCATAATTTTTGAATTGACTTCTATAGTCTTGTAAATATGTACATACCTTAATTTCTGCAAGTTGTTTTCCCATATTTGAAAATAATAAAAAAATGAAAAGAGGGTAAAAGTCCTAAAAGAAATATCAAAGTACTTAGAAAATAAACAATTAGAAAAAAATAAAAAATGGACTCCAAAAGTAAAAAGAGAGAAGAATAAGACATGAAAGTGAGCAAGTCAAAATGCCACTACTATTTGCTTTTACTACAAAAATAATGATTATGTGCAGATTGTCTAAAATGCCATAATCCATGATCAATTAAATAGTTTAATCTTAACATTTCATGCTTTGAATTTCATGTTTTAGATAGAGAATAAAGATATGTCAAACAGTTTAAACTTGACAAATCAGTAGATAGTTAGAGAATAAAGAGGAGCTCAATAGTTTAATCTGAGGCCTTGGATGAAATAATGTTACAATTAGATAGTTTATGCTTTAAAAAGAAAAATGGATTTAGGGTTGCAAGATTAAATGCACCCATGCAAATGAAGTAAAAATGTTAGAATAATGATGGGTAGGTAGAAAGAAGTTGTGCAAGGCATGTAATAAATCATCATCGAACAATTTACTAATTTCCCCTCCCCCACAATGATCTAGTATTCAAACCTTCAGTTAAAGAGGCTCAGAGCATTTCTCTGACTTCTGTTGGGATCAGACCCAAGGCTTGATAACTGATTGGTGAAAAATATTGGATTCCCTTCATCAAAGCCCATTTCCTCAACATATTCACCCTCTTCCAAAAATATAATCCCTTTTCCTAAGTAAAACACCTGTTTTTCTTATAAAAAGTAAAATCCCTTCTAAATTAATTTCATTTCATCCAAAAAACATTCAAAAACCCATAAAATACATTTTATCTTAAGTTTATGTGTAAATATCAAAATGGGATAATTTTTATGCTAAAATGCCTATTTTACACTTTACTTAGTTTATTTCTATGTATTTTCGGTCATTACATCTCATTTCATATCAATTTTTAATATAAAGTATTAAATCCCTTTAGACTACCCCTTCCCATATATTTATTAATTCATTTTATTTAAAATATCCCTAAAACTCACTTATTTAATTTTAACCTATGGTTCTATATTACCCATGTGCTAAATAAAACACTGCCCTTTCCCCATAGGTTAAAACATATCATATTATATAAACTCGCCCCCAATGGTTGTTAAACATATGTAAATATGTCATTTACCATATAAATATCACCCCACTAATCAAAATAATACATTGGTTTACGTTAAAACTATGTTTTAAACGTAAAATAAACCTCGCCGAATAACAAAATACCTGGGCCCCATGCCCCATCTGTCGATCAACTCCTCATTTGATCGCATTCGTTCGCATGCATACCCTCAGATCCAACGATCACAATGCCATATCGCATTTTAACGTGCGCGATCAACAACCATTTTAACATTTGCGAAATGGGTTGCTTTGAGCCCTTATCTCTCCTCCACATGACAACACACGATTGGATCACATTCAATTTGAGAAAACAACTTACCACCCAAAACCAGTGCGATAAACCACCAACGGTTTTCTGCCTTCAACGCCAAAACCGCCCTTCGCTCTGACATGACCACCATTCAATGCTTACCCTGATTAACCTAAAAACGTTATAAAAACTTCATATTGCATACAGTTGAACCCTTTCTGTGTTATTTGTATGTTTATCCATCCCGATTGAAGAAAATCTCCCTACACACCGTTTTCACGCTCAAAAGAAACAAGAAAAAGCCATTAAAGCTACTGAAAGCTTCAGTTCATTTCCAAAATACCTCCAAAGCCATATGAAACCTGTTTGATGCCTCAGAATCAGTTTGAAAGACCAAATACTTGAACAAACAGGTATTATTCGAAGAAAAATCAACCTGTCTATCATTTGAAAATAGTTTTATAAAAAATTAAACCTAGTAAAGCCCATTTATCCACAGAAAGACCCTTGTAGTTGCCTGCAAAGAACAAATTCACTGTGAAAACTCTAATAAACCCTTGTTTCAATACTGCAAACTGGTTTTTAAAGAAAAATTAAATATTCAGCCTTTGCAGACCTTGAAAAAACTTCGAATTTATCCAGAAACCCTTTGCAAGTAACCCCAATCCTTCTGTGCCGAATTTGAACTATTTTCAGTCCAGTCTTATCTGAATAAAGCATTGAAACCCTTGTTTTATCATTTCTTGTACCTATAAGAGTCTGAAGATCAATTTTAAAGCCAAAATTGAAGAGTTAAATCTAAGAAAAAGCCATTTTGTGCCTATTTTTATCCATAGACCTCTGTTAAAGTAAAAAACACTTTTGTAAAAATTTTAATCTTACAGAAGAGTTCAAAAAATCCAAAATACATAGTTTCAAGCACCCAAAAGGTCTAAAAATTTCAAAATCAAATCCAACAGTGTCTTCCAAAACCACAATCATTGTAAATCCTCTACAACCTCCTATTTTAGACATCGAACATACACCCTTAGTAGATGTTGATTACAAAATAGCAGATTCAGTGATAGAATTTAATCTGTTAGACCTCCACTGCCGGAGTCTTGAAAAGTCATTAGATCAAGAAGATGAAGTCCAGATTTGGAAGTCAAATCTTCCCAAGTATGTAGTCCCACTCACTCATCAATGTCCAGAAGTTATAAGGTTGTGTCAGTCCAATTGTGCACATGAAAAAAAAGCCATGGTAAATGAAAATAAATAAGTATTGTTCACAATTACTACTGAGTCAATAAACCTAATGCTACAACTCAAACCAGATCCAAATGTAGTTCCTTTATCCATAGAAGCCCTCACCAAGCTTTACATTGGTCTGGAATTTCCTAAAAGGTTTCAGATTTTCCAAAATTTCATGTCTGCCTATGTTGAAATTCCAAAACTAAGCCCTCCTTATTCTACTTCAAAAGTTCATGAAGGGTCTAGGCATGTCATATCCATGTTGTCCTTCATCCTTGGGTATTTTGCAGATGAGCATACAGATGAGTCCATCCTAGGTTTTCTATCTACCTTTATACCAGGAGAGCCTCCTTCTATCATTTACAATTAGGCTGAATACATAGCTGAGAACATCCATGATCAGCTTGTAAAATTGCCAACTGAGGGAGTATTTAGATATACTTCCTTTCTTTTTCATATTTTCTTATACTTTCAAGAAGACATGTTTCCAATAACACTTCAGAAGCTGGATGTAGAGGGAAATCCATTGTCAGTCATCTTCTAGACATCTTTGATCAGAAAAGAGTCCACAGAGTTCAGTTATCCAGAGTTTACAGATTCCTTTTTTCATCCATTGGTTAATATGCTTACAAATAAGGTACAACCAAGAATCAATGATGCGATAAAGAAATTTCTACAACTGCCAGAACAAAGTAAAACATGAGATTTGTACCTATATCAGAACCATACATAAATAAGAGTTTTTGGGTCCAATATTTTACCCTATAAACTACCTAACTATGTGCCAATGAGAGTTTTTTCTTTGGAGTACATCATGCAAATTCTCAATTCAGATTCAATCAATTTCTTGGCAGCCAAAAAGAAGACCCAGTTTAAGTTGAAAAATCAGATAGGACCCTTCATTTGTAATCATAGAGATGCAGAAATAGAGGCAACAAAACAATTGCTAGAGTATAAATTTGATTTTAGCTTCTTATGGAATTATGATCCTCAGGGAATTCTTAGCAAAATGAGGGTGAAGTGCAAATTGAAACCTTATATTCATGAGAAAAGGCCAGAGATTGAAAAATATGCCAATCAAGCAAAGTGGTTAGAAAATACCTTGATAGAAGCAGTAAGACATGGTGATATTAGTCACACCTTGGAAACTGTGAATCAAGTAGATAAATCTACCAAAAGAGTCAGAGAAGAAGGTACCTACATTGCTAAAACAACCACTGATAATAGGTTTAAACTAAGGTATAATAAAAAGCCTAAGCTCAATCCAGTTGATAAAGAAAAAGAGACCATAGAAGTGGAAGATACAGATGTTCCAGAGACAAACACAGATGCTGTGTAATATCCCCAAATGGGAATATTCAACAAGGCTTGCTGAAATAACGCACTTTTGGGAAATCTGTGCACTAAAATGAGTTTGCAGCTCCTGTATCCCTTAGGTCAGTAGATCTAGTGTCTAGATCCAAAAGGAGAGAAAAAAAAAATCAAACTAGGTGTGGTAAACAGATCTCCCACCACCTAGTCTAGCTGAAGAACACCTAAAGAGAAGGGCTGCAGCTATGTGCAACAAACTGCTTCATAAATAACGCAGTTTTGAGAGCATTAGCAGGAGGCAAATAATAAAGATCATATTTTAAATATACAACAACAAATCAGATCCATAGTGATGCTCTTACATTATACAACAGAATGTAGAAGACAAAATAGAAGAAACTCCTTAGAAAAGAGCGCTGCAACACATGTATTTACTGCAAAATGGATTAACAACGTTTTTATAAGAGCTGCAGCAGCTATATGTTACACTTCAGATCTGGAGCAGATATGTGTACAAAAGATCAGATCCATTTTAGATCTGTACACTAGAAAGGCTCTATTACAAGATCCCCTTGGGGTTTTGATCAAATAATGCAATACAGAGAGTAGATCTGAGTTTTAAAGTAGCAGATCTGCAATATTATTCTGAAATGTCTGAAGATATTTTACATTAGGAACATATTCGATTTATACAAAACATGGATCAGCAAGCTAATCCATGGATCACCAAAGTGAAAGGCAAAGCCCAACACCAAAGATCTCTTCTAAAAAAGGGGATCAAAACACCCTGCAAATCCTTCTTTGAAAATAATGCAGTCCTGGAAGGGAAACTATGTTGTAGCTTGAAGCACTGAGTTGTCCTGATGCCAAGGTGTGAAATATCAGCTCCAAAGGTTCAGAACTCTCTTGCCCATGGGATAGAAGACTTTCCCACTGAAAAGAGGGCTTGAAATGGCCTAGATCTGCGCAAATCTGATCTCCACTTGTTGCAGCTTGCAAGGACAACCTAATCCTAAACAAGATCAACGCTGTAGTTGAAAGATGAGCTTGGCCAAATGCCTGATAGTGGATGAAATCAGCAAGACTCCTCCAATAAATCCTCACATGCATAGGAACTCCCAAGTGCTAAGCAGCACTATTCTCAGTTAAACAACAGAGAATGTTATTTGCCTAAACAGACAATATACTCAGAAATATGCATAATCAACAACCTTCTCTTGCTGCTCTCCTCTTCCTTTTATAAGGTGAAAGCCTTGTCAAACCCTAAACCACTTCAATGAATTAGCTCCTTTCACATGAGGGGCCTCCATCTAGAATTGCGCTGTCGATCCATGAGGTACATTGCATCTAGACAACACTGTAGATTTGGTCAAGGTTGACCCAGTCTCATAGATCAACCCCTTTCACACCTGTAAATGATTTGTTTACATGGCCTAGATTTATCTTTGTTCATATGGGCATTGAGTTATTCATTCTTTTCAGGAGTTTTACATGTCCTCCTTTATTCATTTATTCATGTAATAGAAAATGAGACAAAAATGTATATTCCTCTTAGCTTAGGCCAAGTAGGAATATTACAGTCCTCCCCTCCAAAATGTTGCTTGTCCTCAAGCAACTGATAGGGTGAGTGCTGCAGTACTTCTCCTCCTCCATTGGTGACACCATCAAATATCAAGTCCTCCTCATAAGCCAAGTGTTCACAAGCCAACACATCATGAATTGTTCCTCCAAAGTCATCATAAGATTTACATAGTCCATCCCACAAGGAGTGAAAAATTCAACAAAAATAAACATGGCTGGAGCAATTCTTTCTCTAAAACATGTAGCATGAGGTACATAGAGAAGTTCCATTCCATGTGGTACATACAAACTGCCCATCCTCCCTCCATATAGTCCCATAAATAGCACAACTATGTCATCTAAGTATGGAAGCAAAATTACATATATACAAACAGAAATTTGAGCTTGAGGAGGTGGGTCAAAATCCCACATGTGATGCCAGCGCAGTGCATCTCCTGCCTGCATTAGATCAAGGTGTGGTAAGTGGCCTTCCCACCACACATTTGCTGCATAATTCATCTTAACATAGCTGAAGATTTCAGATATATTTGGTGCCTTTGTGAAGCACCCATCATGAAAAGGAATCTCCCTTTGCACAACAAGGGAGTGGCCAAGTTCAGAATTTTTGATGGCCCACCAAAAGCCATGAGATATACATGATATCTCAATCCCTTTAGGAGTCATAGCTTGCAAAAACATGGTAAAATAATGTGATAAATTAGAAAATGAAAATTTCTTTGCATGATCAGATTCTTTATCATCATAGTTCCTTATACACATGGAATTGTGCATGGGAATTCCCCCTCTCCCAAAGGAAGGAAGAAATGGATAAAATGACTCTTGCATAGAGTCCCTTGGCTGCCCCAACTCCACATAGCTCATGCTCTCTTGAAAGTACTGATGTAGTTCCCCTCTCAAGCCTTCCCAATCAAAACTCCTCATGATTAAGGTGTAGATCTTCATTGACTGCATATGGCTGAAAATGAACTCTTTATGTGCCCCTTGTAGTATCCCATGCTTGAGCTTGGAAGCTCTAGACAAGAAGACCCTACCATGATGATAGATGACTCCCCCTTGGACTAAGTAGCCCTCTTCTTGCTGCATGTCATCTAGTATCATACATGTGTGGAGATCTTTAGAATACTCTACAAGTAGTTGAAATTTCCAGTACAGATCCACACTGCTCAACAATGACAGCGCTGATGATACATCCATAGGAGTGTCTGTCATGTTGCTAATCTCCTATTTGAAATATCTCATGCCAAATATGTGTGTTGGAAGGCTGATCCTCCCATTCTTCTCCTCCCACAGCGCAAATCTAGAGATGAGAGGGGGTGGTAGTGATAAAGGAAGAAGATCCTCCTTCTTCTTGAGCAGTCCCAAGCCTCCCAGCGTTGTAGCTTGGTCTTCCATTGATCTAATCCCTCCTGGATCTAAGTTTGGAGCAGCACTTTGTGAGGCCTCCCCCACAAGATCTGAATCTGGTGGCCTCTCAGGTGGTTTGCCACTAGATAAGAATGTCCCATGCAGAATTCTCATGAACATAAGAGAAGGGACTGTGAGGTCCTTTCTTCCACTGTGAAAATCCATCTCTATTCTTTGTGTGGAAGTGCTAGGTGAGGGGTAAGTATGCATGCCTTGGATCATTTGAGGTTCACCACTCTTCATGTCCACCCATTCCATTTGCAGAGCCTTCCAATCAGTGGTGACTTTCCCCAATGTAATCAACCATTGGACACCCAAAATGATATTGGTGTCTAGTATGTAAACTACAAAAAAGTGATCCACTAAGGCGTAGGACCCCATAGTGACTGAAAGTGATGGGACATAGTGCATGCATTGCATTGTCCTATCACCTGGGACCAAAACAGAGAATCCCTCAAAAGTATCAGTGGGTATTTCCCTCCTCTGCACAAGATGAGCATCAATAAAGTTGTGGGTTGCCCCATTGTTAATCAGTACAGAAATCCTCTGATTCATGATTGAACCTTGAACTCTTAAGGTCAAGTACTTAGGTACTCCTCTTAAAGATGCAAGTTTTCCTCCTATTGGATCAAAGGCTCCATTCCCATCTCCAGATGGTGTTGGATCTCCTTCAACATTGTTAGCGCTGTGACCTCTTCTTGGTTCATCATCTTCTTCTTCCTCCTCAAAATATGAGAAGACTTCTATGTAGTGTGCTTTCCCAGCAGCACATCTATGTCTAGGTGCCCATGACTCTTGGAAAGTGAAACATAGCCTCTTCTTCCTTAGCTCCCTCCGGACTTCAATATCAAGAGGCTTCTTGAGTGAGCTCTCGTTGGGAGGAGCAACTTTCTCTTCCCTCCCTTTAGAAAGGTAAGGGGCCTTGTTCTGAAAAGTTGCCTTTGCCTTTGGAAAGGTATCTTGGAGGTCTCTAGCCCCTTCAATGGCATCATGCAAAGTGATGGGATTGGTATATTTAAACAACCCATGCAGAGGTTCATCCAAGCCAGATTCAATGAACATGTACACCCTCCTTGCTATAGACAGATCAGGAACCATAACAGATAATCTCAGAAACTCAAAGATATAAGATTCTGCATAACCTGACTGCTTCAACTTTGCAAGGCTCATGAAAGGTGCTTTTGGATCCTTTCTGTCAAACATATCCACCATTTTTCTAGTGAATTCAGAATAGGTAGTCACATTGGCATGGCCCAATGTTGACAACCCATGGAACCACCAATTGTGTGCTTCACCTTCAAAGTGCAGCGCTGCAATCTTGATGGATTCCATCTCAGGGACTTTGTTCAATTGAAAGTAGATATCCAGCTTTTCTACCCATGCTTTGGCAGAATTGGTGGATGCCCCATCAAACTTGGGTAAAACGAATCTGCCCATAGAATGATGTCGATCATGATTCTGAATGAATCCACCATCTCTATACTGATGCCTTGGTCTTCTTTTGTCCTTGGGGTGACAAAAATCTTGAAAACTCAAGTGGTCCTTGAATCTCTGATTCTGAGACTCATATTCCTAAAATTAGTCTTCAAGGGATGCTTTCTCTTGAGGCCCTTCATTCTCCACAACCAAGAAGGTAGGCATAGTAGAGCGTTGTGGAGCTTGTGGCTGGTTCACTGGTTGATCATTCCAGTTGTGAGACATGCCAGAGCTTTCTCCAGGATGAAATCTCCTAGGAGATTCCTTCATCCTGTCCATTCTCATATCTTTTATCTCTCTAGCAAGATCTTGCATGGCTACCAAAAGAGTTCTTACAAACTCTTCTCCTTCTTTATCACTTCCATATTCAGGGGCTTTACCCTTGTCCTGATCATCATTAGTGTAATAAAATTTCTTCTATCCTCTATGCAAATATACCTTCTCTCTATCAGTAAGAGGCTCATATTCTCCTGAAGCCATCTTGGTTTCAGCTCTTCAATGATAAGCACAGGCTGTGCTAAGAAACAAGCTTCGATACCACTGTAATATCCCCAAATGGGAATATTCAATAAGGCTTATTTCAACACCTTATCTCTCTCTCTCTCTGGAAATCTTCGTGCACCGAAATGAAGTTTTTCGCCTCCGGATCCTTAGGTCAGTAGATCTAGTGTCTAGATCCAAAAGGAGAGAAAAAAAAAATCAAACTAGGTGTGGTAAACAGATCTCCCACCACCTAGTCTAGCTGAAGAACACCTAAAGAGAAGGGCTGCAGCTATGTGCAACAAACTGCTTCATAAATAACGCAGTTTTGAGAGCATTAGCAGGAGGCAAATAATAAAGATCATATTTTAAATATACAACAACAAATCAGATCCATAGTGATGCTCTTACATTATACAACAGAATGTAGAAGACAAAATAGAAGAAACTCCTTAGAAAAGAGCGCTGCAACACATGTATTTACTGCAAAATGGATTAACAACGTTTTTATAAGAGCTGCAGCAGCTATATGTTACACTTCAGATCTGGAGCAGATATGTGTACAAAAGATCAGATCCATTTTAGATCTGTACACTAGAAAGGCTCTATTACAAGATCCCCTTGGGGTTTTGATCAAAATCAAAAAAAAAAGTAAGAGAGTGATCCGAATAAAATAATCATTATTCCAAATTTCAACATATTTATTGTAGTCTATCTATATTAACATGGATCAACAAGCTAATCCATGGATCACCATAGTGAAAGGCAAAGCCCAGCACCAGAGATCTCTTCTAAAAAAGGGGATCAAAACACCCTGCAAATCCTTCTTTGAAAATAACGAAGTCCTGGAAGGGAAACTGTGTTGTAGCTTGAAGCACTGAGTTGGCCTCATGCCAAGATGTGAAATATCAGCTCCAAAGGTTCAGAACTCTCTTGCCCATGGGATAGAAGACTTTCCTAGTGAAAAGAGGGTCTGAAATGGTCTAGATCTGAGAAAATATGACCTCCACTTGCTGCAGCTTGCAAGGAAAACCTAATCCTAAACAGGATCAACATTGTAGTTGAAATATGAGCTTAGCCAAATGCTTTATAGTGGATGAAATCAACAAGAATCCTCCAATAAATCCTCAATGGAAGAGGTGGGATCCCTGCATAGGAACTCCCAAGTGCTAAGCAACACTATTCTCAGCTAAACAACAAAGAATGGTATTTTTCTAAACAAACAATATAATAAGAAATATGCATAATCAACAACCTTCTCTTGCTGCTCTCTTCTTCCTTTTATAAGATGAAAGCCTTGTCAAACCCTAAACCACTTTAATGAATTAGCTCCTTTCACACGAGGGGCTTCCATCTAGAACTACGTTGTCGATCCATGAGGTACATTGCATCTAGACAACGCTGTAGATTTGGTCAAGGTTGACCTAGTCTCATAGCTGAACCCCTTTCACACCTGCAAATGATTTTTTTACATGGCCCAGATTTATCCCTGTTCATATGGGCATTGATTTATTCATTCTTTTCAGGAGTTTTACATGTCCTCCTTTATTCATTTATTCATGTAATAGAAAATGAGACAAAAATGTATATTCCTCTTAGCTTAGGCTAAGTAGGAATATTACATGCCACTACAGTCATTATAAATGAGCAGGATAAAGATAATTCAGACACACAAATGGTTGAAAAGTAGCAGAATATGGAAGCATTCTCCTCATAGTTGGCAGCGGGCCAAGATATTGACATCAGAGAGAAATATAAGCAGATAAAGGCTAAGAATGAAGCAATCAAGAATGACATTTATTCTCAGTATTTAAAACAAACACCAAGGATCCATAATAGACTTATATCAACTTTTGATTATTCAAACAAGAAGTTGATTATGTAAGTGCTTCAACCAATAGTTAAGACTCCCAAAACTGTGGCAAATTACAAAAAAATTGACCTTGAAGTGCCTACAGAAATTATCCATGCATTAGATCAGATTGAGTTTCACAGACAAACTTCTAAGATGCTTTATTCTACCATTACTACAAAGGAAATGAGTGCCCAAAAGCTTCATAATACAATAATAAATATGAGAGATCAAATGAAGATGGATATGGCTTCTTCATATGCTAAAGATCTCAGGATTAAGTCTTTAGAAGAGTTGGTTATTCAAGTAGGATATGATCCTGCCAATGTGAAGGCTGTAGAAGAGTTGGTGAAGAAAAATAATGCTGACATTGCAGCACTTAGGAAACAACTCAAGCTTCCACCAACAAAACACCCACAAGCTAAGGAAATTGTGCAAGAAGCAAGTGATAAAGCTGATATGATGAACTTGATTTTACAATTGACAGCTTAGATTAAAGAGATGGAAATCCAAATGGACAAGCTTGTCCATGAAAGAGAAACTACAAAATCACAGGAAGTTCCTACAATAATTCCCATGGAAAATACAGTTGTGCCTTCAACTCTTGCAGAAGATTTGGCACCAAAAGTACCACTAGCCACAACAATGCCAGTGACATCTTCTACTACATCAGCTACAGAGTCATCTACATCAACAGTACAACCAATATATGAAGCCAACAAGCTTGTCAAATCCATGGAGTAAATTTCACTTCAAACCAATGAAATCAATAGATTGAAGAAATTGATTGACAATCTTGAGGACACTAAGAAGCTAGCCCAAATTAATGCTAAAACTCAGGAACAAAGGGCTAATAGGTTAAATGTTGAGTTGAAGAATCTAAAAAAAGATTTAACCTTGAAAGAGCCAAAGTATTATGTGAAGAATCAATTATGGAGTAAAATCATTGAATCCATCAATGATGTTTGGACATCAATACAGGTGATATATGAGAAAAGGGATTTACTAAAGGAAACCCAAGAATAGATTCAGAAAACAAAGGAGGAACTAGGTGCCAAACCTGAACAGGCCCTAGAACTAATCAAGTTTCTCAACAGCAAGAACAAGCAAGAACTAGAGGAAATAGAAATTATTGACAGAACATAGACAATCCTTGAAATAAGGAAAGTAATTACAAAGAAGAATCTGATGAAGCAACTAGAAGAAAAATGTGAAAACATGAACATAGCCATAACCAAATTTATGGTTAAATTTGAGATTTTGAGGCAAATTTTTTTACCAAACATCCTTGTTATTAATGATAAACTCATGCCACAAGAGGACTATAACAAGAAGATCAGAGATCATGCAAAAGAGCAGGTAGACAAAACAGAAGGACAAGGAATTCCTACAGGAAAGGTTTTACATAAAATTTTTGAGGACTTGTTTTATCTACAACATGAGATAAAACACTTATTTGTTATAAAACCAACATTTTCTAGATATACTGAGGCAGATGAGAACTTTAGGAAGCTGAAAAAGATTAAAATTCTTGATGAAGAATCTTGGGAATCACTCACTGACTTACTATAAAAGTCAAATTGCAGTAAAAAGGATAAAAACAGTTTGCTGATTTTACACAGTCAAAAATAAATTTTACAGTAGTAAGGCAGTTAAACAGTGGTTAAAGTGTATAAGTGATTAAAGAGTATCAGATAAGAAGATAATATTTCAAAACAAATCAAAATATCTTATGCCAACATTGAAGACAACAAAGCAACCAACTAAACCCAATCCAAAACTGAACTTCTATTTTATTTGGATAAATAGGATAGCTTGCTAAGTTGTTAAGCAGTTGTCACTATTTTGTTGTAAAAGATATTTTATTTCCTTAGAAAAATCCTATGATTATTCTAGGATATTTTGTAGAAATTTTTGTATATATACTTCATATTTTGAAGTATTATTGTGGAATAAATTGCTGAAGATTTCTATAGTCATTTTTGTTGTACCTGGAGGCTTTTTGTACCAAGTTCAAGTAGCAGACTAGATCAATCATCTAGCATCATATTTCAGGATTCATGTGATGAGCCATTAAAGTGAAGTACTTTCTACTATCATTGTTTAATATTCTTATGTTTTACATGCATCCATATATGTCTTCCAAATTTGAATGATAAACTAGGAGTATTATTACAGGATCTTTTAAAAGCACCTTGTCTTTAACTAGTTATCATTTCTATGTTTTCTGTTGATTTCCAGAGTAGGGAACCCTTAATTTCTCCCTCTTTCGAATGACCTCTGTCTACTCCTTCCTTATCCGGATCAAAGAATCTTTGATTTCTCTTTATCCCGATCAAACCACTTCACCGATCAACCTTCCTAGATCTTCAATGACTTGTCTATCTTGCCCTGAAAACATTTGAATTTTTTACCTTGATCCTAGTCTTGTTTGCTTGACATTTGACTCCCTATCCCAATGGACAAACAAATTTCTCACTATCCATCTCATTAAGTGATTTTTTATCACCAAACCAAACCAAACCAAAATCAATTTACACATCATAAATAGCCTAATATCACATAATTAAAACAAAGTTAAATCTTATAGAGAAAGCCCTATATGAACTCTAAGAAGGCTAGATCTTAGAGTTTGAAAGTTGGTCTGTGGTTACCTTTAATGTTCTTAGACTTTAAATAAAAAATCTCACAACTTAAGAATTATTAGAGTTATAACACCTACTAAGCCAAACAATCAACTGCTCTTATACCAAGTGATCTTAAAATTAGAGAGCATCAAATAAAACTTTAACTTAAGAGGCATAATAAAAACATGAGTAAGCCATAAAAGAGAGGAAACGTGAATCATCAAGACAAAGATGATAATGAAGTTCACCTAGTCAACCCTTCCACTGGGATACGTCTCCAGATTTGACTCCAAAGGTCGAATCGCTTTATTGTCTTCTTCAACGGAGTCTAAATGTTTATAATGATTTACAAAAAAGACTAACTTCCAAAACTATCTTCTACTACTAAATAGCTTTCAAGGACAACAAACTGCATACATTTCCTCAATGCCTCATAGTTACTCTTGCCACTCTCAAGCTCTCTAAACAAAAGCTTACTCAACACAAAGCCCTCAAACCTATCCAAAATATCTCACAAACAAGCTCTCTATCTAGCTCACCTTCAAAGAGGGATTTATAGCTTTCAAATATCCCTAAACAAAGGAGAGGATATCTCCTTAGATCCCTATTCCAAGGAGAAAATATCTCTCTATATCCATTAAAAGAGGATCCATGAGATTCTTGAGGAGTAAATCTCTCAACTCCACCAAACTTGGACCTTATCTAGACTCAAGGGATGTGAAGAAATCCTGTGAGTTTCTCAATACAACATGAATTTAGAAATTTGATTTTGAGAAATATTATCTCATAAATCAATTTCTATTTTACATTTTAAAATTCAAATTTATGAGCACTTAAAGTATTTTCACCCAAAAACACTCATTACCTAGACCTCAATAGACTTGCCTTATGCATGGTACATCTTGGAAATTGGTGACAAGATCCTCCTGGATCATTAGCATCCTCTATTAGTGATCTACGTGCAATTGAGATGACTCCAAAAATAAACGAAAATGCAATTATGGCCCAATTAAATGATGTGGAAATGGGGGAGAAAGCGAGGCCTTTAGTAGCCCCTAACAACAACATGCATGCAACTGATATATATGGTTGAAATCACGCAACGATCCCTATTTCCTCCCTAGTGGAAACCCCAGTATTATTGAAAAAATCCAACTCATATCCTTTTGTCCCGCCAAGATACTCACTAATTGAGATCCATGTAGAGCTATCAATCATAAATACGAACATGGAGGTAGCCAAAGAGATGGAAACAGACTTGGAAACACTGAATTTACCCGAACTAACCGCGACTTGGTAAGTTAAGGAGCCCTTTACCCTCCCTAAAAAAAGTTTTATATGATAGGCAAGACATACGTCAAATATAAACATATATCAGCCAAAACAAGCTCAAGGTTTGGATCGTTGGGCATCCAAGAACAAACAATGAAGAAAGTAGGGAGATCACATAGAGAGATGAAAATGCGGGGAATAAATAACGAATTACAAATGCTAGATGAAATCATAGAATATCTAGTTAACTCAAGGAGAGTAAGGGTCATCACAGATGTCTTCCGTGGCTCCAATAAACCCCACCCATGAAAATAAACTCCTGGAATATGAGGGGCATTAACAGTAGTGGAAGACAAAGGATCCTAAAAGAGAAGTGGACTGAAGAAAAACCCACAATAATAATGATTTAATAAACCAAAAATTTAGGGAAAACCATAACCAATCTAATAAATAATCATCAAATAAAATTCCAATCAGTGACAATATATGCATAAGGGAAACCGAGAGGGATAGCAATAATCTAGGATGACCAAGAGGTTCGAGTGATTAATGTATTTGATAATTTTAAAATATTGAGAATCCAAATAAAACTTACTGAATCAGGGGAGCGTTTATTTCTATCCAATGTATATGGATCCAATAACCCACATGATAAAACAATGTCTCTCAAGTCAATCGTTCAAATCGAAAGATTAATTTCCCCAAATCCATGGATAATAGAGGCGAAATTCAACTTAATTGAGTCTCTAGAGGAAAAAAAAGGGGCATATAGAGGCTAGACATTGAAGCTTCCCTATTCCAAGACAGAACAAATGATCTAGGGCTCATTTAAATTAGTACACTAAATGAGGTATACAAATGGAACAATAGGAGAATCGACCAACATCAAATTGCATCCAAACTAGACAGGTTCTTCCTAACAGAGAATATCTTGGAACGAGATGCATTCATTGAATCTTCCATTATCCCAATCCATGGATCAAACCACTGGGCAATTAAGCTAAGTCTAGATCTCATGACACCCCCCTAGAATTTCCCATTAAGATTCAAAATTTTTTGGCTCAGGTATGCTGAATTCCTCACAGGAATGGTTGGGAGAGGAAAGAAATATACAAGGATTAATGATGTTCACCCTCCATAAAAAACTCAAATATGTAAAATGACAATTAAAGGGATGGAACAAATAGAGGTTTTGGGACATTATAGAGGAAAAGTGGACATTATAGCTCAAAATGTGAACTATTCAACATGACAACATTGCAAATGGATGATCAAAAGCCCTTATTCAAGCCAAGGTGGAAAATCTAAGGGACATTGGGGAGCATATGAAATAAGAGGAAATATTGTGGAGACAAATTCAAGAATAGAATGGCGAAAGGAAGGGGAGAATGACACTTCCTTTTTTCACAAATCAATTCTACAACATCAACACTCTAATTGAATCTCCTCATTAAAAGGAGGGGATGGCCAAAAATTAGTGTTGCATCAGGAGATCTCCCAGGAACTAGTCCAATTTTTTCGACATACTTTGGCAAAGGCCGATTTGGACAAGTAGGCAACCATTTCCCTGGTTTCCAACAACATTCCCTTGATAATAACAACACAGAAACTGAAGCACTCCTTACAGAAATCATGAAAGAGGAGACTGAGGTGATTATCAGAGCAATTCCCCCCAATAAGTCTCGTGGCCCTACTATTGAATTATTATAATAATGTTGTTCAATCATTGGGGTGAACGTGTGGAAATATGTGGAATAATCTCAATGAGAAAAAACTATTATGAAAGCATTAGATGCCACCTTCTTAGTTTTGATCCCAAAAAAAGAGAAGGTGGGAATCCCAAGTGAATACAAATTGATTCCCTATGTAATTAGGTTTATAAGATCATAACCAAGATAATTTCAAACCGATTTAAGCGTCTCCTACCACAATTGATCTCCCCACTGAATATGTAGAGGGAAGGAAAAACCTTGATGGAGTTATGGTCACCCATGAAACAATTCACTCATTGAATGCCACCAAAAAACTAGGGATGATGATCAAGTTGGACTTATCCAAAGCATAAGAAAAGCTCATCTAGAATTTCATGTATAACACACTAATTTTTTTTTGGGTTTGTAGTGGAATGGATTTAATGGATACCCAAATTGTTCTCCTGAACGTCCTTCTCTAATATGGTCAACGAATCACCCTGCACCCTGTTCTAGTCATCCAGAGGTATATGATAGGGGGATATGTTACCCTCCTTTCTCTTCATTATTGCAGTGGAAGGCCTTGGTCGAATGTTTAAGAAGGTGACAATAGAGAATAGATTGAAGGGTATTCGCCTATTTGGAGACAACCTACCTCTAACCCACAAAAGATTCATGGGTGATACAATGGGTCTTGGAGTGCCAAAAATACATGAAGAAAATATTTTCAATAGTATATTGGAAACCTTCTCATTAGATTTATATATGGAAATAAATAGGAACCAACCCCAAATATTATTCTTTAACACTTCTGTAAATGTGCAGAGTAATGTTGTAAGAGTTATGAGAATCCAGATAAGTACTTTACCATCCAAATACCTGGGAACCCCTTTAGTAGACAACTCCCTACACTGGAAGGTTTGGAAAGAGCTGATAACAAAAATACAGAAGCAACTAACATGTTGCATTTCATTTAGAGCCCTGAATATGGTAGGCCACCTAGTCCTCCTAAAGTCAGTATTACAAGCGCTCCCTATATAACTACATTTGACATTGATGGCCCCCATATCTATTCTCTAGGAAATACAAAGAATTTAGCACACCTTCTTATGGGGTTGCTCGTGAATGGATAAAAATGGGCCTTGGTGGTGTGGGACAAAATGTGTTGGCCAAAGATGAAGGGGGGATTGGGATTACGAGACCCATAAATCATGACCAAGGTACAAGGGGGAAAGATATAGTGGCGATGGCTACATGGAGGATTAGACCTCAAGAAAAATATATGGACTCAAAAGTATGCTCTCACAATACCCTCCATGCAAATCATCAAACAATGTGGGTTTTCCCTGTGATCATCCATTGGACCATAGCCAAAAAGGGAGTGGATTTGATCAAACATTATAGCTTTTGAGAAGTCAAGAATGGAGAACAATGCTCTTTTGTGATGATTCATGACAACAACTACCAGAAATGGGGAACTAGTTGGAACTTGAAGTGATGAAATATCAAATGAATACCCAAGGTAAAGTCATAATAGAAGATAAATGGGAGTAGGATATGCTAGCCCACGAATGGAGAAAATGGCTAAACCTAGAACAATGGAACCCCAAGCCACCTAAGGAAATTTGGTGGAACTTCTAGCAAGACCTACAACTTTGGTGAATCCCTTTCTCACTGCAAGAATATGAACTTAGATGGGGATCTAGATCCAAAGGCACTTTCTTGGTCAAAGAATCCTATCACCTAGAAGTAATACACCATGACCAATAGGTAGAGGAGGTATGGGAAAAGGTCTAGAAACACAACCTATGGCTCGAAGTTTTAATTTTCATTTGGTTGATACTAGAAACTAAGTCATTAACATGGGAGAAGATCCAAAAACACAATATTTAGGGACCCTTTCAGTGCCCTCTTTGCATGAAAAGTAGTGAAACCTTGGAACACTTGCTTAGTCTATGTTCATACTCAGCAGAGTTGTGTAAGAATCTAGGATAATATCTATCAAAATCATATTGGGTCTAGGAAATCCCCTAAGAAACTATTAGGAAATGGAGATTTGCAGTGCTTGATAACCCTGTCTTAATTACATCTGGAGAATTTCTCATGGTTTCCTGTCGTGGGGCATATGGAAGGAAAGAAATAGGAGAATATTTAAAGGGGGTCCTTCATCATTGGAAATTATATGGAGCAACATCATTACAAATGTAAAGGAAATGATTCTTGCATTAAGATGGTCAACCGAAGACTGTCCAGTAACTGGTGCTTAAGCTATTCTAATGCAGAAATGATTTCCTTCCATTCATAGGAGCTTGTCCCTCACCACCCCATCACTTGTAGTAATATCTAGACCATCGATCTGGTCCCCACTCCCTGCCCCTTTTGTTAAACTTAATTTCGATGACGCAAATAAGGGAAATCTTGGCTCAACTGAATTTGGAAGTGTTACAAGGGACCACACAGGGAAGCCTCTATTTATATATTTGGGTATGATTGGCATCAACACAAATTATGCCGCAGAGTTGGAGAGATTAAGGAATGGTTTGGAATTTGCACAGAATCAAGGATACGACAACCTTTACATAAAGGGAGACTCCAAAATAATTACCAATATTGTTCGTCGGTTGCAAGAAAAATCCCATATACATAAGGCCTCAAGGTGTTGGAGATTAGAATTCATGCTGGAACATGTGCATAATCTTATTTCCAACATCTGAGCTCTTATTTTGATCCATATACAATGAACAAGGAATAAGGTTGCTAATATACTAGCTAATTTTATATGTTTGGAACCGTCTATGCAATTGGCTATAGAGTGGAAGGGGTTGGCTTATGTCCCCCACCAAAAGAGCGTGTTTGAAATTGATACAGGAAGATTCCACTTCCTCCGATGGGGTGACGAGAATAGAGCAGGGGGTAGGCTTCCATCTCCCCACCTGACTAATAGGCATGGGGATGAGGCAACACACCTGCTATAGCAGGCATATCCAAGGATATTGATGGGGCATGATAACGAGTGCCAATGGCATGCTCAAGGAGAAGGGAATTTAGGTAGACTACTATGGGAAGGAAAGTGGTTTATGTTTTCAATCAGGTTTGTATTTAAGGCGAGAGATGCATTGAGGATTAGATGTATCATCTTGAGTATGATAATTTTATTGCACTATGGTTGTACTTAAGCTTTGCACCACTCGATGGCCCAAGAACCAGCAAAGAGTAGTGATGACAAGGGTAGTGGCGTTTTACCAATAATTATGCGGAGTTGACCAAATATATTAATGACACTCGGGAATTTGTAAGAGCAATCAATAAAACACTAGAATTTGAGCCAACACAATTTGAGAAAGGAATACACTTGATCAAAAAAGCTAGGAGGAGCAAGATTACATGGCTCTTTGACTTTCAAAGTGAGTCCCTGAAAATGACAGCAAGACACTGGGGTGTTGTTGAGTAGGTGAATACCCTCTGCGGACATAGGCGATCCCTCTAGGCCTGGAGTGGGTCTAGCAACAAGGGAACAAGATGGAATTTCAGACTCCTAGCTTATAAATGAAAACAAGTAGATGACCTACCTTGGTCCAACGCTTTTGTTGTAGTTTGCAGCAGCGATCCATTGATATTTGTCTTCACACATTGTGGTCCTTCAGTGATAATGTCCATGTTCCTACACAAGGGTCAAGTGAACGGTGACAACATATGAAAACATATTTTCATTTACAACTATTCGATTGGTCAAGGAGAATCAAACATTTTGCATATGATCAAACACAAAATTGGAACCAAAAAACCAGTCATGTATTAATGATAGAGAAAAGAATTTTACAACCTTAATGCCTTGACGTTGCAGCCTCCTTCGACGGGTTCAGTCAAGCACGTCTCAAGCATTCGTTGGGGATCGGACTTGGTGAGGCAACGAGCCTAAACTCTCTCTCGACAATGGATTCCTCTCTGCCTTATTCTTCACACCAGCTATAGTAAGGATTGTTCATCTAGCTGAAACCATGTGAGAAGGAAGTATTTATAGGAGGGTAGGAGGTGGTTTGGGATCCCTCATAAGGTGGAAGAGAGGTCCTATCCCTTTGGGGATTTGCAAAATTGTAGGAAACAAGAAGCCAAAGGGAGGACTTCGACATTATTCAGTCGAACAAACCATGAAGACTCCGCTCACGAAGTGGTTAGGAATGTAAACTTCGTTTCTATTTTAAATTTTTTTCCAAAAATAGCTCGACGCAGGTGCCCCACCGAGACAAAGTGCCAATGGGTGCGGGCCTAGTGTTAATTTCTTTATGGGCGCAAGGCCATAACTGCCTACCAGCGCCGACCCAAAATCATATGTTTTTGAGAGCCTGCTTCAGGAATGATCAACAGAGGAAATGTTCTTGACATGCCAAGGGATGCAATGACACTTTTAGAAAGGTATGAAAATACACAAAAGACACTGAAATGGTCATCCAATGTTCGGGACAGGGATTGTAGGGATGGTGACAAAATATTGTGTAACAAGTGGTCTCTCTACTTCTTAGAGGAGGGGAGATTTGGGAGTAGGTGTTTCTTTAACATGGATAGTGGCCTATGGATGGAAAGCCATTCTGAAGGAAGGACTAGTGCAACTCACAACTCATCCAAGATTCTCAATCTTGAGCTGAAATCAACGTAGACATCCCTATTTGAGTGGAAAACCTAACTATGTGCACCATCCAGGTATAAAATTTTCTAAAGTTTCAAATTTCTCTACTTTTAGTGCTTATAAATAACCTTTCAAGAGTCTTAATTGGAAATTTCATACCCTTCGTGATGAGTTCCTAGGGGAATTAAACCTCCATATTGTTATTTCCTTGCTTTCTACTTGGGTGCATTGCAGAGAGGGGACAAGAATTGGAAATTGTAGAGAGGTTCAATTGGTGGACAATAGTGTAGATGAGAAGAAATGGGTGAAAGGTGGAGACAATGTAAGAACTTGGGTTGCTTTTGGCCTCATCCTAGGTCATATTTTTATTTATTGTGAGAAGAGGTGGATGTAGGAATTTACATGGTAAGTTCTGTAGATCAAGAACCAAAATTCACAGCTCACAAACAAATCACAAATCAGTACACCAGTATAATCACGTGGTTAAAACCCTCAAAGAGGGAAACAGTCCACGGCCTAAGCCAACGCGACCACTTTAGGAAATTTATTAATATAAAAAGAAAAGTTACATATGTTTCTCTCATAAACGGTTACCATACAAATGAACCTCCATGCTCTTTAAATAGAGATCATGGACCAATCAGGTGTTAAGCCACGGATCAAGTGTCGTTAATACCGAGGTGAGAGATAACCGTCGGATCACTACAAATCTTGACTGTTAGATTATAAGTTACAAATGTACATGGTAAAGAAACACAATTTACCTAATTCTACACTAGACTAAGTTATTCTTAACTATTTCCTATGTGTCGGAATATCCTAACATCCCCTCTTAAGAACAACTTGGGATATGATTGAAGGATTTAAAAAGGTGACACAAAAGGAGCCTATTTCCTATGTGTCAAAATATACTAACATCCCCCCTTAAGAGAAAATTGGGATAGGATTGAAGGATTTACAAAAGTGACACAATAGGAGAAGGAAGGAGGAATTAGAGCCTATCCCCCCTTAATGAAAAATTTCCTGAACTCCAAGCATGGATTGAAGTTTGGTAAACTTCGCTTCTATGCGAGCCTTCATAAAGATATCGGCTACTTAATCATTGGTTGGACAATACTACACTTCAAGAACACGATCATGAATGAGCTTTCTGATGAAGTGTATGTGGAGTTCAATGTGTTTCATCCGCTAATGTTGAACTGGATCTTTACATAGCTGAATGGCACTCTAATTATCACACCAAAGTGTAGTTGGATGCTGCTAGTGAAGACCAAATTCAAACAGGATCTAACAAAGCCACATGGCTTCCTTGCTGGCTTCAACTGCACCACAATACTCTGCTTCTGTTGAAGAAAGAGAGATGGCACTTTGTTTCTTACAAGACCATGTAATAGGTCATGAACCAAGAGTGAACACATATCCTGTAGTAGACTTTCGATCATCAGGGTCACCAGCCTAATAAGAATCAGTGAAACCAATAAAAAATGGAGATGCTCCTGCACTGTAATGAATCCTGAACTGAACTGTACCTCAAATATATCAAAGTATTCTTTTAGCTGCTTTCCAGTGACTTTCATGAGGTTGGTGCATAAACCGAGCGACAAGACCAACGACAAAGGAAAGGTAAGACGGATATGGGTTAGATACAAAAGTTTACCAACAAGTTGACAATATAAGGTAGCATAAACTTCAGGGGTAGTACAAGTGACTGAAAGCTTGACTCCAGACTGAAAGGGAGAAGGGGATGGCTTACAGTCTTCCATGTGAAAGTGGTGTAGAAGATCACATGCATACTTGGACTGAGATAGGGTAATGCCTTCCTTGGATTGCAAGACTTGAAGACCAAGGAAATAATGCAAGTGTCCTAAGTCTGTCACTTCAAACTTCTTTTTGAGGCTAGAATTCACATGGTTTATATGGTTTGGATCACTACCAGTAAGGATAAGATCATCAACATAAAAAACAAGGATGGTGAAGGACTCACCCACTTTCTTGGTGTAGACAGTGTTGTCAGAATGACACCTAGAAAAGCCATTATCTAATAGAAATCCATCCATTTTGGCATACCAAGCCCGAGGAGCTTGTTTGAGACCATAGAGAGACTTCCTAAGGCGACAAACAAGGCTAGAGTCGTTTTGGATAAATCCAGGGGGTTGTTCCATGTAGATTTTTTCATGTAAATCTCCATGTAAGAAGGCAGATTTAACATCCATGTGATGGACTTCCCATTTAAAGGAGGCAGCAAGGGAAAGAACAAGGCAGATAGAATTCATTTTGGCAGTTAGGTAAAGTGTGTTTCTTTACCATGTACATTTGTAACTTATAATCCGTCGGATTGTAAGTTACAAATGTACATGGTAAAGAAACACACTTTACCTAACTCTACACTAGAATAAATTATTCTTAACTATTTCCTGTGTGTCAGAATATCCTGACAGTGGAATCCCTCCATTGTGGTGGTCTAGATAAATCTCTTGGGAGGCAGACAAACACAGCTAAGTAATCATCAAATTTATTGGAACAATGACAATAGCACAGACAACCACAAGCTAGTGGCATAATCCAATGTAGGGTATATATTCCCAATTACTTTGAAAATCATACAATATTGATTGACTCTACAAAATCCTTTTTACCACACCTATGGTATCAATTTTCTCATCATCATGCCACTGGAGTGGGGTAGATCAAGGAGGGGCACTACATGTTACGAGACTTGTGAAAGTAGAGTGTAACATCCCTAAAACTGCATAATAATATTTAGCTCTTACCTAATATGAATATATTAATGTTTTTATATGATGATGTGCGATTATTATCCTGTCATGCTACGATTAGAATCTAGAATTAGTTATCAAAATGACTTGTAGAACCGGTGAAAATGGAAAGAGGCACCAAAGGCCACATGAGGCCAAAGACATGGGAGTGTTCCAAATTTTTCACTGGGGGAGTGTTCCAGCTTCGTTGTTTTTTTTGTATATTTTTTTATTTATTTATTATATATTTTTATTTTTTCCAAAAGCACAAGAGTCGATAGGAGGCCAATACGCTTTTTTTTCTTCCAAAAGCACGAGAGTTGATAGGAGGCCGATATGTGAGGGTTCAAACTTCGTCACACTCAATCTCTTAAAAGCACTCTGTATTTACAATTCCTGAATAATAGTAAAGAGTGATATATTGTAAGTGCTCTGCATTTACAAATGTAGTCCATGAAGGTTAGAAAAAGTGAAATATGTTTTGATTGTTCTCGATGATCCCTCTACCTCTCAGTGCTTTGTATTTGATTTTCATTGAATCATGTCTTGTTATTTATGATTCCTCTTTCTCTCAATGTTTGTATTAGAGTTATCCCTTAATTTTGACTTTAGGGTTTGGTATATTATGAAATAATCTTATGTTCAAATCATGTACATTAATCACAACAATTCAAATGATCTTCATACGTCTATGGGGATGGTTTTACTCTTCGAAGACGACGAAAATGGAAAAAAAAATACAATAGATGCAAGTGCTCCCTATTCATTATTTGAAATCCCTTAATTAAAGAATCTATGGCACGATGCAAAAACAAGAAAAAGGAAACAAAAAAGTTCAGTTGTGGATATTGAGGATTGAGTATGGAGGTGGAAGAAAAAAGGAAGATTGTGCATAAAAGGATAAGTAACCATGTCATTTTATTGAAAAATATTGCATGTGAACCTTGTGCATAAAAATCTAAGTAACCATGTTATTTTCTTGAAATACTGCACATGAATCTTGTGCTTGAAAAGTTAAGAGTCCATGTTATTTTCTTGAAAACAATTGCATATGAATCTTGTACATAAAAAGATAAGAATCCATGCTATTTTCTTGAACAAGATTGCATATGAATCTTGTGCATAAAAAGATAATAATCCATGTTATTTTATTGAAATATTTCATATGAATCTTGTGCATAAAAAGATAAGAATCCATGTCATTTTATTGAAAAATATTGCATGGTTATGTGTGTGGAAAGATAGAATAATTGTGTTAATTTGCATGCTTCATGTGTGTTTATCTATCTGAAAAGAGTGCATGGTTCTTGTGCAAGGAAATATAGGTTAACTTCTTTGATTTCTTTGAAAACTTTGCATAAGGTAACTTTGTTGAAAATACAAGATGTTTCTTGTGGACATAAATATAATTAAACTTCGTTGATTTTCTTTTAAAAGATTGCATTAGGTAACTTTATTGAAAATACATCATGTTTATTTTGCACAGAAATATAAGTTAACATTGTTGATTTTTGCGAAAAGATTACATGGGTCTTGTGTGCAGAAACATAAGTTCACTATGGTGATTTCTTGAATAGACGATGTTTTGTAATTGCATGCACGTTTTTAATTCACGTGCAAGGTAATATGAACATGCACTTGAGATAATAAAAAGTCATGGTTTTATAATTTCATGCACACTCTTCATTCACTTGTAGATAGCAAATTACTATTATACAGTTAAAGGTGGTTTTGTAGTTGGAATAATGATGAATAGGGGAGCTTTTATAGTTGTATGCATTTAATTGATGCATATGAATAGGCATGTTTGATATTAATTATTCATTTTATTTATTACATGTGTGATGTGGATGAGAAAACATGCTTTTATAATCATATGCATGTATTTAAAGTATGTGAAATGTGAATAATAATGTGTGCTTTTATAAATTTATGCATTTAATTAGAGCAAAATAAGTAGGTGTTCTTTTGTATGTATTCATTAATGCATTGGAAATATGAAAATAGGACATGCATTTATAAGTATGTGCATTTGTATAATGCAATGGAATAAAAACAACAAAATTTTAGTTGTATTTTCTATTATTAATCAATGTTATTACGCTAGTAAAAACAAGAAAGATTTTGTATTGAGGGAATAAGTAGATTTCTACACATGCTCTGGCAATAAGAAATATAACTAGAAAAATCAATATCATGGTCGAACAAACTTGTTTTTATTTTGATTAAAAGAATTAAAGATACGGTTTTGCAAATTGTAATTAAGTCGTTGCATGTGTTAAAAAATTATGGGTTGTACTTGATAAGGCATGCAAAATTAAAATATTAGAGATGAATTTTACTTTTATTCATGTATGTGCAAGGAAGTGATACATGAAAGATGTATAAAGAATAAAGCATTATAAACGATTATTAAATAGAAACGATATCTGGTCAAGATTGAATATTTGATTTCAATGAATTGATATTTTACATAATTATGATGTTAGAGTTCGCTAACGATAACAGTTATAGGAAAGAATCGTGACATATGCGAAGAATGGATTCATAGTTTCTAATATATCCATTTTGAAACAACGAAAAGGTGGATTATAACTAATACTATTGTAGACGACGAGGTCAATATGTAAAATTACTGTTACACATAGAATGGAAGATCATCGAATGCAATTTCCAAGGGGTAAAAACAACCATGCCACGAGGACATTGTACTCAAAGAAAGGTTGGGTAAAGTGTTTGAGAAACATGACATCATGTTGAATGTATTGACCTCTAGTTAATTATGCTCAAATTAAAGTTATGTTTCTTTGTAAAATTTCAACAATACACAAGGGATGGACTCCCTTGTTTCCATTAAGTGAGGGATGAACTTCCTCACAAAATGTTTAATAAAATAAAAGTTTGTTGGTTTTTCCCTTTAGGGTTCCAAGTTATATCAATGTCCATTTTTGTGCTTTCCTATTATGTTTTCTTGATGATTTTTCTACCTTGAATGAAGCTAGAAATTACATCATTCATGTGTTGTTAATAAGCTCTCATTAATTGAACAACGTAATGATCCAAAATTACAACATAAATACTTATGTTAACAAGTTGTATTAATGGTTATTACTTTATGAGATTTGTTATTCCTTTTCTAAGGTTACTTCACTTAATGATCACGATTATATCATTTGATTATCAGTTAAGGAGTTCAAGATAAGTCATTTTGGAGTATTAAATGTTGGTAAAAATGAAAAAAATTCTAACCCTATGTACTTTGTACGAGGTATACAAAGGGATGTTACAAGTGGTATCGGAGCAAAGGTTGCAACACTAACACCTTTTGGGTTCGGCAAGCACGAGAAGGAGTAGAGGTATGTCGTTGTTAGTTTTTGTAGCATCGGACAAGTGTTCTAGTCTTGAATTTGGTCAAAGAGTCTAAGGAATACAAGATCTCCAAAACCCATAAAATTGTTTAACGAGAAAACACCTAGAGATGTCTCAATTAAGTTAATTAGTCTATAATTATATCTTTCCTAAGTCTAACTTAGGAAAAATTATTAATTAACAACAATTAATTGAAAAAGGTGAGATTTCTCTAGAAAATCACATGGATTGAGTTAGACGTGATCTTAGCCATTGATGGGGATCAAATCATGGCTGTTGGTTCACTAGCGTGAGATTATAAGAGAAACTCGATGGGGATGTAGAAGATACACCAGTAATGCATCTTTCCTTGGCAGATTGAGCTACCTTGTTGCAAATATTGAGCAAGGGAGAGAATTTCGAGGCAGAAGGAAGGCAGGGTGAGATTGAGGGAGAAACAAAGTCATTTCTAGCAGAGTTTCTTTGTAGCAGAGCAACAATTTCTGCGAGGTCGAATTATTCTTGCAAAGAGGCCAAACAAATAGTACGAGCAATAAGAAACCCCAGTTCAAAGTGTCGAAAAGTGATCGTTTCATTTGTTGGAGGCGGGGAGATAACTCGTAAGACAGAGCGAGTCACTTCTAGGACTAAAGGGAGGTAGGACGACTCATCTAGAACTAGATCACAGGCAGTGCGAATTATCTGGGCCAAGCAATGCGCATTTCTTGCTAGTGTGAGAAGGGATAGAGGGGCCGAGTTTGGTTGTGTTGTGGGGAAAAACATTAAATGAGAAAGAAATAGGAAAAATAACTGAATTACAAATTGAAGGATAAACACTTGGAAACTCTTATTAATCAAATGATTCTCCGTTCTTTATAAGCATCTCGGGCCATCTTATTTAACCTGGACTTATTTTGTTATTCCAACTACATTTCATTATTCAAACTACATTTCTTTATTCCAACTACATCAATAGGTAATAAGTAAATTTACCATAATGAATTATTTACAATTATTGTCATATTTTTAACAAACTCCACCTTGACAACAATTTTCCTAATCCCTTGCCCATGCCCATTCATCATCTTTTCTCCAGGCCGAGAGAAGCGAGACACCATCTCAGCTTCTCTATTGAAATTGGATTTGTGAATATATCTGCATGATTTTCCTGTGTGCGGAACTTCTTGAGAACTACTTTGCTGCCTTCGATTACATGTCTCACAAAATGATTCCTTACATCGATGTGCTTGGTCTTGCTGTGATAGGCTGGTTTTGTAGCCAAATGAATAGCGCTCTGACTGTCACAAAACACATTCACTTTCTCCTACGTCCTTCCAATCTCATCAAGCAGACCTTTTAACCAGATTGCCTCTTTACAAGCATCCGAAGCAGCTATATACTCTACTTCAGTAGTGGACAAAGCAACTGTCTCTTGAAGCTTTGACATCTAGCTAATTACTCCACTTGCAAGAGTAAAAACATAACCTGTAGTAGACCTCCTTTTGTCCAAATCACCTGCATAATCAGCATCCACATATTCGTAGACTGAACCTTCATGACCATCAAAGCTGATGCAATGGTCACTTGTGCCTCTCAAATACCGAAGCACCCATTTCACTGCTCGCCAATGTTCTTCCCATGGATTTGCCATGAACCTGCTGAAAACTCCATTTGCATGTGAAATGTCAGGTCTTGTGGATACCATTGCATACATTAAGTTTCCTACCGCATTTGCATATGGTACATGAGACATATACTTCTTTTCTTCATTAGTTCTAGGACTTAAATCCGAAGAAAGCTTAAAATGGGAAGCTAATGGAACATTAACAGGTTTCACATTGTTCATACCAAAATTTTCAAGTAATTTATCCACATACTTCTGTTGTGATAACCAAAGCTTACCATTCTTCCTGTCTCTGTGTATCTCCATGCCCAAGATATGTTTTGCCGCTCCAAGATCCTTCATTTCAAGCGTCCTAGAAAGTTGAGCCTTTAACCTGTTGATTTCTTCCATGCTTTTGCTTGCAATAAGCATATCATCAACATACAACACCAGGATAATGAATATTCCATTGAAACTTTTGAAGTATACAAAATGATCATACTCACTTCTGATAAAATTTTGGCTCACCATGAAGTAGTCAAACTTCTTGTACCATTGCCTAGGCGACTGCCTCAGGCCATACAATGATTTCATGAGCTTGCAAACTAATCTTCTGCTGCGACCTTGTACAAAATCTTCTGGCTGATCCATATATATCTCTTCATCCAAACCACCATGAAGAAAGGCTGTTTTAACATCTAACTGTTCTAACTCAAGGTCAAGTAAAGCAGTTAGTGCTAACAAAGTACGAATAGAAACAAGTTTAACTACTAGTGAAAAGATCTCATGAAAGTCAATACCTTCAACCTGAGAATAACCTTTTTCAACCAGTATCGCCTTATACCTCTCGATACTTCCATCAACTTTCCTTTTCAACTTGAAGACCCATTTGCACCCAACAACACTTCTCCCTTCAGGAAGTTCTACAAGATCCCAGGTATTGTTCTTGGCTAAGGAGTCCATTTCTTCTTCCATAGCCTTTTTCCATATCTTGCTATCTACATCATCAACTGCTTCCTGATAAATAGAAGGTTCCCCATCTTTAGTAATCAATGCAAACGATGAAGAAGAATATTCATACCTTTTAGGTGTTTTTATTTACCTTGTAGACCTTCGTAGAGTGACTGGTTTCTAAATTGGTTTTGGAATTTATCCAGTTTCCTTTGCTTCTCCACCTTCTTCATCAGAAGTATCTCCTTCCTTTTGACTTTCTGAAAAAGGTTTAGTCTCCAATTGAATCTGCTGACTTGGCGATACCTGCTCCTGTTCAACCTTTTCAACATCTGATTTTAAAAGAGAAGATTCATCAAATGTTACATCTCTACTAATGACTATCTTCTGTGAAGAAGGATCCCACAACCTATATCCCTTCACTAAATAATCATATCCAATAAAGACACAACATTTCAATTTTGGATCTAATTTCGAACGTTGATTTCTAGGAATAAGAGCATAGGCATCACAACCAAAAATCTTCAAATACGAATAATCAAAAGACTGACCCGACCAAGCTTCTTCAAGAATTTTACAGTTTATTGCAATTAAAGGTGATCTGTTAACTAAATAGCAAGCAGTGGATACTGCTTCTTCCCACAACTCCTTTTGCACGTTACCATTACTAATCATGCTTTTGGCTCTTTCCATAAGAGTCTGATTCATCCGTTCAACAACGCCATTTTGCTGAGGGGTATAAACAACAGTTTTATGTCTAACAATCCCTTCATCCTTACAAAATTGTTCAAATTATAAAGACGTAAATTCACCACCATTTTTAGTTCTTAAACATTTAATTAATTTGCTTGTTTTATTTTCCACCATTGTTTTAAATTGTTTAAACACATTAAATACATCAAATTTCTTTTTCAACATATAGACCAAAAATTTTCGGGAGAAATCATCAATAAACGTTAAAAAATATGATGCACCTCCATAAGACATAGTAGGATATGGTCCCCACAGTTCATGTTGGAACACCTAATCCTCCATGGGTAGGTGTGGAGTGCGAAAAGTCACAATGGAGTCGAAGTGACCTTGGAATATGAAACCAAGAGTCACACCATTGTACTATAAATGTACATATTTTTATAATGGAAAATATGAGCTACACGCTTATCCTTCATTGTGCTGAGTTTCTTGTTGTGTGTGTGTTTATCTTTCCCCACACCATGTGTGTGTTTAACATGGTATCAGAGCCAAGTTTTTAGTTGCCTCTATGTAAATATTCTGCCAATCCCACCTTTAGTTTTATTCCAATGCGAGGCTTATCGTGGACGAAGCAAAGGTTGGAATTGAGCTGTGAAGTGGTTTCTGAAGATGGATCGTCATCTAAGAATTTCGACATGTTTGAAAGTTGAAATCTTTTAATTCTCTACCAACTGAACTAGACGGGCTGCCTCAACATCAACCTCTGATGAGAAAGAAACAAATCCATAGCCACCAAACTTTCCTGTTTCAGGTATCCATGTGACTTTAGCATCCAAAACGTTTCCCTTCTCAGCAAATTTCTTTTTCAGTGTCTCAATGGTTACTGTCTTTGCGAGATTACCCACATATACTTTATATTGGCTGTCAATAAATTTGGCTTCTTCTGTCAGACGATTTAAACCAGATACATCCAAAGGTTTTTCTGTAATGTTAACCTTGATCACACACCCACCTATTTCAGTGCCATTTATCTTTTCAATGGCCGCTTGAGCATCCTCAACAGTGCTCACTATAACAAAGGCAAAATGTTGACTTATCTTATTTGCCTCTCTGGTCTATCACTGCTATACCAGCCCCGAGATTCGAACTTATAACCTCTGCGGTTCCACATTCACCAAACATCTTAGCAAGCTCTTCATTGTTACATGTCCTGGCGATATTGCCCACATACAATCTCCTTTAAATTTCAAATAGTCTCCGTCGAGTGTTTAGCCCCTGGCTCCTCGACCCACACGCAGGCTCCTCGACTCACACACAGACTCCTCACACTCTCCGCCTACCCCGTCCGACCCTTCATCTCCCCGTACGACTCTTCATTTCTGGTGGAGATGCAAACGGCTCGAAGACGCAGCATTTTGCAAAAAGCGATGTGCACCATGAGAGCTTCCTCTATCCCTATGTTGCTGGATATGTAGAACTCGTTTTTCACGGTTTTGGCGCAGATTCCACACATCATTGCTGGTATTGCTGGTATTGTTGAACTCATTTTTCACGGTTTTGGCGCAGATTCCACACACCCATTGCTGATAGTGTGGAAGCCGAGACCTTGTGTTAGTGGTGGCACTGCCCAGGCATGAGATATGAAGCGTTGGTGTGTTGAAATAATCAGGTATGTTGCAGAGTTAATAGGTCGAACCTGCCTTGGCGTTCAACATTTTTTGAAACTGTAAGGTATGTTTACAATGTGTACAACATTGAATATGGAATGGTGTATCGAATATTTTTGAAGACCGTGAACAACTCTGTGGTTGTTTAATTCATGGTTATGGCACTGTTGGCTTATATTGAATGTGTATGCATTAAATAAGCATGTGGAGGTTGGAATCATGTTCGTTTTATGCCTCTGATTTGTAATATGAACTATATTCACATATGCTAGCTCAGTATATGTTGGATTACATTTGCGCAGTCATTTGCGTTGAATACTTTGCAGAAGTTGGTTAGGTGCAACTGTAAGCTTGAATGTTATTCAAGATTATGTAAAGACATGCTAAGAGGTATGAGTTTTGTGGATGCTTAAGTCTGTCTTTTGGTCTGTTAATTTAAAATTTTTGGGCTTGAAGATTCAAAACACACCAAGTTCTATGCAATAAAACAAGCGCTTGCGTCCTTTGCATATTGAGGGATATTTGTAGCGTTTGCATGAAATTTGGGCTTCCAATCACTTGGAATTTTTTGTGAGTATTTACATGAGAAAAAGCTTTGCATTTTGATGCATATATTTTGATAATTTTCTGCAATCAAAGCTATGAAGAGTAAAGGTACGTAGGGAGTTGTGTGCGTGTTGAGGGCCCGGTGCACTCCAAGGTTAGAAGATATAAAATACTGGTATTGTAGCATTTCTTCTTTCACTGTATACAACAAGGATACAAATAGTTTGGTGAGTATTGCTCATTGGAGGTTCGTTCTCTTCAAATAAAGTTGTTGGAGTAAAACAACAGAGAGAGAAAATGAACAGCAGGAAATGAAGAAAATGGCATATGAGGAAATGATAAATACATAGTGAAAAGAGAAGTTTTGCATTGTGATTTGTGGCATTGATATTCTGCAAGAGATTTACATGTGAAGACAAGTTTGCCATCATTTTAACAGCTCCTTGAAGAACAAATCAGTTGCCTTAAAGGCCTCTTTCATAAGTGTTTTTGCTACATATTGTATTGAACTAACATTGTATTGCTTCTTCATAGTTGCAATTAGCAGATTTTGTACTTTAAGATTTCCATAGTTGGAAGTTATTTGAAGTCATTTGTATTTGTTTGAAAGGAAGATTGATTCACATTGTAAACGGGTGCATTTTCGGTTGAAGCCGACACACTTTATTTTTTTGAGCCTAAGTTGTTGAAAATGGCTAAAATCAATGAGGCATTAGAGTTGTTGAATAACCTCATTCATTCAAATGTTGATGATATGATAAAAATGAGCAAGAATGCTCTTTGTAACATTCAAAGTTGTTTGCTAGATGCATAACAAAATATTGAGTTTTTGCAGTTGGAATCTCAGCTCCAACAAGATGAACTCCAGCAAAAGAGTCACCATTATAAACCTGTTTCTGTTCAGAAGATTGTGAAGGACTCTCATCAGGAGAAAGAAGATAAAGTTGCAATTGATCCACATTCAGTTCCTTGTACTAGAGCAGATTTACATGCAGATGCAGCAGTTCAACCTGCACTTCTCAAGCCCATCATCAGACCTTGGGAAGAGCTTGTCCACAACAAGCACATAACTGGTCTTGGATATGACAAGGATGTGACCTTTCATATTCCAGACTACACCAAGCCCATCATATTTCAGAGTGTCGAATTTATGTATGACAGTTCACCTGCAGCTGTTCCAGATCTTGCTCCACAACAAAAACAACAGATTGTAAAATGCCAACACTGTGATCGAGTTGGCCATATGAAAGATCACTGTTTTGATCTTCACCCATGCAAGCACTGTGGTCGGCACACTCATTCTTCAGATAGATGCTTTAGAAACAAGCCTCCTGCAAGAACAAAGATTCATCTTGGATGGATCGCTTCTTGGCAATGGGCATCAGCAGCCAAGAAGATGTTTAAGACGCATGTCAGAACATGTTCTAGAATATTGAGCAAACTTGCAGTTGAGTTTTCGCCATCATCTCACCTTGTCCCTGACAGGGGGGAAAATGGTGGTCATGTACAAGATTTGACGATAGATCAAGCGAGCCTGAGCCACAATCTCTCATTCCATGTTCAGAGTTGTAGCTAGAGACACAACAGTTCAAGCGAGCCTGAGCCACAATTTGTCATTCCAGATTCAGAGATGTAGCCAGAGACACGGATGCCCATGAGCATGCCTTTGGTTGGTGGATAACCTTAAACCATCATATTTGGTTGGTGGATAACCTAAAACCATCACAAGTAGTAGACCTCCCTTCTTTTAGGTTGAGGGTCTTCCTTTCATATATGAGGTACACTTCCTCTAACAGAAGCCTTCAGCTTCTTGCCAGCTTTGGTTGAGTTCCATGAAATTCTTCAAGCATTCCAGAGTTGTTGGTAATCCTAAAACCATCACAGGTAGTAGACCTCCCTTCTTTTAGGTTGAAGGTATCCCTTTTTTATGAGGGAAAATTCCTCTAGCAGAAGCTTTTAGCTTCTTTCCAGTTTTGGAAGAGTTTCGGGAACTTCAACAAGTATTGCGTTCCAGTGTTGGTGGTCATCCTTAAACCACCTCTTTTTTCCAACATTTCAGAGAGTTGATTCAACCCAAGTTCTGCCATGTATACTTTGCATATTTGTATTACAACTCTCTTCTTGGACTCACACATACCCCTTCGAATTAAGGGGGATGTTGGAACACCTAATCCTCCATGGGTAGGTGTGGAATGTGAAAAGTCACAATGGAGTCCAAGTGACCTTGGAATATGAAACCAAGAGTCACACCATTGTACTATAAATGTAAATCTTTGTATAATGGAAAATATGAGCTACACGCTTATCCTTAATTGTGTTGAGTTTCTTTTTGTGTGTGTTTATCTTTCCCCACACCATGTATGTGTTTAAAAATTCAGAATGAATGTAGTCCAAAATCTGCTTACTATTATGATTTCCAATCTTGAACCTTTGTTTACATTTTTTACCAAACATGCAATATTTACAAAAATCCAATTTCAAGGATTTCAAATCAGGAAGCAACTTGCGGTTCATCGGTACCTGAAGACCTTTCTCGCTCATGTGACCCAACCACTGATGGCATAGACGAGAACCCTCTTCTGCTTTCTTTGACACGATCACTGCTTCACTAACTTGAGTGCTTCCTTTGAGTCTGTGCATATTTCTGACCTCTTCAGCCTTCATCACAACCAAGGCTCCTTTTGAGACTTTCAACACTCCATTCTGACCTGTAAATTTATAACGACTCGAATCCAAAACTCCCAAGGAAATCAAGTTTTTCTTTAGATCAGGTACATCCCTAAAATTAGATAATGTTTTAACTGTACCATCATACATTTTAATTTTTACATTACCAATCCCAACAATGTGACAAGATGCATTATTTCCCATGAAAACAGAACTACCATCTACAGTTTCATATGAAGTAAACCAACTTCGGTGCGGACTCATATGATGAGAAGCACCAAAGTCTAATAGCCAATTATCAGCATCTTGAGAGACATTACAGACAGGGAGAGCTTCAGCAATTAAAACCTCATCAACCATACCTGAATCAACCTGATTTTCTTCCTTGTTATGGTTCTCCGACTCCTTCTGTTTCCAATAATCTTTCTTGAGGTGTCCGAGTTTATTGCAGTACCAGCACTTGGCTTTACACTTCTTGCCGCCCTTTGACTTCGATATGGAAGAACCTCTTGTTTTCTCCTCCCTTTCCTTTGACTGACCTCTGGCTACCATGGCTTCAGGTGCAGAAGTCTCAATGCTAGATTTTCTTCGTAGCTCTTCAGATAAGAGAGCACCCACGACAGATTCAAGTTTTAATGAATCAACAGTGCTCAAACTGATTGAGGTCATGAAGTGATCCCATGACTCAGGCAGGGAACACAAAAAGGTTATTGCCTTGTCTTCTTCCTCCATTTTTACTTCCATATCAGACAACTGGAAAATAAGCGTATTAAAAACATTTAAGTGATCTGCAATTTTCATACCCTCCTTCATCCGAAGACTGTACAATTGTCTTTTTCAATAGATTCTGTTTGTGAAAGATTTTTTCATATAGAGTGTTTCCAATTTTTTCTACAACCCTGCAGTTGTACTCTCTCCAACAATATTGAAGAGTACTTCATCTTCCAAACATAACCGAACGGTACTGAGAGCTCGGGCGTCCAAGTCCTCCCAGTCCAAATTTGTCATGCTTGCTGGTTTTTTATTTACCCCGTTTAATGTTTCATGCAACCATTGTTGCACCAACAAATCCATAACCTTCAATTTCCACAGAGCAAAATTGTTTTTTTTTTTCCGGTGAATTTATCCACCTCAAATTTTGCGTTTGTCATTTTTGCCACTTCTCCCTTCTAGGGTTTCAGATTTCCCTTCTACAAATTCAAAACTTTTCTCCTCTTCTGCTTAAAAAATTTCAACTAGGGTTTCAAACAAATTTTATTGTTTCCCCTTTGCTTGAGCTAGGGTTTTATAATCTTCAAAATTCCCTTCTTAATTTAAATAATTTCAGAAAAAATAAATTCCGTACACCTTACTCTTCAAACCCTTTCTATCTATTCTTAAATAACTGAGCAAACTTTAAATTTTTTAAAATTCTTAGTTATTAAAACCCTCTTCAAAACTGATTTCCTGAAACCTTTCTTGAATTTTTTTAAGCAAAGAATAATTCTGTTTCGAATAAAATAGTAAATTCCTTCTCTTTAAAAAAAAATTACCCGACTCTCTTCTTGTTGTCAAACTCTCTGCAAAATCCTCGAAGGACAGAACAGATTTTGTTCGCTCACCGCACCAGGGTTCGATCAAGCTCCTTTTTCTAGTGGATGAAAAACCCACAACAGATTCGGTTGGGATGGAAAACGATGACTCTTCTACTTTTTCTCTAATACAACGGGCAGACGACATGGCTTTTATGCGGCAGTTTCATTGCTTCTCCAACATGCAGACTCGACTCACTGCGTCCTCCTTAGCTTCTCACTCCACGATTTGGGAAGAACAGGTTTGGGTCAGACCCTCTACGTCTTTCTCAGCAACCGGCTTCTCCAGCCTCTTCCGACTACAATGGTTCTCCGTTGCAGGTTTTACAACTTTCAAGGAGCGACAGTCATTACTCGGTCCTTTATTCTCTGCCTGTAATGTTAATGCTTCGACGCAAACTCTTCAATACGTGACGCAAACTCTTCAATACGTTTCTTCAGCGCAAACTCTTCAATACTTGATGCAAACTCGCAAACTCTTCAATACGTGCAGACTCCTCCTTGTATGATTTTTTGAACCTTCAGTCTTTCTCGGATTCTGGGCAGTCAAACAATTTTCTCTCCAACGTAACCTCTCAAAACAACAATCGATTCTTCCTTTGCAACCGAATCAATATCCTCCTGGCTCTGATACCACTTGTGGGGAAAAACATTAAATGAGAAAGAAATAGGAAAAATAACTGAATTACAAATTCAAGGATAACACCTGGAAACTCTTATTAATCAAATGATTCTCCGTTATTTACAAGCCCCTCAGGCCATCTTATTTAACCTGGACTTATTTTGTTATTCCAACTACATTTCGTTATTCAAAATACATTTCGATATTCCAACTACATCAATAGGTAATAAGTAAATTGCCCATAATTACTTATTTACAATTGTTGTCATATTTTTAATAGGTTGTAGAAGGGAGGAATTTCCTCCAAACAATTTTGGCAGTATATTTTGTTAGAGGATAGTCAATTTGGCATCTAGATTTGTACTTGGAATTTTTGTTGCATATAATAAAAAAACCCTCATCTGCTACACTGTTTTTCCCACATTAGGTTTTTCCGAGGACATTTGTCCAAAAATAACAATGTTATTTTTATTATGAGTGTGCTCTATATTTCTCAGATCTAGTATTTTATTTTCCGCAATGTTTTTATGGTGAAAATTGTAATTGTGATTTTATTCGTTGTTTGTCGTAGCAAATAAACTGCACTTAATTTTAATCAGTTAGAAGAATAATTTCTAGTTGTTGCAATAGAATTGAAAATTTCACAGTTGTTATTTGGGTTAAGCTCAAGTATGATACTAATGAAATCACACTGCAGTAGACTGCATTTAATCTGAATTACATAATAAAGATAATGCCTGCTTGAAGAATAATAATGTCGATGAATGCTTTGAAGAATGATGGTGTTGATGGCACTTGAGTCCCTAAAAGATAGTTAGAAATTATGTTGCATTAATTACAACTAAATTATGGACAATTAATATATCCTACAGTAATTTTTTTTTGTTTTTGCTCTGCCGCGATATGGAGGAGCGGAGCGGCCATCATGACCTAGGTGCAGGCGTTGCCTTCCTCTGTAGTAGCCCGAGCCCGGGTGCATGGCCCCTCCAGTGGACACCCCGGAGGCAGCCTCTTCGCTTGATCACGCCCAAGCCTTTTCGATGCTGATCAGTTTCCTAAATCCACCTTGAACAAGGCCAACAATTACCAAGTTTGTCAAGAAACTGGAGGGCATTCATGAAGTCTCTCTTCCTCTTGTGATCCCTCTAATGGCTGCTCTCTCACTCGTCGAGAAAGGCCTCATCGGGAAATTTATAGGACTGTGGCCTTCACTGAAAATGATTAAAAAATGGGTCGAACCCAAGTGGACGAACAAGATCAATGGGAAAATTTCAATCATATTTTGTGGCAGAGGCTATTTTACATTCCATTTTGAGACAAAATAAGATACGGATTTGATATTCAGGAATGGGCCATACTTCATGGATACCAGAGGGCTCTACCTCAACAAATGGACTCCAGACTTTGATCCCGAACTTGACGTGCCCAATGTTGTTCCTGTCTGGGTTTGCCTCCCTCACCTCCCCTTGCATTGCTGGTTGATGACTCAGTCTGAGCAATCAGGAAAAAATTAGGAAAATTCATTGATAGAAGCGATTTGAAGGAAAATATGCAAGCCTGCACCATGATCTGCTTTGAAGTGGAACTGGGGAAAGGTCTTCCAGAGGCGATCAAACTAAAGGTCGACAACTAGACTCACATACAACAGATAGAATACGGAAAAATTCATTTTAAGTGCAAGGTATGCCATGAATACAATCATTTTGCTAATATATGCACTAAAGTTATTGAGGTTGAAAACTATGAACTAGAATCTCAATGGGAAACCATAAAAAAGAAGAATACTTCTTCGAATCTTAGAAACATCGGTGCACCATTAGCCCAACCCTCCCATTCTGCCCTCCCCCAGCAAAATCCTGACCCCCTTCTCAACCCATCTTCCAATCCTTCCCTTAGCTCCCTCAAACCCTTCTCCTCCCTTGCCCCTTCAGAAGAAGACCCTCCTCAACCATCCATCCCCTCTCCTCTTCATGGAACCACTCCTCAGACTTCCCCAACCAAGTCTTTCCCTCCCTTTTCCTCTGCTGAACCTTCTTCAACCCAGTTTATCACCAGGAACGCCGCCAAAGAGCATGGGGTTACTCTGGAAACCCTTCAAAAAATTGGCCCCGAAAGAAAATCATGCAAGCATCATCAAGATGAAGCAACCTAGAAGGACATCGCCCTTGGAATCCAACACCCAATAGAAAATTTCATCGGAGGGAATATTAACAAAGAAGCAAGCCAACATGAATTAGGAGGGAAGACAGGTCCTCAATCTGCATTCCTGAAATGATGAAAGCCCTCTCTTGGAATTGTAGGGGACTAGGGCACCCCTCTAAAAACATAGCTCTAAGATACCTTCTTAATCAAGAAAATCCTGACATGATTCTCCTTCAAGAAACTAAGCAAGGAGAAAGAGACATGGAGAACATCATAAATAAAATTAAGAACTACATGGGCACTATGGTAGAATCCAAGGGTTCCTCTGGAGGAATAGCTACCATTTGGAATCAGAATGCATGGAAGCCAATAACAGTTGTCAAGACCCAGGACTGGATCAAGGTCAATCTTCAGGATACATAAGAGAACATTGTTGTAATTGTCTACAATATACATGGACCAAATCATTACAAGGACAAAGAAATCTGTTGGAGCACCATGAAAACAAATATAGACAGTGAGGATAATAAAAAAATCATCATTGGAGGGGACCTCCACTTGATCTTGCATGCCAATGAAAAAAGAGGAGGTAGCTTTAATTCTGACCCTTCAAGAGATCATCTAGAAACTATTATTCAAACCCATGAACTGGTTGATATCAGCCCCAAAAACTAAAAATTCACCTAGAGCAATTGAAGAATTGGAGCTAGAAACATAATGGAAAGACTTGACCATTTTATAGTGGTTGTTCCTCTTATCTCTCATTACTCTGTTGCCTCCTCTAGTATCCTCTCATACTCTGCCTCTTATCATTACCTTGTTACCCTTTCCTTAGGAGACCAGACCTCCCTTGGACCCCTCCCTTTCAAATATAACCCGCTTTGGAGTGAATTCCTTGAAGCCAGGAAGATTGTGCTTTATTCTTGGAAGCAACATGTGGAGGGCTCCCCTATGCATATTTGGGAATCAAATCTGAAGAAAGTGCATATGGAACTTAAAGACTGGGCAAAGCTTCACTATAGGGAACCGGACAAAGTCAGAAATGAAATAAAAAAGAAGCTGGATGCAGTCCATACCGACATCGAAACTCATGGAGTGAATCAAGAAAAGCATGAGCAGGAGAGATATCTATACTGGAACTTTTATAAAGAAAACATGAAAGAAGAGGAGAAATGGAGGCTCAAATCAATAAATATTTGGCTTTAATCCAGTGACAAAAATACCTATTTCTTTCATAAACAAGCCACAGTTAGAAATTCAAGAAATAATATCTCATCCATAACTGACGATGAAGGAAAGGTTCACGCAGATTAGGAAGGTATCAAGGTTGCTGCTAAAAACCATTTCAAAAATCTTCTCACTGAAACAACTACGCCGGAGGACTACTCAGATCTCTTGAATCACTTTCCCAAATTGATCACAGATGAGATTAATAGTTCCCTCACCAAAGATATAGAGGAAGCTGAAATTCTCAATGCCTATTTGGACATTACATCCAGACAAGTCTCCGGGCCTGGATGGATTTTCCATTAGTTTTTATTGGAATTTTTGGGAATTCATTAAAAAGGATCTTATCAAAATGATTATGTCGGTACAAAGAAAGAAGAAGATCGGTGGCTTCACAAACTCTAGCTTCCTTGCTCTTATACCTAAAGAGAATCGTCCCTCTTGATTCTCCAGATTCAGACCTATTTCCCTCTGCAACTCTTCATACAAAATCATAAATAAAATCCTCGCTACCACCATTCAACCCCATCTCCCAAAACTCATTTCTGAAAATCAAGGGGGCTTCATTTCCCAAGACAAATTTCTGATTCTATTCTCTTGGTCGAAGAAGCCATCCACTCGAGTATGATGAGATCTGAGAAAGGGTTCATACTGAAACTTGACCTTGCTAATGCTTTTGCTAGAGTGAGACATTCATTCCTCTACTATGTCCTTCAAAAAATGGGATTTGAATCTGATTTCACATCTCTCATAAACGTCTGCATCTCCAACCCTTGGATCACCCCCTTAGTCAATGACAGGCCTGGGAAATTCTTTCAATCTACCCCTGGCCTCAGAAAAGGCTGCCCTCTCTCTCCTTTTATTTTTATCCTCATGGCAGAGTCCTCCAACAGAGCCTTGGATCACAAGCACAGAGTGGGCCTCATTACTGGTATCAAGTTCAACAACGAAGCCAAGAACATGAATCACTTACAATTTTCTGATGACACCCTTTTGATGGGTGGAGCCACTGACATTATTTATCAGAGATTCAAATCACTCCTTGACAAATTTATTCTTTACTTAGGAGGGCAGATGAACTATCACAAAAGCTGCATCTATGGGTGGAATGCTACAAATATCATCATTCATAGTATTGCAAAAATCTTCGGAGTCCCCTACAAGTTGAACTGGACCCATTTTAATTACCTTGGGATGCCTATCAGTGCTAGACAATTGAAGACCGAGGTCTGGAACATCACAATTGACAAAATGAAAAAGAGAGTGCAACAGTGGGGATACTCCTGGCTTAATCTGGCTGGGTGCACAATCCTCTTAAAATTTGTCCTCACTGTCTTGCCTTTGTATCATTTTTCCTTGCTTTATTCTCCCTCCAGCATTCAACAAAAAATAGAAGCTGTATTAAGAAAAATTTTATGGCAAGGAGGGAAAAATGAGAAGAAGAAATTAAACTTAGTCAAATGGAGACAGGTTACTCAAAATTATGAAAATGGGGGACTTTGTATTCGCATTCCAAAGCTCTTGAACAATGCCTTTGGGGGGAAATAGTGTGGCGCCTTATTATAGGACAACATTTTGGGTGGAAGTAAGTACTGGAAACTAAATATCTTACCACTATCAAACAAAATATTCTTAATCAGGCTCTCCCAAACAGGCCTTGCTCCAGAATCTGGGCCTTATGCAAAAAATCCATATCATTTACCAGCAAATATATCTTCAAAGTCACACAAGGAGGAAGCAATATAAACATCCGGAGGATAATATTATGGGATAGTCTCCCCTCAATGACAACCCAAGCATCCATCGTATTCAAAATTACCTCGGGAATCAAGGTATAAACACCATGGATCATATTTTCAAATGGGACGAACATTCCAATGTTTGGTGTGGATGGGCATTTCCTATCACTCCCCCTCACCTTGAGGCTGATCTAGAAAATATGAAAGCAATGCTCCACAATGTAGCTCCATTGTCAAAAGGAAACCCCAACATTTTTCAGTGGGATCCCTCTGGATCATCATACACTATCAAGGTAGCTCATGAGTCCCTTCTCAAAGAACACTTCCCAGCTCCACTGTGGCCCATATGGAAGCTTACATGGAAATATGAAGCTCTTCCAAAGATAAAAATGTTCATCTGGATTCTACACAAAGGTAAAACACCAACTTCTGATAATTTAAAAAAAATAGCAATTTGTGGCCCTTCCGGATGCCCCTTTTGTCAAAAGGAATAAGAGACTGCTCTCCATCTATTTGTGAGGTGCCCCTTTTCCAATCAATGCTGGAACAACCTCACAAATTTCTCCCAGATTGACTTAGCAACCATCAGTTCGATCCCAGAGTTGATAAACGAATGGAAAAAAGACTACCCCTGGGGAAAAAAGAGAAAGAACATTGCCAAAAGGGTCTGGGAAACCCTCCCATACGTGTTTCTTTTAAGTATCTAGTTGGCAAGGAATAAGGCGACTTTTCAAGACAAAAAACGCTGCCAAAGGAAGGCTCATAATAAGACATGGAGTCTCTCTATTGAGATGATTTTATCCAAAACCAACAACCATATTAATTTCAATGATATGCAAGCAGAAGAAAGAACATTTCTGGAGAGAGCACTTGACAATCCATGTTACAACAAAACTCCTGTCATACAAAGTCCCAAAAAGGAGCAGTGGAAGATAAGACTCAAGGAAAACGAGTTCATTGAGTGGTTGGAAGGTTGTAAAAGACTTGCACTATTCTTTGATGGAGCATCAAAGGCTAACCCAGGCATTGATGGGGTAGGAGGCCTCATTAGGAATGATCATGGATGTGTTTTGACCTCCTTTGAATGGGGGCTTGGCTCTCTATCAAACAACATAGCTAAGGCCCACACTCTGTTCAAAGGTCTACAAATGTTCAAGAGCCTAAACCTGCATAATGCTATGATATTCGGTGATTGCACCATTAGCCTGATGAAAAATTGTAAACAATCCCCCAACATCGCTCTCTGCAGGCTCATCAACAAATTCCGTATCTTGAGCCAAGATATGAAAGATCTGTCCTTCCATGATATTCTTCGAGCCAATAATAAACAAGCAGACATCTTGGCTAACAAAGCCTGCAGTAGACCAGCCAGTCAATTATTCTGTTAAGCTGGCACTTATTTTTCCTCTTTGCCATGATATCTCTCTCTATCTTTTTTATAGATTGTATGACACCTTGCAAGATTTTGTCAAAATTTCTAAGCTATCCCCATTCCTACAGTATCACCTTGCCCGTGATCTTATCACCTCGTGAATCTTACCTCGCTTCCTTCTTCCTGCCAACTCCTCTCGCCTCACTTACTTATTCGACCTTTCCCCAATCTCTTTTTCAACATTTCCGCCTCTGTGATCGCTCCTCCTTGCCTTTGACAAGGCATCGAGCCTACTCTTTCGAAACTTTCCCACCTCAGTGGCCGATTTCTAAGCTTCCTGTCATTCCTCATGGCAGTCCTGATCTAGATCCTCCTCCGTTCAGTGCTTTTAAACCCCGAATTCATTGTGTAACAATAGTTGTCTCGACAGTGAATTCTTCTTCCAATCCCAACCTCCTCTCTGCCTCCAAACATTAGCGCATTACTCTGCTCAATTCAACTGTCTGCAGCGAGTTACTCTGCTCAGACCATCAGAGGCATCATGATAAGCGAAAATTGCTTCCATTGTGCAGACCTTCAAGCGGAAATGGCTCTGATTCATGGGTAGTTGAAGATCATGGAAGAAAAAAACCAAGTGGATATTGCCTTCCTCCAGCAACAGGCTCAGTCCTATCAACAAAAAGTTCTAGTGGCCTCCAACTGATGTGCACATGTGTAAGAATCCCTCCAGATCTTGAAATATATGCTAGACAAATGCTCTCCTCCAAGTTCCAGATCAAACAATGTAAAAAATGCCAATCTAGATGACAACATTGATGCTTCTATTGGATGGCCTATCATCATTGACTAATCCTCATTCCTCCCCTCTCTCTTCTACTCATGTCTTTTAAATTCGCACTTATGCTTATGCAGTTTGTTAGAATTTACCTTGATTCAATAATGCAGTATAGTATCAATAGTCGACACATTGGAGGCTCAGTATTTTGTCTTCATACCCCTCCTTGGCTGTCCTAATCGCCATTAGAATGTAACTGGGACCTCTCCCTATTCTTTTTTTTGAATATAATATAGCATCCGACTTTGTAAAAAAAAAAAATTATGGAAAATTAAAGAAAAAAATCAAAAAAAAAAAAAAAAACGTCACACAATGAATAGTAATAGTGTGGATTAACTAGCAGTCTTTGTATGCATGCTTTTATAATGTTTAATGGTACATTAAAAGAAAAATTCTTGGAGTTGTAATGCATTGTTTAAATTTTGTGGAAAAGAATGAATGTGTGCATTGTTTTGTGTGATACCGAAAGAGTAAAGGAAGGCATGGGTTGTCCTTGAAGTTGTTTATAACATGTTTAAATAAGACATTAAAAGAAACCCTTAAATGTTGAGAATAAACATTGAGTCAAGTGGTAGGTATTGACTATATGGCTAATATTGAATTGTGTCTTGTCATGGAGATTGATTGAGTTTATGATAGTTTGGTAGCATTGACTATTTAGTATATTGCACTACCTCCTACTAATTAGCATCGCATGACATCATTGTGGGTAATTGCAACAGTAATAAAAATGTATGCCATCTATCGACAAACTATATTGCAATATGCACCATTAAATTTTTTACTGAAGATTATTGTTAAAAGTTGTAAACAATGTGATAGTGGTAATTCATTTCATGATTTTGGTGTAATAGTGACAATGTGTTGTTGAATTTGGGTCTGGTTGGATTCTAAATTGTTACCATATTTGTTATTGACACCCAAATACTAATGGTAATTCAGTGTTCTTGTATGAGTAAAGCTATGTATTGGTTGTTCTGCATATTAAGATAATATGCAAGAAACTATGATGACTAAAGAAGTAGATATTTGTTTATCCATGCATAAATATTTGAATGTTTTACAAGAACTTAGATCACAATAACAATGGTGCCTTATAAAAACTGATAGAAATGCATGGTTATGTCAATAATAAGAACAAAAATAAAAAAGGATTGTGGTTTTTTTTATGAACATGCATAAATGGTAACTAGTGTGATAAGGGAAACAAAAACTATTTGATATTTTGATAATGTACTAACCAATAATGGAAATGAATGTGATGAAATAAATTATGTATGTTCTACAGATTTAATGATAGAACTAGTAACAACTAGGTGTTGATGATTATATTGATTACTCAACCTCATACATCACAAAGTAATTTTACAAGCTGATGATTCAAAGATGGTGTTAGTATGAATAAGTCATTATATATCATGCATATAAAAAAATATTACATTTTCATCCTTTATGAATATTGTTGGTGAAACTGCATATTAAACCTAATCAATTAGGTCCAATATGTTTTAGAATTGTGGTGTCTTCATTAGCATTACGAAACAAAATCTGGATGGGACTTGAATCGATTGAATTTATTGATTTCTTTGAGTAGAAAGGTTTACATGATTGACTTCAAGTTAGTAATGTTGCATAATTACTTATGGTTAGAAACATATGCATGAGAATGAAATATCATTTTGTATGGATAAGAATCGTGGTGGATGATATTGGCTATATATTTATTAAAGGTATTTTTTCCTTTATTATTTTTATGGAAAGCATCTCCATGGGAATTTTGTTTGAGATTTAATTGGGGGCATTGTCTCGAGGATGTATCCTTATTTTCTATTCTTACTCTTAATGCATGGAAAACATTTGTGTAAGTGGAAAATTGACAGGACCAATACCTTGCTACTTTGTTAAAGTATTGACAAACATTGATGAAAGTGAAAAATGAAATGCAACTTGAGTATATTTGACAAGATGTTTATAAACAACATTATTTTGTGGAAGGTATGGTTTTATGAAATGTCGTTGCGACTTATGTTGCTAGCATAATTAAGCAGGGGTAGCTTAAAGGAATCATAGTGGCACCACTAATATTATGGCAACACGGAACTTAAGAATTAATGAAAGGTAAAAGGGTTGCAATGTGGTTTGCAACTGGAAATGTGAAGGTATAATTTTCACCGTTATGACGTGTGAGATTTGTGTATAGAAGCTATAATAATGTCTTTTCTAAAATGCTTACTGATTACTTTGTGGAAAACTTGAAACGAGCATCACTGTGTGACACACTAGAGAAAAATTGAAGTAAAAAATAGGGCTCAAAACAAAAATGTACAACCAAAATAAACTTTATAAGAACCAATAGAATTGAATATGATGATGCCAACCATGGGGGATGATTCACCATTTTTGGAGTAAAATGGTAAAATGATAATTTTTTTTTAAACAAAAATACCTTTTCAATTTGTATTTTCAACTTATCTCCCTACATTTTTACTCAAATTTCGAGCGAGAGTACTTGTTGGATGTGGATTTTACTCATACAAGGAGTACCCATGTTGAATACTTTCGATGGATACCATTACATGAAAAATGAGAAATACATGAAAAACATGATAACAATCACGTTTTTTCATGTATTTCTCATTATTTGTGTAGCAGGACCCATTGAAAGTATTCAACATGGGTACTCCTAGCATATGAAATTGAATTTTGCATCCAACAAGTGCCCTCGCTCAAAATTTGAGTAAAATTGTAGGAAGATAAGTTCAAAATACAAGTTGAAAAAGTAGTTTTTTCTTTTTTCACTCTAAAAATTAATGAGGTAATCTAATATTATTTTATTATTTCCAGTATTATTGAATAAATTTTCTTAGAAGGCCCATTTTAGACCTCAAAATTATCTGATGTAATATTCCAGTCATGATTTCTGTGAATTGTTGGATTTCGGTGGACACCCTGATTGAAGTCCAATTCTGCGAGGATGCTTGGGTAGTTGGGATTGAAACTTTTCAAGGAATCATCAGTTGGTAGGAATTGTAAGTGATAGTTGGGAAATGATTCAATAAAACGTTTAATGATAATAGAAATCAAACTGTAAATTTATAGTTAATATTTTATGCAGATTAACAAACAATGTCAACGCAAAATGGTAAATCTATTTTAAAATGACTTTTTATGATTTTCTAAATCCAGCATTACTAGCAGCGGAGCTGGTACCGTCAACAACATCACCAACATAGGTATGGTAGGGATATGTGATTTTGCATGAGATGAGACGATATTAGTGAATAAACACTCTATATTACGTAATAGTAAGGATAGGGTTAGTAAAGAAAGTCAAACCAGGCGAGGAAAGTTCTTCAATGATTCTTACATGTGGCTGAAAAGCAAAAAAGTGTTATGAGAAAGGAAATATTTTTTTTGTTGATAAAATGAAAGTGTTTTCTTTACTATTTTTTTTTTGGGGGAATATTAGAGGAGCCACCGAATGAGAGCTTAGACTCCTAACTGTTAGGAAACAATGAAAATTAACTATAGACCCTGAAGGGATAGAAAAAAAATCCTCCATTTTTACCAAAAGAAATGGCCCTATTTGGCTGATCTAACCACCAAGGGCTAACATGGCTGGAGATAAATGTCATGGGTGGAAGACCACCAAAAACTAACATGAATGGATATAAATGTCATGGGTGGAAGATGCATGAAAATACGGTAGAAGATAAATGCAATCTAAATTTAAAGGTGCTAGTGGGAGATCAAGACTAGACTTGTACCCAGATATAGCAAGACATTTCTTGGGTTGAGGAGGTGTAAATATGTGAAAGAAATATGATTAGTTTTTTTAGGGTCCTATAATTCATAGGATCTCAAGGTGACTAATTATTTCTCAGATCTCTCATACTGAAAATAATATTCCATGGCTATCATTTATTTTCAAAAAGAAGGGAAATCGTGACTTTCAAGAGCTTCAAAGGAATCAATCTGCCTTTCAGTTCATGTAGAAGGAAGAAAGTGTTGCTCATAAGGTGTGATGGTGATCAAACTTCATTTCTGCCCTCATTCCATTTCATTCACCCTCTTTTCCCCTCATTTTCTCCATATTCTAAAGTTCTACACCTTATTTCGTTCAAAACCCTTTCTTACCTATTGAAATTCAAATTTTATAGATAAAAATGAAGCAGCTCTGCCTGCCCATCAAACAACCATGTTATACAACACTATACCATAAACCTTATCTATTGCTCGCACTTCGCACCCCGCAAGTTTTAACCTTTTCTTATTAACTCATCTCCGAAACATAAAACTTCGCCAATGTGATTTGGTGGGACCCAACCAACCTTTATACATTACCGAATCCGCATGCAAACCTTTGTATTCCGAATTTTCCTTACCTTTCACCTTTTCGCACTTTCCAGCGTTTAGCGCGTCGTATTTCACACTTCGCACATTTTATAGCTTACTTTTTAAGCGTCCACAAGTTATTTTGTTTAAGTTGAGATGCGATCGCACATCGCAAGCTTAGGAGGATAGTGCACATAGCACCCACAAGTTAAATGTTTTAATTTGAGATATAACCCGATCGCAATCACACATCGCAAGTTTCAAAGGATAAGCGCGGGGGTAAGTGTTAAAATTTCTGAAGTGTGATATAAGACGACGATGGGACCCGATCGCAATCGCACATCTCAAGTTTTAAAGAATAAGTGCAGAGGTAAGAGTTAAATTCACCGAAGTGAGATATGCAATGACGGTGGGACTCGATCGCAAATCACAAAGTTTACAAGATAGGCACGAGAGGTAAGTTTTAAAATCGTCAAAGTGTGATATGCGATGATGGTGGGACCCGATCACAATCGCACATCGCAAGTTTTAAAGAATAAGTGCAGAGGTAAGAATTAAATTTTCCGACGTGCGATATGTGATGACAGTGGGACCCGATCGCAAATCGCAAATTTACAGGATAGGCGCAAGAGGTAAGTTTTAAAATCGCCAAAGTGTGATATGCGATGATGGTGGGACTCGATCGTAATCGCTAATCGCAGGTTTTAGAAGATAAGTGCAAAGGTTCATGATAAAATCACCGAAGTGCGATGTTGGCGTGGATGTGATGTGGTTCCAATCTGAAATCTAAAGGATTTCAGGTCCAAGCATATGAGGTTTGAGCACCATTTTATGAAGAAAAAGGGTTAAACACAACAGAAAGGACTCAGGTAGCAAATAGATACCACAAGTCAAGACAGGAAAAGGGTGTTCATACAATAGATTTCGCCAGCACAACAATAAATTTTTCCAGCGTAGTCCTTCAAAGGTGGTGGCTCAACGATAGTCTTCCAGCAAAACAAGGCCATAAACGCAGATGCACTCCTTTTAGATCGATTTCTTTCCTTTTAGTTCATTTTGAGAAATTAAAGGTTGCCTTGTCACACATGCATTGATTGATTGAGATCAGAATTATTTTTTTCTATTGAAGTATTGTAAGCTTTTTCAAAGCACTGGAGCATCAATAATAATCAGACCATTCACATGATTCTTGTGGCTTAAATATTGGTGGTGTGTTTCTTCTGTTATTTTGTTTCGTTGTTATCTTTCATTGTGATCATCTGAATTCCAATTGTAAAGTAGAAAGAGTGATGAATAGGATTTACTTATGAGGACCTTATTATGGCTGTGTTTACAATCATAATGTTTTCCACTGAAGGCCAATCTAAATAATTCTTAATTTCTCTTTAGTTCTGTTGAATATTTTCATATTTCTGTAATAATCCATTTATAAATTCGAAATATTCGGTAAATACTCCTAACTTGCCCTGCGTTTACTCTGTGAAAAAATGATGCAACTATCCAGTTATATTTTGACTCCATTGCCCAATAGACATTAATCAATTGAATACAATCAATTTTCCAAATTCCAAAACAAAACTCAAAACCGAAGTACAATCATAACTAGCCTAAAAATTATCCAAACAAAGTTAAATCTTAAAGATAAATCCCTCTCTGAAACTGGCATGGCTAGATCCCAATTTCCAAAGTTGGTTTGATGTTGCCTCTGTAGTTTTGCTTAAGCCTTAGAATTACAAAACGCTAACACATGGGCGACCATATTGGGGAAGAAATTTATCTTCCTCAACAAGCACATCAAAGTTCAGATCTGATTACTGATGGTGGGCAGTGACCAAACACAGGAAGGCTGCAATTATTCACCTAGCGACTCCATGATTCAAAGAACCCAGATTTTGAGCATTCATGGTGATTCCACAACATGTTGACCAGAGTTCTTGCTGAACAAGATGACAAGGTTGGTGGTAGACCTTCTATCTCGTGAAGTTTTAGATGCATTCAGGAATCAATTATCTGAATTTCAGCTTGATGAAGATTTTCTAGCGGTTGTCCTTCTCATTTTGAAATCAAGAAAGTTTATTCCTAAAGCTAAAACATGTTTTATGGAGATAGTTGTTGAACGATATGAAACTGGTATTGAAATTTTGAATTCTCAAATTCAATCATACAATTTCCGAGATCCTAAAGAATTCTTGGAAAGTCTCCCTTCCCCTAAGCAAGATGAAATTGTACTACCTCTTGACTTACATATGGAGGGTGATTGTGCTTTCAAGTACCAAACCGAAGATGAGGTTTCAAGTTTTAATACTGAGGATATAACTGATCAACTAGTCATTGAAGGCCCAGAAGCAAAAATCATACATCATGCTTTTATTGATCCTATAGAATATTACATGGAGGTTCTTTTCAACTTCAATACTCAACCATTGTTTCTATATAAGGAACAAATATATCAGTAGCTGCCATTACATTTTACAACTTTGATTATGTGGAAAAATAATCCAGTTGTACTTTTGTTTTTGCTAACAAGCAATCAAATTGTCCATATGTTTCTGCAACTACTTGTCTGGCTTCATTGGCATTTTTGTATTACCTGATCCATCATAAGTTTCAGCAGTATAGGGCAGGTAGTAATGTGAAAATAAGCTCAGTGTTTTGAGCATTTTTTCAAGCATTTTTTCCAGTTTCAGTTTTAGATCACATTTGAGATTTCAGTTCAGTATGTTTTAGATTTCAGTGTGTAGAAAGATTTGATTTTAGTTTGAGATTTTCAGTCACAAAGGTTTTATAAGAGAACATGTTGCAGATTTGGGATGAGCCCAATGGATCGGGCTACTAGTCTACGGTGTTCTTGGCACCTCAAAAGGAGAGTGCCATCCCCAGTTGAAGCTACTATTAGGGTCCTATAATCCATAGGATCTCAAGGTGACTGATTATTTCTCAGATCTCTCATACTGAAAATAATATTCCATGGCTATCATTTATTTAAAAAAAAGAATGGAAATCCTAACTGTCAAGAGCTTCAAAGGAATCAATCTACCTTTAGTTCATGTAGAAGGAAAAAGTGTTGTTGATAAGGTGTGATGGTGATCAAACTTCATTTATGCCCTTATTCCATTTCATTCACCCTCTTTGCCCCTCATTTTCTCCATATTCTAAAGTTATACATCTTATTTCGTTCAAAACCCTTTCTTAACTACTGAAATTCAAATTTTATAGTTAAAAAAGAAGCAGCTCCGCCCGCCCATCAAACAACCATGTTATACAACACTATACCATAAACCTTACCTCTTGCCCGCACTTTGCACCCCGCAAGTTTTAACCTTTTCTTCTTAACTCATCTCCGAAACATAAAACTCTGCCGATGCAATTTGGTGGGACCCATCCAACCTTTATACATTACCGGATCCACATGCAAACCTTTGTATTCCCCATTTTCCTTACCTTTCGCACTTTCCAGCGTTTAGTGCGTTGAATTTTACACTTTGCACATTTTATAACTTACCTTTTAAGCGGCCGCAAGTTAAATGTTTTAATTTGCAATATAACCTGATGGCAATCGCACATTGAAAGTTTCAAAGTATAAGAATGGAGTTAAGTGTTAAAATTTCCGAAGTGCCATATGCAACGACGATGGGACCCGATCCCAATCGCACATCGCAAGTTTTAAAGAATAAGTGTGGAGGTAAGAGTTAAATTCGCCGAAGTGCGATATGCGATGACGATGGGACCCGATCACAAATCCCAAAGTTCACAAGATATGCATAGGGGCTAAGTTTCATGATAAATTTCACAATTGCGAATCACAGGTTTTAGAAGATAAGTTCCAAGGTTCATGATAAAATAGCCGAAGTACGAAGTGCAATGTTGGCGAGGATGCGATGTGGTTCTAAGATGAAATCTAAAGGATTTCAGGTCCGGGCGTATGAGGTTTGAGCGCCATTTTATGAAGAAAAAGGGTTAAACATAGAAGAAAGTACTTGGGTAGTAAATAGACACCACGGGTCAAGACATGCAAAGGGTGCTCATACTGTTAGAAAATTATATATTATGGAGCAATGCAACACATAAAATATGCGGAAAAATACAAGCACACAAAACACATAAAACCAGAGAGACACAGATATACGTGGTTCACCCAGTTTGGGCTACATCCACCCCGAAAAGCCAGTCCTTCCTTTCTATTATCCAGCAAAAATGAAGAGACAACCTGGCGTAAGATCCGCCGTAATATCCTCTCGTTATCTCTCGTCGCTCCTCTCTCTTTTCTCGCTCCGAGAATACACATACCATGCACAGCCGCAATACAATGCCCTCATAAAAGCGAGGGGTTGCCTTCTAGGGAAAAAAACCCTAATCTAAACATAACTTCTACCGTCAGATCATTTGCCTAATGAACGACCCAGATTGACTAGAAATTACTATATTTTTACAAGGCAATTTTACATCTGTTTTTAGCTTCGAGGGCACTGCCCCCGAAAACCCCCGCCAGGGGGGGCTCCGAAAAGCACTTCTGCCACCCCTGGGACCCCGCCACGGCAGCGATTAAATTTCGGGCAGCGTTGCCGCCCCTTTTCAGGTACGGGGGTCCAAAGCCGTGATACAAAGTAAACAAGATAATCAGGCTCCACACCCAACAATCTCCCACTTGGAGACTGATTGTAGCAACTCCACCGCTGCTTCATTTGCTGGACAATGACTCCTCTTTGGACTTGGTTGTTTCTCATCTTCATCGTCATCCTTGAAGACCAATTGAAACTGAGCACATTCTCAGTTTCTCCCTGGTTACAACTTTTGTTAGCATATCTGCAGGATTCTGGCTAGTGTGTATCTTTTCCAGTTTCAACTCTCCATCTTCCAATACTGACCATATGAAATGGTACTTGAGATGTATGTGTTTAGTCCTGGAATGAAATGCTGAGTTCTTTGCAAGATGAATAGCACTTTGGCTATCACCGTATAGTGTGCCCATATCATGCTTCTTACCCAATTCATCCATAAACCTTTGTAACCAAATAATTTCTTTACTAGCCTCTGTAGCAGCAACATACTCTGCTTCTGTTGTTGAAAGTGCAACAACACTTTGGATTTTTGAAACCCAACTGACAGCTGTTCCACCTACAATAAATACATATCCTGTAGTGCTCCTCCTGTTATCTCTGTCACCTGCCATATCTGCATCAACATATCCCTGTAGAGAAATGTTTGAACCACCAAAGCATAATGCTTGATTTGTGGTACCTCTCAAATATCCGAGAATCCATTTTACTACCATCCAATGTTCTTTTCCTGGATTATTCATGTACCTGCTTACAAATCCCACTGCATGTGCAATATCAGGCCTTGTGCAGACCATTGCATACATTAAGCTTCCAACTGCTGATGCATATGGAACTTTAGACATATATTCCATTTCTTCGTGGGTGTTGGGGCACATCTCCTTACTAATTTCGAAATGGCTAGCAAAAGGTGTACTAACCGGTTTTGCATTCTGCATATTAAATCTTTTCAACACCTTTTCTATGTACTCATTCTGAGACAGTGTTAATTTGCGATTTTTCCTGTCTCTAGTTATCCTCATACCAAGGATTTGTTTTGCATCTCCCAAATCCTTCATTGCAAATGAATTTGCCAATTTTCTTTTGAGCACATTTATTTCCTGCATGTTAGACCCCGCAACAAGCATGTCATCTACATACAATAACAATATAATATAGCTGCCATCATTTTTCCTTTTTAGATAAACACAATGATCAGAGTGACATCTACTATAACCTTGTTCAGACATAAACTTGTCAAATTTTAGATACCACTGCCTTGGAGCCTGTTTTAAGCCATACAAGCTCTTCTTTAATCTGCACACCAATTTTTCTTTCCCTTTTACCTCATATCCTTCTAGTTGCTGCATGTATATCTCTTCCTCCAAATCTCCATGGAGAAATGCTGTCTTTACATCTAACTGTTCAAGATGTAAATCTTTTGCTACTACAAGACTTAAGATAGCTCTGATTGAATTCATCTTAACAACAGGAGAAAATATTTCATCAAAATCAATACCTTTCTTTTGTGCAAACCCCTTCACCACAAGTCTAGCTTTGTACCTCTGTTTTCCTCCATCTTCTTCCTTCAGCCTGTAAACCCACTTATTCTGCAATGTAGTTTTACCTGCAGGCAACCTGACTAAGTCCCAAGTCTGGTTATGCATTAAGGAGTCCATCTCTTCTTTCATGGCTAGCTCCCACTTCTTCCTACTTTCAACCTGCATTGCTTTTTCATAACATTGAGGTTCACCAAAATCAGTCAGCAATAGATAATATAATGAAGGAGAGTATCGTTCAGGGGGTCTACTTATCCTGGTAGATCTTCTAACACCACTTTCAGGTGTTTGAGGTGCCTGTTGCTATTGTGGTGGTTGCTGCTGTTGTGGTTGATTATTATTATTATTTTCAGGCACCTTTACCTTTTCAGATATCTCATCAAGAACCGCGCATTCCTTGCTTTCTTTTTCCTCTTTCTTTTCCTGCAACTGATTCTTATACAAAACCTTTTCATTGAATATTACATCTCTACTCCTAATGATTTTGTGATTTTCATAATCATATAAGCGATAACCAAAATAATTAGCACCATATCCAATAAAGGTACATTTCTTTGATTTTGTCTCAAGCTTTGTTCTGTTTTCTTTATTAATATGGACAAAGGCCTCACAACCAAAAGGCTTTAAAAAAGAGTAGTTTACCTTTTTACCTGTCCATGCTTCCTCCGGAATACCACCATCCAAGGAACTTGAAGGCCCTCTATTTATTAGATAAACAGCAGTATCTACAGCATCTGCCCAAAATTGTAAAGGAAATCCTGCATGCAATCTCATGCACCTTGCACGCTCCATGATTGTTCTGTTCATCCTTTCTGACACACCATTTTCTTATGATGTTCTTGGAACTGTCTTCTCTCTACGAATTCCATGCTATGAACAATACCTATCAAAATCTTTGCTGCAATATTCACCTCCATTGTCTGATCTGAGACACTTCAACTTCTTTCCTGTCTCAATCTCAACCAAAGCTTTCCATTTATTGAAAGTATCAAATACATCAGATTTATTCTGAATACAATAAATCCATGTTTTTCTAGTTGCATCATCAATAAAAGTAACATAATAACGAGAGCCACCGAGAGATGATACCTGAGCATGTCCCCATACATCTGTATGCACAAGCTCCAATTTTTCGCTCTTCTTTTCTTTCCCAACTCTGAGAAATCTGACTCTCTTTTGTTTTCCATAAATGCAATTTTCACAGAAATCCAAATCAACATTCTTCAAACCTGGCAACAAATTTCTTGAGTGAAGAATCTTCATTCCCTTCTCACTCATGTGTCCGAGTCTATGATGCCATAATGTTGCATCTGCTCCTTTGGAAGTTAAAGCATTAACATAGTTAGAAATACCATTGCATAAATACAATGTACCAACCTTTTCACCTTTTGCTATTACCAGCGCTCCTTTGGTGACCTTCCAAGTTTTATCTGTGAAAGTTGTCACACAACCTTCACTGCCTAACTGCCCTGTTGAAATCAGATTTTTCTTCAGATCTGGAACATGCCTTACCTCCTTTAGTAGCCATTGCTTTCCATTCTGTTGTTTTACAAGAACTTTACCCATTCCAACAATTTTACAGGGTTTATCATCACCCAAACGAACTTGTCCAAAATCTCCTTGAACATAGTCATGAAAATATTTCTTATCAGGTGTGGCATGGAATGAAGCCCATGAATCTACAACCCATGAATCAGTAACATTTTCGAAAGAAAGAATCAAAGAATCTTGTAACACATCACCTGTCACATTTGCTTCATGATTGTTTTCTTGCTGTGTGTCTCCTTCTTTTCCCTTTCAAGATCTACAGTCTTTCTTTAGGTGTCCTTTCTTTCCGCAATTCCAGCACACTATCCCCAATATGGACTTGGATCTGCCTTTCCTTGATTTACTGCGATATCCCAAGCTCTTTCCTCTTTCCATTCTTCTTCCCCTAGACTCTGCACTCAAAGCATTACCTGATGTCTCACCAGAGCTTTTCCGTCGCATTTCCTCGCTAAGGATAGCACCAACAACATCATCAAGCTTTAAAGTACTAGATCTAGAGATAGAGTTACTAATGGCCATTACTAAACCATTCCAACTCTCTGGCAATGAGCACAAGAATAACAGAGCTCTAACTTCATCATCAAAGTTTACCCCTACAGAACTTAACTGACTGGTAACTGTATTAAATTCATTTAAATGGTCTGCAACAGATCCACCTTCCGAAATCTTCATATTAAATAGTCGTTTCATAAGAAATACCTTGTTTGAGGCCGAGGGTTTTTCATATAGTTTCGCCAATGTTTGCATCAAACCCTCTGTTGTTGTTTCCTTCGAAATATTGAAGGCGAATGACACCGCAAGACACAACCGTACTGTTCCGAGTGCCTTTCTATCGAGAATGTTCCATTCCGCATCTGTCATGGTCGCCGGCTTCTTTGTTTTTCCGCTCAATGGTAGGTACAGATCTTTCTGATACAGATAATCTTCCATCTGCATCTTCCACAGCGCAAAGTTTTGGCCGTTAAATTTCTCGACCCTAACCACTATCGTCCGCCATTGTCTCCCACTCAAACCAGAACCCTTCTTTCTCGCGAGTTTATTTACCCAAATATACCTTCGCTTTCGATACTCATTGTTAGAAAATTATATATTATGGAGCAATGCAACACATAAAATATGCGTAAAAATACAAGTAATAAACACATAAAACCACAGACACAGATATACGTGGTTCACCCGCTTGGGCTACATCCACCCCCGAATGTGTACCGTCCTTCCTTTCTATTATCCGCAAAATTAGAGACAACCTACGTAAGATCCGCCGTAATATCCTCTCGGTTTCTCTCTCTCGCGTCCCTCTCTCGCTCGCTCCGAGAACACACATACAATATAGGAAATTTCGGCACACAATGCCCCCCTTATAAAAGCAAGGGGTTGCCTTCTAGGGCAAAAAACCCTAATCTAAACATAACTTTTACCGTCAGATCATTTGCCTAATGAACGGCCCAGATTGACTAGAAATTACTATACTTTTACAAGGCAATTTTACATCTGTTTTTAGCTTCGGGGGCGCTGCCCCCGAAAACCCTCGCCAAGGGGGGCTTCGAAAAGCGCTGCCGCCCCCCCCTGGACCCCCCACGGTAGCGATTAATTACGGGCGGGCGGCGTTGCCGCCCCTTTTAAGGTACATGGGTCCAATGCTGTGATACAAAGTAAATAAGATAATCAGGCTCCACACCCAACACATACAATAGATTTCACCAGCACAACAATTAGTTTTGCCAGCATAGTCCTAAAAAGGTGGTGACTCAGCAACAATATTCTAGCAGAACACGGCCAAAAATGTAGATGCACTCCTTTTAGATCGATTTCTTTCCTTTCAGTTCATTTTGAGAAATTATAGGCTGCCTCATCACACAACCATTGATTGTAATTTGTTTTTATTTTTATATAAATACTTCAGTTTTGGAAATATCAAGGGTTGATTAATTGAGATCAGAACTATTTTTGTCTATTGAAGTACTGTAAGATTTTTCAAAGTAGTGGAGCATCAATAATAATCAGACCATTCACATGATTCTTGTGGCTTAAATACCGGTGATGTGTTTCTTCTATTATTTTGTTTCATTGTTATCTTTCATTGTGATCATCTGAATTCCAACTGTAAAGCAGAAATCATGATGAATAGGATTTACTTTTGAGTACCTTATTCTGGCTGCGTTTACAATCATAATGTTTTCCACTGAAGGCCAAACTAAACAATTATTAATTTCTCTTTAGTTCTGCTGAATATTTTCATATTTATGTCATAATCCATTTATAAATTCTAAAGATCCAGTAAATATTCCTAGCTTGCCCAGTGTTTACTCTGTAAAAAATTGATGCAATTATCCAGTTATATTTTGACTCCATTGTCTAATAGACATTAATCAATTGAATACAATTAATTTTCCAAAATCCAAAATCCAAAACAAAACTCAAAACCCAAGTACAATCATAACTAGCCTAAAAATTATCCAAACAAAGTTAAATCTTAAAGGGAGAGCCCTCTCTGAAATTGGCATGGCTAGATTCTAGTTTCCAAAGTTGGTTTGATGTTGCCTCTGTAGTTTTGCTTCAGCCTCGAAATTACATAACGCTAACAAATTTCTTGGTAGGAAAGGAGCCTAGTGCTCTGGCATGAACTACTCGAATGGTAGTTCGAGGGCGACCTCTATTGTATTTCCAATCATGTGGATGTCTTTAGCAAGGGGCTAATTCAGTATGCACTTTGCGATTATGACTACTTTGACCATTTCGGTGATTAGAGAGCTATGTTCTCTTTGAGTACTTACAAAGTTACTCTGATAAATGATTGATATTTGAGAATATTATGATTAAAAAATAATATGATGATGGTTGAGAAATACTCACTGGATTGCATATGCCATGGGTTGTTTGTCAAGGAGGCTGATAAAACACCATGATGCTTATTGTCGAGCTGATAAACCAATTTCAGAGTGCTTGTCGCGATTGATAAACCGCTTATAGTTAAAATATTGTGTGAAGTGACCATGGTTTGCAAGAGTATTGGCAAGTAATAATAAGTTCATTGTTTTTATGAAACTGAACAATGGCTAAAAGATTGAAAATAAAAATTAGATATTTTCACAGCTGTAAATATTTATGATTATTAAAAATACATTATTGTTTTTACTTATTAGTATGTCTCGAAAAAAAATTCCTTCATTTTGAATTGGAAGGATCCCCCTTTGGTTGTTCTGATTATAGAACTATCATGAATGGAGATAGATGTCATGATTAAAAAATGATCTAAAAAACATATTACAAGAGATAAAAGCAATATAAATTAAAAGACAAAGTCCCACAGGGAGATAAAGATTGAGAAAAAATAAAATAATCACAAAAGGAAGAAGAGATAAACATTGAGGACAATGTTATATTTAAGGAGGGAAAGATGCAATATCCCTAAAACTGTATAATAATGTTTATCATTTATCTAATATTAAAACATTAATGTTTTATTATGTTGAAGTGCGGTTATTCTCTTATCGTGTTATGGTTAGCATCAAGAAATAGTTATAAAAATGACTTGTAGAACTGATGAACATGTAAGAGGCACCAGAGCCCATATGACGCCAAAGGCACAAGAGTGTTCCAACTTTTTCGTCAGGGGAGTGTTCCATCTTCATTTTTTTTTTCATTCTATCCAGAAGCACAAGAGTCGGTAGGAGGCCAATATGCAAGGGTTTGAACTTTGTCGTGCTCAATCTATTATAAGCACTTTGAATTTACAAATACAATCCATGAAGGTTAGTAAAGAGTGAAATATGTTTTTGATTATTCTTGGTGATCCTTCTACCTCTCGGTTACACGTCATTTTTCCACCATTAGGAAAATGACCACAAATCTAAATCTCTCGCTATCTAATGAACCCTTTTTAATAATACCCTACAAAGCCAGAATAAACACGATACTGAGAACTACAAGAATCTTGGATTACAATATGAAAAAGCCCTAATTTCAATCAATGTTGCACTTTTCCCATTAACAAACTATGACAACGCTGGTTGAATCATTACAACCTGCGAGCATTATCACATTATTCTGCATTAAAAGGTGTGACACCCTTTCTACATGAGTAAAAATAAAAATTAAATTCTAGAATCCTTGCTGAGGAATCTTATCCCAACAACATGGACTCGAGCTCCTACCTATCTAGACCTCATCCCAAGATTGATGGATCGAATCCCACTCATTATGGAACTTATTCCCCATTTTTGTGGATCTCATCCCATGGAAAATGGATCTTCAACCTCTTCTCCTCTCCTATAAATACAACACAGGTCAAAGAGGAAGGGGTTCGATTTTGAAGTACTTGGTTTATGCCCCTATGTTGTCCAATTGAAATTGAAGGATTGTCTGCAAATGAAGGATTGGATATCTTTCGAGTGGGGGCTTATGCCATCAAGACATGGGTTGTAATCTCTCCCTCTTATTTGTTAATACGATATATACTATTTTTCTCACATGATTTGCTTAGTGGATTATCCACTTAATCGTGGGACTGCAATAATTGTATATGGCGAAAAGGGGATAGAGGATCCGAACGACACAGTCATCTGACCAATGGTGACTATTGGTTGAACAAAAGGTTGAGACACTGTGACCACATTCGAAACAAATGGGCCCGTAGATGGAGGAATACCTGTTTACCAAATAGGGTTCAGAAATAAGGGTGTACCACCGGAAGCTCCAGAAATGAGGTTTCCCAAAGAGGTATAACCGTGCTGGAGCATAGACGCAACATAAATAGACAATATTTCCCACTTGAGTTCAAGATATTTTTGTTTTTTTCCCATTACAATTTGAGAGAGAGAAACAACTTTTTGAAGCACAACGACATCTAAAGGACCCATCCCGTCGAGGGCGATCTATAGACCCAAGTTTATAAGTTCTCCTCACCAGGTTTATCATTTCTATTAACAAAATTTCCTTATTCATATGATCGATTGGGTTGCTACACTTTTATCTTCATTTTTATATGTTTCTAATTGCATATAATGTTTTGTTGCAATTTTTTCTTTTCGTTTTCATTGCAAATATGAAGAATACACAACCATATTTTATTGTTAGGGTTGTCATCAATGAATTAAGTGAAGAATTTTTGGTACTGATCCAGGTGGATATCGGTGGCCACCCACCTATTCCATTTGGACCCGCACCATCAATTCTTGCAGTTTTTCACATTCAGCACAACTTACTATTTTTAGCAGGTTTTCGGGTCCTCCACTTCTAGAGCCGTTTTGGGGCCATAATGATCTGGGTGGATATTGGTAGACACCCACCTAATCCATTTGAACCCCCACCATCAGTTCTTTCAGCTTTTAAGTTGCAGCACAACTTACTAATTTTAGCAGTTTTTCGGGTCCTGAGCTTCCAAAGCCATTTTGAGGCACTAAACGACGTTTTTTTAGGAAAACTAGGAGCAACATGGGTCCATGGACCGATGTTTCTCAAATTTAAAGTTGTACTCATTGGATATATCTTTCTAACTAAGTATGATACATGCCAAACGGAGATCGTATGCCGAAGTTACGTCCCCATAAAGTTGAAACACCAATTTACCCAAACGGGGCCCATAGTTTTGGCGCTTCATCTCCTAGGGTTAGGTTTTTGGATGTTTAGAGTTATCCATTGTTTCTCAATAATAAATAGGCCCTCGAGCCTCATTGTAACACAATTCAGAGGTCTGTAGCCACCACATATCTTCTCAGAGATACGCTACCAACACCCTAGCTATTTTTATTTCAATTATTCCTATAAGCATATTTCAGTCATTTGATTTAAATAAAATGAAGTATTGTTTACGATACATCTTTGTGTTTATGTATATTTCTATATTTTATTGCGTTCCAGCATAAATCCGGATCAGTGGTATCAGATTGGTTTGCTCTTTCTCTATTTTTCTTTGCATGTCCCCAACGCGGTCAAGGTAAAAGGAGTTAGGGCTCCATCTGGTTGAACCCTTGCAAGATCAGCCTCACAAACCCCAACGACCTCCCATGGCAGAAGAAAAGAAAAACAAGGGAGCATGAGATCCTATCAAAATATTGCTCGAGGAGGCCCTCAAGAAACAAAGGAACGCGATAATGGATAGCTTTGCTCAAATCCTTCAATGACTGCCCACCTACAATGCATCTGCATCCAATAGCCACTCTGGAGGTGCCACTCCCTTCAAGGTCCAGGTAAACTTTGACATTATTGTATTTGAAGGCCAGATAGATGCGAACACCATAGATAGATAGTTGTATTTTTTGGAAGGGTATTTCCAGGTCCATGATTTCTTCGATTGAGAAAAGATTATTTTTGCACTCCTCAAAGCTACTCCCCATGTCAAAGACTGGTGGGAAACCTACTGTGAGCAAGAGGACAAAGGGGAACCCTCTCTGTTATCAGCCACACCCACTTGGAATTCGTTCTGAGACGACATCAAGGAACAATATTACCCTGTGGGGAGCTATGAGGACAAATACATCCAATGGAGCACACTGCGATAGCAAAGGGATCAAGATGTGCACGGACTGATGAATAAGTTGGGTATTAAAGATTCAAAGAGACATTTGTTGCTCAAGTACTGTGGTTTTCTGAAAAAACACATTCAAGAGGAAATGGAGTTCCTCGACATTACATCGCTTGGCACGGCATATCGCTATGCTGCCAAGATTGAGCAGAAATTTAAGCAGAAGAAGCAAGACTTTGGATTTGCGAATCTGAAGCTAGGGAAAGCTGCCCCCAAACCGCAGAACAAGGGGAAAGGCCAAAGCGGGGTGACTCAGAACAACACCACAAATCCCAAGAAGGACACGAGGAAGTGGTGTGAATTTAATAACAACCCCACTCATAGCACAAAGGAGTGTTGGGCCAAACATTTGTTGGTGATCGAACTAAAGGCGCCCGAATCAGATGCATTTTCTGATCCTGAGTCAGAACCAGACAAAGGAAATGAAAAAGGGAAGCAAATCATTGATGCGGATCCCAGTTCCATTGTTGCCACCACCAAGATCTAGAGGGAGGATCTCGAGGATCCAGAGGAGGGGGAGCGCCTCTTCCATTCGCAGATGTGGGTGAAGGGTTCTCCACTGAAATTCCTTGTCAATAGCGAAAGCCAAAAGAACCTCATTTCAGTAGAGGTCGTGAAGCGGCTTGGCCTAGCGAATAGAGCACACTCGCAGTCATATACCATCGGGTGGCTTCACCTAGGGAGAGATATCTGTATCTGCCAACAATGTCGCCTTCCGTACAACATCAAGCCATTCACGGATGAGGTATTATGTGATGTTGCTCCTCTTGATGTAGTTGATGTATTATTGGGCCAACCATACTTTTGGAGGCAACATGTTGTGTATGAGTCTAGGCCTCGTGCTGTTATTATTACTTTGGGAAATAACTTGTACAAGATACCGGAGCTAGTACCGCCTCTTGTCATCTCTTTGACTATTGAAAAACAATGTAGTAAGATTATTTCCCAAACCAGGAAATTTATTTTCCTTACAACTTTCTCATAGGACAAAGTCATGGAGGAATACGAGGACATTTTCTCCTCACTCACAAAGGTTCCTCTACATTGTCAGGACAAGCACTCCATTGATCTGACCCCTGATGCACCGATGCCTGATGTTTCCATACCTCCTGCAACTACACATACAAAATCCACACATGTACTGTCTAAGGCTGATAAAGAAACCAAAATTACTAAACGCATCCAGCATGTCCGCCTGCAGGTCCATGACATCTTCGACAAATCTAATACCCAGTTCAACAAAATTTGCCTCATCTTATGGAGGGTCTCAACGCAATGGGGACCATTGATTCCTAAGGAGGGAGGAATGATCCAGGTTGATATTGGTGGCCACCCACCTATTCCATTTGGACCCGCACCATCAATTCTTGCAGCTTTTCACGTTCAGCACAACTTACTATTTTGAGCAGGTTTTCAGGGCCTCCACTCCTGGAGCCATTTTGGGGCCTTAATGATTCGGGTGGATATTGGTGGCCACCCACCTATTCTATTTGACCCCCCACCATCAGTTCTTTTAGTTTTTAAGTTGCAGCACAACTTACCATTTTTAGCATTTTTTCGGGTCCTCAACTTCCGGAGCTGTTTTGAGGCCCTAAACGATGCTTTTTTGGGAAACTCGAGAGCAACATGGGTCCATGGATCGATGCTAGTCACATTGAAAGTTGTACTCCTAGGATAGATCTTTCTAATGAGGTATGATACGCGTCAAACGAATATCGTATGCCGAAGTTATGTCCTCGGGAAGTTGAAACACCAATTTACCTAAACGGGGCCCATAGTTTTGGCACTTCATCTCCTAGGGTTAGGTTTTTGGATGTTTAGAGTTCTCCATTATTTCTCAATAATAAATAGGCCCTCGAGCCTCATTGTAACACAATTGAGAGGTCTATAGCCGCCACATCTCTTCTCAGAGATACGCTACCAGCACCCATTATGCCTATCAGCATATTTCAGTCATTTGATTTAAATAAAATGAAGTATTTTTTCCGCTGCATCTCGTGTTTATGTCTGTTTCTGTATTTTATTGCGTTCTTGCATAAATTCGGATCAAGTACACTTCTCCAAAAAAATTACACTAACAAATGGTGACTCCACTAGTGTACTAATTCAGAACCTTGGTGCTAGGGAAATTGCCCAAATTGGCATAATTGGGCTAGGGTTTGTAGGGATAGTGATGAAAATGATGGGAGATAGTTGTATAGTGGATGGAAGTGATGTATAAAATGCAAAAAAAGGTGTAGGAGCAATGAAGCTAGGGTATAAAGCATCAATCCATCATTTTGAAGACCAACACCATGAAATTCTGGTAAACCCTGGAAGACTAAGCTCTTGATCAATTTCTTGGTATGCAAAGCAAGAGAGGGCATAAATATGAGTAAACTTACTTTTTATGGAGCTTGGAGGTGAAAAAAATCCTAAGTGGAAACTTGAAAAATGTATTTTAGTGGACAATTTGCAAATTTCGGTAACTCTATCTCGTGCGCAGTGCCTATCCACAGTGCAGTTTTCCTATGCACAACGCCTTCCTCCAGAAACACAAAACAGTGTCTATATGCGTAGTGCCTACCAATTTTTCCCAATTTGAGGTTAAAAACTTGTGTTTTCTTGCCAAATGAAGGATGAGCTCTGTCACATCATTTTTTGGTCATCTAACCTATTATCATTAGATGGACCCAGGTACACCATGTAAGACCAATTTTACCCCAAGTAAAATTGTTTTCACAATGAAAATAACTTAGTAAACCACCTTTATTAAGTTGTTTATGGTCTAAACATGAAACCCCATGAGGAAATATTAAATAAATATACATTTTTTTTATTTTCCTCAAAGAATAATTAGTTAAACAATAGTTTAATTAATATTTCTAGTTATATTTAACCCAAAACAAGGAAATTAATTAGATATAAATCATTATTTATCTTATTATTTTCTAGGAATAATTGTTTAAATCTTATTTAAATAATATTTTTTGTTAAATATGACTAATTCACCCTTAAATAATTAAACAAATCATTATTTATTTGATTATTACTCAACCACATCCTTAAAATGGTAAATAAATCATTTATTCATTTATTATTTACAAATAAAGGGATTTGACCCAAGTCAAATTCCTTTTCCCTCCAACAAATATAATAAAATATTCCATAAAAGTTGGATCTTGATTTGGTTAATAATATTTTAATTATGCACCAATATCTAGACTAACTCAATATTTTGTTATAAATAAAAGGGTTTTCCCATTCATTTACCACCTTTTGTTGCCTAAAGATCCCTCTAGATCTAAACTTTTGGTCTGGCTATTGATCCACCATCATAGCCATATTTTATATTTTTGTCTGGGTTTTCTACACTGTCAAGAGAGAGGAATTCTAGATCTGAAGTGTTGAGGACTTACAAGAACCCATCCCATTGAGGAGAACAGGGAACACCCTCTTTTGTTTTCCTCCCAGGTGCCATCAATACAAAATTCATTTGATATATTCTTGTCTTGTCTATTGGATGCATGGAGTAAATCTTGTTTTTTCTGCTGTTTAATGTCTTCTAATGTGTAGATCTAGATTTTTGCAGCATTTATCTTGATCACCTAACTGCAGATCTGAAGATATTAGAAGTCATTTCTGCTGTTAGGGTTGTTTGTTATGTGTAGCTAAAGTGGTCTTTTTTCGTATGCTTGGAATTAAGATTCATACTAACAACTGGTGACTCCACATGGGTTTACGATTACGACCGCTGTCGTTTTTCTGATCCTTGCATATCCAGCTGGTTCAAGCCCTAGGATTTCTCTTCAGACCTTGTTTTTTCTTTTCTTGATGTTGTTTTTAACCTATAAAACCCTAAAATAATAAAAATTCTAACTTCCGTGTGTTTTTGGACCTATTGCGCAGGTGACAGACATCAGCCACAACTAAGATGACAACTTTTTCTGAAACTTGCCGCCAAGAGTGCCGGAAGTGCAGGTCGCACTTTTTGGCCTAGAGCCTATGACCTAGGCCTTCAGGGTGCACTTTACAGCCCAAAAACTGTGACCTCTGCTGAAAACAGGTCAGAAACTGCGACCTAGACTTTTTGCAGGGATTTTTTTGAAAGTTTTCTGGGTTTGTCTGAGCCTCTGTTCAGGGTTGTCTGACCTCTGTCTCTGCCCGTTTTGGACCTGTACTTGTTCTGTTTCGCTCAACTAAGTGGGAACTTAGCCCCTTATGGCTTCAGTACCCTCCACTTTTTGTGGAAGAGTGTTTGTTGTTGCAGGTTGTCTGAAATTTTAGAGTCTTCAGCCATTTTTTCAGATTTGATACCTCACCTTCAGATCCACTTCAGATCGGCTTGTTATCCATCCAAATCACCTCATCTAGCTTTGTTTGGGTTTTCCTCTAGGGTTCACTCCGTTTCCCTTCAAGAGATAGCCTTTCGCCACCTCTTTTACAACAATTTTTCCTCTGATTTGTTGTTGTTTTCTGCACCACTTTCCAGCAGATTTGGTCTTTTAGATCCCTGTCCCATTTGACCTTAGATCTATTAGCTTTTTTAGTGTGTTTTGATTAATTTTTACTCACCTATAGACTATTTGTTGAGAGACCTGTCTCCTCGGGTTTAGATTATTGCATTATTATCTATTTATTTTCTGTTTTGCAGGCCTATATACTGTCATTTGCAGGTTTACTTACAACTATACATCACCGTTTCTCTTTTTCTCTACAAACGTCTGTGTTTAAAAATTAAAATTTACACATTTTTACACACACACCCTAAGCGAAAAATGGCTTGGTTAACACCGCCAAGCAAATACTCTAAAACATTGAAATCAATTGATCCTGCACCTCTTTGCCCTTGTTTCTACATTGTAATCACTTGATCCTGCACCTCCCTACCCTTGTCTGTATCTTTTTCCTTTGTGTCGTGTTTGACATCATTTCTCAACCTCCCATGGGCTCTGGTTTTCCTCAAGGGGGGGCCAACACCTCCTGCATTTTTTCCCCTCCCAGTAGCACATATCCAGGATACAGCACGCCTCCTCTGTTTTCCCAACCTCCTGTTTACCACACTTTTACCCAACCTCTTTCGTCTGGTACCCCCGATTACCAGGTTCTCATGATGAACTCCGGTCACTTTTCAACCGTAAACATCAATATTCAGACTCGGTCTCGTCAGTACAACAAGCTTCCCGCTACATCTGTCCCCGAGCCACCTCCTTCGGTCTCTAAAGAGCCTCTTTTGAAACCTAAGGGTCCCTTGCAGATCCCTCAGCCTAGGGCAGAGGTTCATACGAAGATCCCTAAGGGACCATTGCGTCGAAATGTTGCTTCTGGCAAAGCCGCCTATTCGTATAGAATAGTCGATGAATTGGCATAGTCCCCTGCTACCATTTCAACGCTGGAACTCCTCCAGTCGCGCCTTTCACAACGAAAGGCTCTACTATCTGTCGTGGGCGCTGTAGATCCTTCCGACGATCGATTGATTGTCTTTGATGTTGACCGGTCAGAGCATCCTCCTCTCCCTACTTCCGTCGCCTTCCAAATCCCAGTCAAGATCCAAAACGCTAACGTTTCCCGGTGCATTATTGATGAGGGGGCATCCACCTGTGTGACGTCCGCTTCGGTTTGGAAGCAACTCGAATAACCTAAGTTGGATCCTTCCACTTTCACTCTTCGAGCGTGGGATGACCATGCCTCTAAGCCCATTGGCTTATTCCGCAATTGTCCTATTACTCTTGCGAGCAAGACTGTTTGCATTGACATAGAAGTCATAGATGCCCCCTTAGATTACAACATTCTATTGGGCCGTAGCTACACTTATGCGATGTCTTCTATCCCTTCCGTGATCCACCGCAATATGTCCTTCCCTCATAACGAAAAGATAGTCACCATTGACCAGTTGACGTGTTACGAACCGAAGTCTCATACCTCCCCTGAGTCCACTATCTCTTCGGTGGCCAAAAACCAAACTGTCGATCCTTTGACCAGTGTTTCACTCGGAATCTACAAAGATTCCTCATTGCTTGGTACATTCCCTGGTCTTCCTCCTCCTGTCTCTAATCTCAGCTCATCGAATGTTTGCCTGATGCAATCGTCTCAGACTGCCCTCAAGCGGCCTGCCTCGGCTAGTCAGCAACCTCCTCGCCCTCCGCAGCCTGCTCCTAGCCCTTCGATTAAGCCTTCTGGACCTCCTCATCTTGGCCCTTCAGCTAGTATTCATGAGCCTCTTTACCCTCCTGGAATGGTTCCTCCAGGCCTTAACCATTTAGGAGTTGTCCTGCCTGGCCATTACCCATCTGGTCAGATACCGTTCTTAGCTCCCCCACTAGGAATCTATACGCAACCTGTCATGGCCACCCTCTCTCTTCCTAAATTGACCCTTGGGATTCCCGTCTGGTACCTTGATCCTCCAGCCGCTACCTCGCCAGGTCAACCCAAACCTTACCTTGATTTAACCCCGGTTCAACCTGTCCCCTTGACTTCTCCTGCTGCAACAGTGCCTCAACCACCTCAATAGGAACACCCTCCTGTTGCGACCACTCCGGGTAAGAAGGGAAAATCTTGCAAGAGGGCCTCCAAGGACAAGGCTCCCCTGACGGACCCTGCACCTCCCTCGCCCGCAAAGCCCTGTGCTTTGTGTGATGTCGTCGACCATGCCACCCATAACTGTCCTGAACTGCCCCATATCAAGCCCATGGTTAAAGTTGCATTCCCTAAGTCTACGATCCCTTAAGCCCCTGTTTATTCCTCGACCGCAGCCAATAATCCTAAAGCTATTCACACTAACCAACCTTGTGCGTTGTGTGATCTCCATGTCCATTATTCTCACCATTGTCCCCGCCTTAAGCATTACCGCGCCTCGTTAGAGGTCGTTCGAGAGTATGAGATTGAACAAAACCAATCCGCCTCTCCCTTACTTGCGCAGTATGCTGTAAGCCAGATTGAGGATTTACCCGCTCCCATTGACATTCCCCCCCCTGATGTTGAAATGAAGGAGCCTGCGGCCACCATCCTCTACCTTTCATCATCCATGAGACCTTGGGTGGAAGCTCCCTTCGAATCTTCCCCTGTTGTTTCGCTTGAACACCCTTCAGCGATCACCCTGGGCTCAACATTAGTAGATCCCTTATCTGCTTGTTCTTTCGTCATCCCCCATGGTGATGCGCATGTGAACCTTTATTCTAATGATGATGATTCAGGTAACTTTGCCGCGTCATGTGGTCTCCCTTCCTCCAGTTACTCCATTTTCTATTACGATGATGACATCATGGAAGCCACGTCCACCCCTGACTTCATCGTTCCCACCCATCAACGGGATAGCACCCCCCGTGCCCATGATGACTTTCATAACCTCAACACAAGTTACACCTTTGGTAGCTCCCACACTCCACCTTACCATCGGCGTGTGAGTAGTAGACATCTTACCCAGATCACTCCTTCCCACGAAGTGCATTCGATTTCTAGTTTGCGCTCAGGTTGCCAGCATTGTTCATCATCCTTCCATTTATTGTATTGTGGCACCCTTCATATGGACCTACCATCCACACCTTATATCAGTTTTGTTGATGGTGGGAGTCGCTACTCCAAGAATCTAGCCTTGGCAGGTTGGGCCATTTTTACCCCCTTGCACTCCCTTGTTCTCTCAAACGGGGCTTGCATTGGTACTGCTACCAATAACCAAGCCTAATATGATGCAGTATGAGGTTTATTAGCCGATGCCCTTTCACATCGCATCCTCCACCTTCATGTTCGTTTATATTCCCTGCTTCTTGTCATGTAATTGAATGGTGTTTATTGTGTGCATAATCCTATCCTTTTTAGAAGATATTTACGAGTGAAGCTTCTGATGCATGAATTTGAAATCATTACATTCAGTCATGTACCTAGAGCACAAAATCACTATGTAGATAACATTGCAAACAATATTCTAGATTGGCATTTAGCACACGCATTTAACACAAGACAATAACATTAAAATATCAAAACGATGCATATCCATAATATGTGTCGTATAATATGTTTTAGAGTCCATCCACTCTGCTACATATGGCATGCCCATAGCATGTTACAAAACTCAAAAGTGGGGGCAACATCTGCCCCTACACACTAATCATTATCTGGAGGATCCCGAGCCAATGGCTCTACTCTCGCAACTCGTAGATCACGCATGCCCTGTCCGACCATCGCCATGCGCTGCATGACCTCTCGCCACTCAGAGTGTAGACCAATACATGGCTCTATGTACTGGTCATCTAAGTCCTGCCAGTCGCGCTCTGAAACACCAGTCAGAAGCCTCTCACATCTATAACGGATATCCTCCAGGAGGGTTGCTACATCCTCATCTTGCTGCGACCTCGCTCCACTAGGGCCTGCGGTCCCCAATACTGCAAGTCGCCCCATATATCCGGCCGGTTTTACTGGTGCCGTATCTGCATACCAAAAGAGAAAGAATCAGTACCACATACAATTTTTCTAGACCTTGACATGCACATAAAATATTATCAATTTTTCACTTACCATCAACCCCCCATATTCGACCAGGTGGCAGTGGCAAATATGGAGCCCCACAATAACTCATCCCATTATAGGGATATTCGTCTATATACAGTGGCATATGGTCCCAATGAGCAAAGAACTCGGGTCGGAACACCCATCCAACTGCACCACCTCCTCCTTTGCATAGTAGTCGCCCCCACTGGCGCATCCTAGGCTCTCTTGGGTCCCCGTATTGGAGCTGTATGCGAGGTCGTAGTGTCGGGATCTTCTCAAAGAAGAACAAGCATAAAATTGTGCCATATGCAGATTCATGATTCACTTGCCTCTTGCATAGCTACAACTGTCGTTTCAGCGACGACAACATCATCTGGGCCCACCCATAGTAGGTCCCACTCAAAACACTCTCTACCAACATCATCTGCCCTCCAGTGATGTGATGAAGTGTCTGGTTGCCCAGGATCCGCAGCACCGCTGGGGCCACAATACGGGTCTCTAACCTCTCCAAATCCCCGATGGGTATCCGAGTCTCCTTGACTTGGAGACCTGGTCGGTAATGACGCTCTAAAATCTCTATGATATTCCTCCCCCGCGGTAATACTGGCTGAGGATTCCCTACCATCCCAAGTGGTGGGAGACCAGTCAGGAAATATATATCCTGGACCATCAACTCGATTTGGTGCCCCTGCACTATAAAGACCTCATGGTCCGGGTCCTAATAGCTGACAATCCAGACCAATAAGGGCTCTCCAGCTCTCATCAAAGGGTTCTCCAAAAACTTCAGAACCCTAAACCTGGCCAGTGCACCGTGGACACCCTGATGCTTCTGGATCTCCGACTGTAATGCGCCCAGGTCTCTTTCTCTCCAGTTGATCCGTAATTCTGCCATATATGTACAAAACCATCATATTTGTCAGAATACAGATAGGAAAGACTATATCTCATCATAAAAACCCAGCACTCAGCCAAAAAATAGCACTGGAAAACCCCTCCCCTGACAGGTTGCACTTTTCAGGCCCAAACCTGGGACATGTCATAGTTTTCTGCCCAAATCCTGCTACCCAGGTCACACTTTTTTCCCTAAAAAGTGCGACCCGGCTGTGAGGAGGAGAAGAGGTTTATTTCTAAGCCTTGGGGACCTAATCTGAACTTTTAATCCACTGAAAAGAAAGAGTAAGGTTAGGCCTCTTACTTGCAACTGACGGATCTCGATTCCAACGGTCGGTTTGTCCGCTACGATCGCCGCAAGATTTAGGGCCTTCTCTCCTCTCTACATTCACCACAGCTCCACATGCAAATGAGTGAATTTGGAGGGAAAACACCTCATTAAAAGAGAAACCCCCATTTTTTCTTTCACCTACTGCGACCAAACCGTAGCTCCATTTACAAAACCGTCTGTACCGTTGGAAAGCTCTCACTGAGCCATAAAATAGGTATTTGTTAGTTTTTAGTGATTTGATACTTCACTAGGACACATTTTTTCCAAGAAGCGTCACTTCACCCCTCCTCAAAATCGAATCTCTTCACATGCAACAATCGTACTGGGGGCACCACTTTTCCTCCATACTTGTCCACGCTCGTGTCGACTTTCGTCGTGAGTTACCATGTTGTACTCATGTTTTTATGGTCCCCATTGGACCTTTTCTACGTGGCAGCACCATCGAGTCACCCTTGTTTGGATGCATTCGAGTTGAGTCATCATTGCATTCATGGAGTCTATGTCGAGTCCCTTTGAATCCCACTATAGTCCTCCATCCTTCATTGCTTGGTTCCTCTCTCGTGTCGCACATTATGGCCTTTAGTCCCACTATCCCTTATCCCTCATGATATTATGCCAATCGCTGCCAGGTCATCCATGCCCTTTATGCTCTAACAAGGGAAGTTGTCCATTCACTTTTCAGTACCCCCCCTTTTCATCATCATCATTGGTGTCACTCTGTCAGTCGCTCTACTATTTTCTCTCGTGCCTTAGTTGAGGACCCCTTATTGCCTCACCTATGGCGGACCTCCTTCTGTCGACATCAGCTCATTCATTCCAGAAGACATGTCTAGAGGGCGGTGTACCTTGGTTCCAACTTCCACTCTTGTTTGGTGCCTCGGATCAGCAAAGAGACTCCTTATTGCCCTTTGACTTGATTGTTTCTCAACGCCAGCTCCTTTCAGCATGATCGAGATCCGTATACTCGATGGTTCAGTGATGCAGCAGCTGACATCGGTGATTCCCAGGTGTGTGTGAGATGTCTCAGCATTCATAAGGGGGTGGCCCTACAGGTAGTCCCCCACACACTTGGATGACCTCTTCATTACAACCTTCGATGCAGCTCCATACATTTGATGATGACGGCCTCAGCCACTTGCAATACCTTTTTGTTTGCATGTATCAGTCATATTTTCAAAGCCCTTTCCTGTTTTTAGGGGCATCTGGGTTGCTTTTATATCTCATGTACTCAGATATCATTGTACAAGTCCTGGCTATTATCCTAGGCACAATATGTATGTGGGATTCATTATCGTGTTATTTATCTGGCTCATGTTTATGCCAGCATATACTATATTGGCCAGTTCCGTGGTTTTCTGGACGCCTTATTGTTTGTACTTTTCTTCGGCGGGCATAGGTATGCCTCCCCCACCGCCTATAGCACAGGTACTCACGCTTCAAAGAGACTTGTCGCACCTGTAAGTCTCACCTCCTCAAGGACTAGTTCTTTGAGCACTTTGGTCTACCTTATACTTCTCTCTCTTTGACTTGCCCTTCGATGTCTAGTGATTGAGTTCTTACAATGTACTTCGGTCATACGATTAGCTCCTAACGCTCGCACACTGGGGGGAAATCTGTTACATCATTTTTTGGTCATCTAACCTATTATCATTAGATGGACCCAGGCACACCATGTAAGACCAATTTTACCCCAAGTAAAATTGCTTTCACTATGAAAATAACTTAGTAAACCACCTTTATTAAGTTGTTTATGGTCTAAACAGGAAACCCCATGAGGAAATATTAAATAAATAAATATTTGTTTGATTTTCCTTAAAGAATAATTAGTTAAACAATAGTTTAATTAATATTTCTGGTTATATTTAACCCAAAACAAGGAAATTAATTAGATAAATAATTATTTATCTTATTATTTTCTAAGAATAATTTTTTAAATCTTATTTAAATAACATTATTTGTTAAATATGACTAATTCACCCTTAAATAATTAAATAAATCATTATTTATTTGATTATTACTCCCCACATCCTTAAAATGATAAATAAATCATTTATTTATTTATTATTTACAAATAAAGGAATTTGACCCAAGTCAAATTCATTTTCCCTCCAACAAATATAATAAAATATTCCATAAAAGTTGGATCTTGATTTGGTTAATAATATTTTAATTATGCACCAATATCTAGACTGACTCAATATTTTGTTATAAATAGAAGGGTTTTCCCATTCATTTACCACCTTTTGTTGCCTAAAGATCCTTCTAGATCTAACTTTTGGTCTGGCTATTAATCCACCATCATAGCCATATTTTGCTATTTTTGTCTGGGTTTTCTACACCATCAAGAGAGAGGAATTCTAGATCTGAAGTGCTGGGGACTTACAGGAACCCATCCCATTGAGGAGAATAGGGAACACCCTCTTGTGTTTTCCTCCTAGGTGCCATCAATACAAAATTCATTTGATATATTATTGTCTTGTCTATTGGATGCATGGAGTAAATCTTGTTTTTTCTATTGTTTAATGTCTTCTAATGCATAGATATAGATTTTTGCAGCATTTATCTTGATCACCTAACTGAAAATCTGAAGATATTAGCAGTCATTTCTGTTGTTAGGGTTGTTTGTTATGCGCAACTAAAGTGGTCTTTTTTCGTACGCTTGGAATTAAGATTCATACTAACAAGCTCGGTGATGAGAGGTAATAAGAGTGCAAATGAAATGAGCTTGTGTCTTTTTGGGCCTTTTATAAACATGTAATGACTCCCTTTGAGTGATGATGGGCTCCACATGTCTTTTTCAAGCATGAATTTCATTCTTTTGAACTTTGTAACCTTTGGAATTCGTAACCTTGAACTTTTTGTGGCTTCTTTGGAACTTTGAACTACAACTTTTAGGAACATGAAGTACTTATTACATATAGAAACATAAATTACATTTTGAAATCAAAATTTATTGAATAAAGTTTCCTATTACCACTCCTCCAATTGCCAGATTTTATGCATGAAATAAGAGTTTTGGTGACCTTGAAACCCTAATGACCTAGTGGAGACAATGAAATGAATGAAATCATGGTGATGATGACAATCTCTGAATGATGATACACTCAGCTGAGTGATGACATTGACCAACAATTTAAAAAAATTGGAAGGAGTGAAAAATAGTCCTAAACCTAAAACCTAGTGACTAAATTTTTGCTTGAAGACCTAATGAAATGACAAAAATTTGACTATGAGACCCTAACAAGACATGATAAGAGCCCATTGATCACTTGTGACAGGATTTAAAGACTGAAACTAACAGGTTGAAGCATGCAGAATATATATGGGATTTGGAGCTTCCTTGCATGTTGTAGCTTGTAGAAAAATTGAGATAGTAGCCTCGTGTAGGTTGAAGCCTACATAATTCATATGTAACAAGGGACTAGGAGCTTTCCTTTGCATCACAATAAGAACAAAGTCATGGTTTTCTCCCTTTATGGGTTTCCACTTATATCTGGTGTCCATATGTGTTATCGTTATGTGATGATGTGATGTTATGGTTTAATCATCACTTGTTGTTCACATATTAAATCTGATGTTCATTATGTGTTAAGTTTCTCATCTAAAAGTTTAGTTAATAAATTTAAAGAAACTAAATTTAATGTCCATGAATGTACTAAATTTATTCACCCCCCCTTAGTTTAGTCAAGTTTTCATCAATTTATATCAGAGCCAAATTCCTTCTGTGTAAGCCTAACAAATTGAAAGTAGATCTCGTTGAGTCATGGACTATCAAAGTGTACCTGTTCTTAGTACATCAAACTTTCATGAATGGAGAGATAAGGTTAAAACATAACTGATAGCGTATGGACCTGGTGTATGGAAGCTTGTATGTGATGGATATAGTAAATATAATTCCCCCTCTAAGGAAAAATTCACAATGTATAACAATCTTCATAATAAGGATCCTGAGACAATTATAGACCTTAAATCTGCAAAAGAAATTTGGGATAGGTTGTAGCTCATGCATGGAGATATTAGTGGAAATAGTACAGAAAAAGAGAAGAGAAAGAGGAAGAAGAAGAAAACCCTTTCAAAAGGAAAGTGTTCAATCGAGTGAGACCTCTGCATGTGTGAATGAACCTAAAGAAAAGTTAGCTCAAAAACTAGTCAAGCTTCACTTAGTCGTTGATGAAATAGAAAGATTGAGAAATGAAAATAAATTTTTGAAGAAACTAGTGTAGATATGCAATGAGAGAGAACATGAGTACAAGGAAGAAATCATTAGCATGAGGACACAATTAGAATAAGCAAAGAAAACTTAAGAAATGATCAACAATCGGCTAAAGGAGAGAGAACAACAATATGAAAGATTAGAAAATGAGATTGGTTCAAGAATAAATGAACTAGAAGATAAGAACTATGTAAAAGGCTAGAAGACAAGATTGTCTCCATGAAGAACTCATATAAGGCAACCATTAAAGGGAATACAACAATATTAAAAAGACCTGTACGAGAAGGGACAAGCAACATGATTAGCAAGGAAACAGACACAAACACGCAACATAATCAAAACGAAAAGGATGGTTCAAAGAAAATTTTCTTTTCAAAAAGGCCAATTGCTCCTAGAAATGAATTAAGCAAATTTGGAAGATCCCAAAGGAGATTCTTTGCTCCTTTGAAAGATATCAAATATTTTTCTTCGCATGAACATGGACATGTTGCAACACAATGTAAGACAAAGCCAATCAAGTTTAATTTGCAGAAGAGGCACCAAAAAAAAATGTTCCCTGAAGAAAACAAGCAAAGAAGACAATCATCCACCGAGTACACAAATCATTTTTATGGTTAATTTTATTTGTGTAATGGATTTGGACACAAAGCTATTGAATGAAAACTATATGCAAAGAAAAATATGGGCACAAGAAAATACACAACATTTCCTCCATTTCCTTGCCACACAAGATGTTATGTGTGTGATAAATTTGGCCACAAAGCCAAATATTGAAAGTAGCCATATACCCTAAAGAGGTCTAGATAGAAGACGAAAGCCACTGCAAGAAAACCAAACAATGAAGGAAATGCAGACAATAGAAGGCAATCTACTAAAGTGTGGAAAAAGAATAAAAATGAGCGACATGAGACTTTAATAACCAAGTGAAGTTAGCATGGCCTAAGGGGGGGCTGCAATAAAGAACTTGGCCTATGTTAGAACAACACCATCATAGGGGGAGAGAAGCCCCAATAATGCCTTAAAAGAGAGAAGACATGTGAGGAATAAATTTGCATATGAGATGAAACAAACCCTAATCTAAGTACTAAGGACATTGACACTATAGCAAAGGCATTTGTTTTTTAGCCAAAATAAAGGCCAAAATCTTTGAAGGAGTGAGTGGTATTGAAGAATTCTAGATCCAAAGAATAACGTACATAGGCTGCAAAATATATTCGCCAGAAAAGTTAAAATGTAGCTAGTAAAAAGAAGAAAAGAACTCAACAAACAATTAGAATTGTGGTTTTCTTATGACTCTTCAAAGGCATTGGATATGATGCAATTTTAGCCCCTCAAAATAATATATTTAGGTAGATCTAAGGAGAAATTATAATTGTACTTGAGATATGGGAATTTAAAATTTAAGGAAAATACAATGTCACTGTATTGAAAAGAGGGAAACTATAAATATATCAATTCTTCATTCTTCCTTCCAGAATCCTAGTGGGATGAGGCTGAGGAAGCAAGGACATGTTATGAGAAGAATAAAATCAACATTCCAAACACCAAATTAAATACATATTAGCAATGTTAGGATTTTTCAACCCTAAAGTTTCCCAGTGAAATGATTGAGATACAAGGAAAAGGATATGGGGAAACCAGACTCTCATGAAAATACACATAATGGACTAGAAATGGTTAATAAACAAGATCAAAATTTTGTGGAAGCAAATTCATGCGATGAAAAATACAATATACGTCAAGAATGACATCGTTAATGAAGAGAACGAGGATGTACATGCAAATGAAAATGCCTTAGTTGATACTATCAAAATATCTGTTCACAATTGTGATGGAATGAAAATTCCATCCAATTTATTTTCCTCTGAAGAATATGTCAAAAAATAGATTACATGAGCATGAAAGTACAAGGGAGGAGTAGATGAGGTGCTTCATGACACAAAGGAAGCTGAAATAAGAAGGCTAAGCCAAGCCCGTTGACAACAGAAAGAAAAGTAAACAGGGCATTATCTATATTCCTTGGAGAGAAGACATGCATGTTGTAGAAATGAAATAGTTGCAAAAACATACATTGAATAGATGCGAATGAAAATAAGGCTAGACCCAACATTTGTGTGTCTGATAAGAGAAAACTCAGATTAAAAAAAAATGAAATCGAATAAACGTTGGTAGGGAAGGTAAAGCAGAGATGAGTAACGACTATATGATTAGGAATATAATTATGGTTATGCAGAATTGCAGGAGTAGAAATGGCAAGAGACAGACAGATAAAGAATTTGGTGCATATAAATTAATTGGACAAGTGTTATATCTTATGCTATGCATTGTAATATTCTTGGCATTATATTGTTCAACATCAATTGATATTAATATTACTAGGGTTTTTCTGAAGCATTAATAAAAATTCTATTGGGATATGATATGCATTGTAATATTCTTGGCATTATATTGTTCAACATCAATTGATAATAATATTTCTAGCGTTTCAACCATGTGTTGGCCCAGAAGGAACATGACAGCCATATATTTTGAATGAGTACAAATTCTATTGGGATATGAAATGCATTGTAATATTCTTGGCATCATCAATTGATAATAATATTACTAGCGTTTCAACCATATGTTGGCCGAGAAGGAACATGACAGCCATATATTTTGAATGAGTACGTTAAGGATTGTTTTACAGTGCGTTGAATGCGTTGAATACAATATAGCAGTGCCGTTTAATGTGATTCGCAGTGCCTTAAGGACAACTTTACAGTTCGTTGAAGACAATATTTGCACTGTTTTAATATGGTTACAATTGTTCATATGTTACCATGCGAGATTACAATGGTTCATATGGTTACAATGTGTTCATATGTTACAATGGGAGGTTAACACTCAAGAATATGAAAAGAAATGCAATATGGTTACAATTTGAATGGAGCGTTCATATGTTATAATGAATGCGTTATTACACAGTGCCGTCATATGGTGTGTTCACATGTTATAATGCGTTTGCATTGGATATATAGTGCGTAGGTGGAAGATATATAATCCATTGGATATATAATGCGTAGGTGGAAGATATATATTGCATTGGATATATAATGCATTTGCACCATATCTATAACGGCTCTGCAGATTATATATATTGCGTTTGGATATATAATGCGTTTGCGTTCGATATAAAATGCATAGCGTACATTGACTCTTCATTGCAGCTTTCAAGCCATAGAGCAGCATTTACAATCTAGTATGGAGCAATGTTAACAATGCTTTTATTGTTTGGAGCAGCCCAACGTATTGCTTGCAGCGTTCAAGTTTGTAGTGCTACGAAAGAGAAATTTTCATGACAACATTATATAGTTTGCAACTTTATATATGCTTGGTATTACATTGCTTGCAGCGTATTGTTTGCAGTGCTACCAAAGAGATATTCTCATGACAACATTATATAGTTTGCAGCGTTATATATACTTGGTATTACATTGCTTGTAGCGTTATTGTTTGCAGTGCCAGCAGTGTTTGCAGTACGTTATATTGCGTTATATTGCTTGGTAGTAGTGCATTAGTTACCCTTGTGTTAATTGTGTTGGTTCATTCATTTCCTTGCTTCAACCTTACATGCGTTAATTTTGGTATATGCCGCCAATTCTAACCCGTTAATACTTTGCATTAATCGTTGAGGTGCTTTTATGAATTAGGGTTTTATACCCTAACGTGATTATTGTCTAATGTTTTGATTGAGTCAAAGTCACTGATCGTGCTATGGTCGCATTTGAGCATGTCTTCATGACTTTCATAGTTTGGAGTAGTGTTCATGTCTTTTATAGTTTGGAGAGTCATTCATTCATGGAGAGCATTAATTACAACATTTATATCATGGCAACGCTCTTCCAAAAATGCAATGCAACGTTCATTCTAATGGCAACGTTCATTCTAACGGGAGCATTTATTCATTACAACATTACATTTAATACCAAACATTAATAACAACATTCTTTTTTTTTTTTCAGAAGAAAAAAAACGCTGTATATATTAAAAGAAATATATGACAGTACATGATCATCAATACATTCTCAAACTGTTATATATAAACAGCGAGAAAACCCCATAAACTCATATACATCCAGAATACACTTTTGAAAAGAAGTAATTCGATATTCATGGCCAACAACATTACGGGTGGTATAAAACCAACCCACGAGATCATCCCTGTATACATTGAAAATAACATTCAAAGAAAATACAGCAGCATCAAATTCATGATAATGAGGAAAATAAAAGATAACTGTATAGAAAAAAGCTAACAAAAAGGTGAGTTCCATAGTGTCTTCCAAGACTGATATGAGGCAGGCTCGCTTGTGCAAACACCAAATCAGGCTCACTTGAAAACATTGAGCGATTACGATATCCCACTTGCAAAGCACAACCCTTGTATTAAAATGCTCGCTCGCTTGTAAATCATCATGCTCGCTTGACATATGGAGATCCGGCACGCTTGATGAATATTGACAGGCTCACTTGAAGAAGAAAACCAGCCCTGGACAAAACCAAAAACCCTACACACCAAAAAAGGATATAAACAGGCTCGCTTGTTATAAGAAAGACAATCCTGAAAAACAAAAAGGCGCATGAAGACTATGAAATCTGATCCCCATGATTGGGGGAGATCCGGCTCCCCAGCTCGATCCGGAGATCTGGCACCCGATTACTTCCAACCGGCGTAACAAACAGATCCAGGATCAAATGGATATGAAATATCCAGTCGCCATTTGAACTCATCAGCATCCCAGTCCTTGCTGATACCCGATGCAACAGAAAAAGAATGATCAGCAAACTATTTAATTCCGGGATCCAACGAAGATACAAGGAACATTGGAAGGCAGACTGGTCGTAGATCCAGAGAGCGACCCCCCCAGGCTTCAGATTACAAATCCAGAATGCGATCTCCTGCAGGGGAAATGCTATCTCACGAAACAGAGCGATGGCAGCAAGCGTATCAATTTGCTGCCCACATCCTTATCCCATTGTCGTTGTGAACCAGGGATGCGCAACCCTAGCTGTGCAAGTGCCATGTGTAGTTAACCGTTGCCATCAAGCTACATACCTACCCCCTCCAGGCTTCAGATATCATACCCAGATTTGCGATCTCCTGCAGGGGAAATGCTATCTCACGTGGCAGAGCGATGGCGACTAACGTTCAATTTGCTGCACACATCCTTATCCCATAGCCGTCGTGAAGCAGGGAAGCGCTACCCTTACTGTGCAAGTACAAATAATCCTGGAAATATCGGCCGTATCCCAATTAAATGAAATCCCAGAAAAAACGACCGAACACTGATGAGTATAGTAAACGGTCACTCTCCGGGGATCAGAAATAGGGGCACAATAAACGATGATGTCAATAAATAGGACAACCAACCAAAATGGGCCAATAAATCTAAATCGCCGCCGATGTCAGACTAATTTTGAAATGGTAGTCTCGAAATGCCAATACCCCGGAAAACAATTCAAATTAGCTAGAAAAATCAACTGACTAACCGGAAAAACCAGAGAGCCCAAAAAACAATCAGAGAGAAAGAAAACTCCCAAATCTAGACCAGGGGGGAATAAACTCCGAAAACTTTGATGGATAACAGAGCGCCTAGAGAGTCAAGGCAGCCATCAGCCAATCACCGAAATACCAGAACATCGACTCAGTCAACGCAGTGGCTATCACTGCCCTGAAACGCCAGAATCCAGGAAACCAGAAAGTTTAGCATTTAGACAAACTACGACATCCCATATGCCCAATAGTCCATCGTATCTCTTGCTAAGCCACCAGCACTGTCTTCCCCCTCGCCCAATCAAACTAAGACCACACCCACTCTAATACTTATCTTCGCAACCACACCAAGCTATCACAGCAACACCTCCGGGCCGCCCTCAACCTCCAACAAATCCCCACAAGAGTGTGTCATTGGCTTGCGACAAACATTCAACATCGCAGGCAGCATGAGAAAGACCGGGACACCAGTAACCATAAACATGCACCGGGAAACCATTGATCTGTGCCAACGAAAAGACTATAGCACTGATGATTCAGTAATAGCCACCAATAGCATCAACAAATTGTCAATATTGGGTTCCAGCTAGAAAAAACATTGAAAAATAGCCACCAAAACCAACATCAAGTTGTCGTCGTTGGGTACCAGCTAAAAACATTCAACCATAGCCACCAATAGCATCAACAAATTGTCCTCATTGGGTACCAGCTAAAACCTCCTAACCAGGCTCCTAACCAAAAACACAACCAGACATCTCTCAGAAAAAGATGAATACTGTAGCACCCAAGGTTCAGTAATAGCCACCAAAGCAACAACAAATTGTCCACAGAAGGGTTCCAGCTAGAGAACATCAACAATAGCCACCAAAACCAACATCAGATTGTCGTCAATGGGTTCCAGCTAGAAACATTCAACATAGCCACCAAATGCAACAACAAATTTCCCTCAATGGATTCCAGCTAAAAACACCAAACCAGGCACCAAACCCCCCCCTCCAGGCATCAGATTTCATCCCCGGCCCCCTGTAAGATAACCTTCGCCTTCAAGCAACATACCTTACACAGGACGATCACTTCAAACCCCCCCTCCAGGCATCAGATTTCATCCCCGGCCCCCTGTAAGATAACCTTCGCCTTCAAGCAACATACCTTACATAGGCCGATCATTAACACTCGGCGCAATCACCTCTGTGTTGTCCACGTCCCAACTATAAGAATTTGACACATGCAACCTCCTAAAGCTCAATTTGCAGTTTTATTTGTGATTTGTATCAACGCCACTTTACCATTGATTCATTGATTCTCACGACCTTATCATGGGCGTTCCCAGTAATATTTCTCTACTCCAATGTTTTTTTCTACTCCAATTCGCGGACCACTTGGACGGGTCTTTGCCATTGCTTTGCAATTTGGGCCGACCAACATTTTTGCAGATCCACATTGGCGCTGAGGAACGCCCAATACATTACAAATAGGAACTGAAGGCATATTTTCAGGCTATTATTCTCATTCCATTGGCTATCGTTGAGCTCTCATTCCTTAATTTACCACCTGATTCGAGACCCAAGCATGGGTTACTGCAATTCCCTACTAACTCTGCCATCGCCCTAAGCCTGAGATGTACTTAGGGCATCTTCCTCTTGTGAATATTGAGGAGATGACATTGCAGTGAAAGAGGTAATTTGAAGAGGAGGAGAACTAGAATGGGAAGAAATGGATGAAGATACAAGATCTTGCTCCGGCACATGAATATATCGGTGTGTGTATCACCAATGCAAAAGAGGAAGTGTGTAAAGACACCCTGTAGCACAACCCACGACCCAAAAAAATAATGGGGCCTGAGGCTTCTGATTTCTTGAGAGTGATAAAACAATAATGGAAGCTACTACCTGAATAAATGTTATGGTAAGTTCAGTTGATATCCAAAGTCATGAATTCAATGGGCTCACTCGTTGCTGGTGGCCATTGCAACGTCCTTTAATACCAACGCTCTTGGCATTATGCAATATCCATATATAATTGCAGCGTCCAATGCTTGATTGCAGCCTTTTAATACATATATAATTGTAGCGTCCCATGCTTGATTGCAGCCTTTTAATACATATATAATTGCAGCGTTTAATGCTTGATTATAGTGTTCATATATAATTGGAGAGTGTTGAGAAACCTTCATTATGGAGCACCGTGAAGATTTATATCATGGAGAGTGTGTTATCTTGAGTATTAATATATTACAGAGAGCATTAATCTATTGCATATTAATAATATTATTGAGAGCGTTTTACATCTATTCAAGATTGCATGTACATAAGATTGTGGAAGCCCCTCATAAACTACACGAGGGAAGAAATTTTTAATTTGAACAACAAAATATTCGGTGAAAAGACATCTCAATTGATAAAGTTTTTTCAGTCTTTACTCTTAAAACCCTTTTTCATTGGTGTGAAAGGGGAAGTAAGCAAAGGTATTTTTTCCATGATAAACAAGAGAGGATAAGTTTTTTTCATTTTTTGCCATCAATGCCAAAAGGAGAGAATGTTGGCATTGTTGTTATTGATAACAAAGGAGCAAAAGAGCAACAAAAGAACATCAAAGGCAAAGGAGCAACAAGATATAT